>CM035117.1:3100502-3634158 GCA_020205555.1 Panax stipuleanatus | reverse complement strand
GAACAGGTGCCGAAATAAGTCTCCTTTTGAGCTCTTGGAAGCTCTTCTCGCATTCTTCTCTCCAAACGAATTTCGTATCTTTCCGAGTCAACTGTGTTAATGGAGTAGCGATTCGAGAAAATCCCTCTACGAACCTCCGATAATAACCAGCTAAGCCCAGAAAGCTTCGTACTTCGGTCACCGACTTAGGTTGCTCCCAGCTTTGTATTGCTTCAATCTTCGCCGGGTCAACAGATACTCCATGTTTCGATACCACGTGCCCAAGGAATGCTACTTCCTCAAGCCAGAACTCGCATTTCTTTAACTTGGCGTATAGCTTGTTCTCACGAAGCTTTTGAAGTACCAGCTTCAAGTGGTGTTCATGATCTTCACGGCTTTTAGAATAGATGAGAATGTCATCAATAAAGACAACAACGAATTGATCTAAATACTCCTTAAATACACGGTTCATCATATCCATGAAAGCAGCAGGAGCATTAGTCAATCCAAAAGACATGACTAAGAACTCATAATGCCCGTACCGTGTTCTGAAAGCAGTCTTTGGAATATCCTCAGTTTTAATCTTCAACTGATGATATCCAGAACGAAGATCGATCTTTGAAAAGAATTGCGCTCCTTGCAACTGGTCGAACAGGTCATCAATACGAGGTAACGGATACCTATTCTTGATGGTGACATGGTTCAACTCCCGATAGTCAATGCAAAGTCGCATACTCCCGTCTTTCTTCTTTACGAATAAAACAGGAGCACCCCAAGGAGACGTACTAGGACGAATAAAACCGATGTCTAACAACTCTTGTAATTGGACCTTTAACTCCTGAAGTTCAATAGGAGCCATTCGATACGGGGTTTTAGAAATGGGCTTTGTACCGGGCTCAAGGTCAATAAAGAATTCAACTTCACGTTCTGGGGGTAGACCGGGAAGTTCTTCGGGAAATACATCAGGAAACTCATTAACAACGGAAATATCATTCAAATCTGATGTATTCTGATTTAGATCAGTGACATGAGCTAAGAAAGCTTGACATCCGTTTTTCAATAAACGAATAGCTTTATGACTTGAAATGATATTGACTGATTTTAGTGGTTTGGTGATTTGGATTCGCACAACAGGTTGATTAGGAATATGAAAACTAACAACCTTACGAAAACAATCAATTTTGGCATGGTAAGTGGTTAACCAGTCAATTCCTAAAATCACGTCAAATGCAAGTATTTTCAAAGATATAAGATCAACAGGTAAGGTAAGGGTACCAATCTGAATCAAGCAAGATTTATAAACTGTAGATGTAACAAAGGTTTCTCCTAACGGAGTTTCAACAGATAAGTCAAAGTCTAACTTAGCAGAAGTCAAGTTCAAACGTTGAGCACAAGCAGGTGAAATAAAGGAATGGGTAGCACCGGTATCTAACAAGGTATAAACTTCGCAAGAGTTTATGATCAGCTTACCCGTAATCACCTCGTGTGGATTCCTCGCGTTTTGGGCTGTAACGACAAACGCTCTTCCAGGAATCACCGACTTTGACTTGTCTGCAACCGCCTTTGGAATCACCACCCCCGCTGAACTTGGTTTCGCAACAGGACAATCTCGAGCTATATGTCCTTCCTTTCCACAGTTATAGCATCCTTTGAACTGTTGTGGGCAGTTTGGGCTGATATGTCCCTCTTTCCCGCATTTAAAGCATACGACCGGTGGTCGTTCTCCTCCCCTCGAAACAGTTGATGCTGGTGCTGATGTTGACATCTTCGCGTTCTCATTGTTATACCTTCTCTTTTTGAAATCTCCTCCCGATTCGCTTCTTCTACTATCATGGCCACGATTACTACCGGAGTAGTTCCCGCTTCTGTCATACTTTCCTCCTCGCTGGTTGTCATTGCTCCGATGACTGCTGCCACCGGTACGACCTTGGTTGTGGTCCCTTGGTTGAACATAATCATTATCTCGTTCCAATAACTGGGCCCTGTTTACTACATCCGAATATAAAGAAAACTTATGAGAAATGAGGTATTGACGTATTTCGGGTTTCAAACCTCTTAGAAACATCCGCGTCATACGTTCCTCATTCTCCACCAAATGAGGTGCAAACCTGGACAGCTCCGCGAACTTAGCCTCGTACTGGGATACCGTCATGTTGTTTTGCTCGAGTCTGATAAACTCTACTTCCTTCATATGACGAATACTTTCAGGAAAGTACTTGTCATTAAACAGTTTCTGGAACGCTTCCCAAGACATCTGGAGTGCGGCAGGCTGGGTACGCTTCACGGATTCCCACCAGTAATCTGCCTCTCCACGGAACATAAACGTGGCGAATGGAACCTTCTGTTCCTCTGTACATCCCAAGACATCAAATATCTTGGTAATTTGTTTAATCCACGTCTCCGCTTTGATCGGATCCGGCTTTCCCAGAAACTCTGGTGGTCCCAATTCTTTGAACTGCTTAGCAGTGACAGCTCGCGTGTTGTTATTATCTCCACCTGTATGTTGCACACGAGTCTCCCTCGTCTGATTTTGCATGAACTGCAAAAAACTTCTAAACATCTCATCGTTTATCGTCTGACCAGCGTTATTTTCAGGATGAACATTGCCTTCTTGTTGCACGTTCTCCTGGTTAACGATTAAAGGTGTCTCCACGGTCTCATTCACTTCGTTGTTAACGTTCTCAGCTGCCATAAAACAAAGGTTAATTAAACAAGTCAACATATCACATATTAACCCTATGCTCCGACTGACCAATTAAATACCACATAAGCTTAGGTAGGACACACTAGCGAAGGATTTACTCGTCTCTCCCCTCCTAGTTCTATTCCCCGATCTCCGCCAGAGATCATATCCCTAAGCTCTGATACCAACTGTGACGCCCCCAGAATAGGTCCATTCAACCCAACCCATTCTGAGTCGCCAAATACATGGTACAGAATTCAAATACAAACTTTATATCATACGGTCGTGCAAAATACGACCACACAACTGTGAGTCTCAGTACAAATATGTAGAAAATATTAAGATTCAAACTAAGTCCTCATTATAATTACTATCACACTATTTATCAGAAATAGTGAGGACTACTACTGCTCTAACTCGGACCATCACTCTGTCCCCCGACTAGTCCCCGCAACATTCTCATTTCCTGAAGAGGACAACAGATGAAAAGGGTGAGCTCAACTAGCCCAGTAAAGAATATTATGACTAAGATAATGAAAAATAAATTATCGTTAGTCTTCAACAGTTCAGATAAAATATTATGGACAACAAGTTTTAGATCAATATTCGCAGCGGAAATAACAAATCATTAGAAGAGTTAAGCAGAGAATGAAGTCTACTATCTTCTATGATTTAAAAGTCCATCACCAATATTTTATCCCTGTAACATCAATCAATATACATCTCGAATCAATATTCATCTTTGCACTACAGGCCAAAGATATTCATTTGCATCATCAGTAGTCATGTTCATCTCAACACCTGTCATCTTTGCACTACAGGCCAAAGATATTCATCAGGTAATCATTCATCTTTGCTCTACAGGCCAAAGATATTCAATTACATCAACTTTTAGGACTGAGGATGATGAAAAACATTTTAAACAAAACGAATCCAGTGAGATAAAAGACAAAGATTAGGGATTCGTCATTTAGTTTATTCAAATTCAAGAATAATCCATAATAATACTTTGTGAAGCAAAATTCAAGAATAAAGCCCAAAACTTGGATACAATCAAAGATAGTAACCTTAACAGACAATTTGGACAATTAGAAAAAAATAAATTTTCTCGTGAATAGTGCCGTATACGTGAATAGTGCCGTATACGTGAATAGTAACCCCGACGGGAAAAATAAGAATTTCATAACAAAATTCATGACAATATTTCTGTATAATGATATTGAAAAGAATAACATCATTTACGAAAGAAAATAACATCCCTTACCTCAAAAAGATAGTACCTCTGACTGGAATATCGGATATAATATCGAAGGAAACTTGCACTGAATAGTAACTCTCAAAGTATTAAAATACTCACAAAAATACGCTCGATATTATAGAGAGAGAAAACTTCGAATTCTGGTGTGATTTTCAATTCTAACCTAAGCACCCTATTTATAGGAAAAGCTTAGGATGCCAAAGGAGACTAAAGTAATAAAATAATATTATATTTTTTTTAAAATCCTCCGCCGCCGGCTGCTGCAACAAATCTGAATTTTCAACAAAAGTGGGTCCCACCCATTAAATAATATATTTATTTTCTGAAACTTCAATAATTCATAATAAATAGCCCCTTTGTCAGAAAAATACAAATTCGATGTCCTTCTATAGGAAATTTAATTCTCTACAACTTTGCAGAAGAAAGTTTTTCCAAATTCCAAACATAAATTATCCGAAATCCACAAACAGATGATTTTCCACACCAAAATATTGATAAAAACACATCAGTGCTAATTCCTTCTTTAATATCCACAAAATAAATATTTCCTTATCATATAAATCAATAATTAATTATTCACAAATAATATTATAGAACTACAATATTGACAACCAGGTCGTTCCCAGGAAAGAGGGGGCCTTCCGATAAGGACTTCTCCTTACTGGCGCGCAATTAAATAACCCCTCCTAGACAGAACTTCCTTAGACATTGTCAATAATGCTATCTAATAATATTATTCAAATAATATGAATTATTGAGTTGATAATGCGAAATACTGTGTAATGACAATTATTGAATCAATCGTATAAAATAGCAACGTAGCAATTATTGAGTCAATAATATAAAATATTGAACAGTAATTACTGTAACAATAATTGAGTAAGTGCCTTCTCACGTAAGACTCAATAATTCAAAATACTGTGCAATACCGTGTGCTACTGTGCAACACCGCGTATCACTGTATTTTAACCACCGGGTATTTCAACAGTACTAACGGTAACAACTACGCCGTTATTTTGTAAAAAGGTTATTTCTGTCGCTTTCTATATCCGACAGTTATTCCGTTGTGGGGTCCACAAATATCTGCGCCGTCGTACGAATATTCCCCGACAACAAGAATATTCCACGACCAAACGAATATTCCCCGACAACAAGAATATTTTATAACCACTTGCTCATTTTAAAATATTTGCACATTTCACCCATAACTTTCATATTTATCAAATCAACACCTTACTATTTCGAAATAATATATAAAGAAAATTAAATCTTTATTCATAAAAGTTGGGGTCTTACAGCGACGAACCGAACAGTGGTTCGGTCCGTCGCTAAAAAGGATAAGCAAAGTATATTGAATAAAGGATAAGCTTAAGATGCGGACCGAATATATATATATATATATATATATATATATATATATATATATATATATATATATATATATATATATAATTAACAAAACACAACTGATTTTGAATTTTCCGCTCATCTTAATAAACTATCAGGACCGTTCAAAATTTGGGATAAATCTCACGGTCCATTATGTCCTCTTTAACTTCAAAGAAAAAAAATTGCTCTCTCTCTCTCTCAGATCCTCTTTCGTTCTTTCTCTTTCCGAGCTCGCCCTCTCCCTCATTCATTCTCTAGCGCCGCTACCGACAATCTCTCTTTCCCTTTTCTTTCGTACGTAGTGTACGAATAGTACGGTTAATATATATATATATATATATATATATGACTTGTGACTGCAGGATGCCTAGCTCATAGCCTCATACGAATGGGGCCCACTATGTGTCATATCTTCAGTAGTTTCTCGAAAAATTACTATCAAGTGGAGTAGTTGTTTAACGATTAGTACGTACGTATCAGCTTTTTTAAATGATTAAGCATATTCCTTAAGAAAGGAAAGCTAAAGCTAGAGATGGGACGGGACGCTTCCAGAAGTAGTTGGTACTTTGACATGGAAAATCCAATTCAAGCTAATCATGATTTATGAATGGAGAAAAATGTTTGAAATACGATAACACCCTAACTTATATTAAACGAATATAACGTTTGGCTTGAGCTGGAAAGGACTGTCAGTCAGTCAAACGTGAAAGAAAAGAAACGACATTCCTCGATTCCAGAAGAAATTAAAAATCCTTCTACGCGGATCGGCCTTTAGCCACCGGTAGAACTTTTTTTTTACTCCAAAAAAATATATAATATTTATTAAAATTTAAATTTTGTAATTTAAGTGTAATTTGAATGCATGTAAAAAATAAAATTTTACAGACCGTACAATTCTATTTTTTACATGCATCTAAATTACACCTAAATCACTGTATTCTGTAAAAAATTTAATTAAAATAAATATTATATATTTTTTGAGAAGCAAAAAAAATAAAAAAATTGTCAGTCACAAGACCGATCACCCAAGACTTATTGTTTCTTAAAACTACTCCCCTCCCTCCGCCTTTGGCTTCTCTTTAAAACATAATATCGTTTTGGGGCAATCTGATCTACTCATGTATATTTATTGTTAAGGCGAAGATTAATCTACGCGTTTTAATATGTAAAAATAATATTGTCTCTAATAATTAGGTATAATCTTGTATTTATAATGATCACATATTCTTATTCTCCGTATAAAAATAAAATTCCTTATTAGGTATGATTCATTAAACTAAATCTCTTTAAAAGAAAGGAAGTCTGATATTCTGACACTTTTCTCATGAGTTGAAAAATAAATGTAATTAGAAATCTTTGATTCCTTAAAATACTTAACTACCAAATCCGATTCATATGCAAGGTAAATAATTTTACGTGAATTTTGACCTACCATATAATTTAGCTCTATACCCAACATATATATATATATATATATATATATATATATATATATATATCAAACCTTCAACCTTTATTTTTTTTACTTTTTTTTGCTTCGATAAGTGTATCAAAAATTAAGATCATCATATTCTTTTTCTTTATTTGGTTTGAACATGAGTATTATCATACTCATTTAGTACAACCTCGCTATGTGAGTTGGAAATTCTCGTGTCACTTCCTTTTGGCCCATCTATAATACGGAGGGACTAGGATCCTCTCAATTCTAAATGAAATAAATGAATAATTTTTATTTTTTATATATTTTTTATTATTATATTTGTATGATATTATATTTTAACACATTTGAAATCTGAATTATAAGACGGAGAGGATCCTAATTCAAGACAGACTTTCTCTCTCATTGATAGGCACACTCCCTCCGACTATAGGAATTAGTAAAGGAAATTCATATATAGTGCAGTGCACTGCTCGCTGCACTACAAGTTAATAAATTAATTTACTAACTAGAAGCCATGGTGGGAACCAGAGAAACATACCTTCGAATTTGATTGTTTTGGGCAAGAAAAACAAATCTTGAATACATACATATATACAACTAGTTTTTTCTTTTTCTGTTCTTGTTGGGTTGGGGATCTAATTAATATATCTGGGTTTGGGTTGATCAATATATACAAATATGGACGGTAGTAATCTGTATAACTTGAGCAACAGTGTGAGGAACAGCAGAAGCACAAGGGAAAGAATCGGGAGTTTAAGAGCAAATAGTTCATCAATATGGAGGAGCAATGGCATGGAAGTTTTCTCAAAATCAGCAAGGGATGAAGATGATGAAGAAGCTCTCAAGTGGGCTTCCCTCGAAAAGCTCCCCACGTTTGACAGATTGAGAAAAGGGCTGTTGCTTGGATCACAGGGTGCTGGGGTCAGTGAAGTTGAGATTGATAATCTTGGTATTCAGGAGAGGAAGAAAATACTCGACAGGCTACTCAATGTTGCCGAAGAAGATAATGAAAAATTCTTGTTGAAACTCAGGGATCGAGTCGATAGGTACGTAACTCTACTCATTTCTATTAATTAGTACGTAGTAGTATAGAAGAATTTTACGTACATCTGAGTTGTTCATGTTTGCATTGATTTCTTTCAGAGTTGGAATTGATTTGCCCCTAATCGAAGTCAGATTCGAGCATTTACATATCGAGGCAGAAGCTCATGTTGGAAGCAGAGCTTTGCCTTCTTTCTTGAACTTCAATATTAGTATAGTGGAGGTAACAACTTAATTAGGCATATCAAAGATTATTGACTTCTTGTTTGTGTGTGTACTGATACCATTTTTTTTTCCTCTTTGTGTGTTCAAAAGGGGTTGTTACAGACTCTCCACTTACTTCCGAATAGAAAGAGGCGCCTAACTATCCTTGAAGATGTTAGCGGAATCCTCAGGCCTTGCAGGTTTAATGAATTTATTGATTGAAATAAGATTACTTCACATTTTCAGGAAATCTATTTCTTATATTGATTTTCCATGTGAGGTTTGCAGGATGACATTGCTTTTAGGTCCTCCAAGTTCTGGGAAAACCACATTATTGCTGGCTTTGGCTGGGAAGCTTGATCCTACCCTTAAGGTTAAGAGTTTTCTGCTATATTTTCTATTACTGTCCAATATGAGGGCTGAAATTTTCATTTTTCAATTATAGTTTTCTGGAAGGGTGACCTACAATGGCCATGAAATGAATGAGTTTGTGCCCCAGAGAACGGCTGCCTATATCAGCCAACATGATCTTCATATAGGAGAAATGACTGTGAGGGAAACCTTGGCATTCTCTGCAAGATGCCAGGGAGTTGGATCACGCTATGGTTAGTTGATACTAGATTAATTTTGGGTTTCATCATTATTCGTAATACATTTAAAATGTTTAGTGTAGATTTGCTTGAGGGTTGGTTAATAAGTAAGTGCTTCAAAATTCAAATTACAATTGTTGTCAAACTTTTTGCAGAAATGTTGGCAGAGCTGTCAAGAAGAGAGAAAGATGCAAATATTAAGCCTGATCCTGATATTGATATCTACATGAAGGTAAACACGGGCCTACTTAATGTAGAAATGTGCATGGATACAAGTGTTTTAAATTTTTATAGAAACTATGAAGAACGGGAAAGTAACATTCCCTCATACCCATGAAACAGACCAATATATGGAGAAATTATAGAGAAAATTATAAATAAATAAGTAGAATATAATAGAGGATGTCTGAAGCTTATTTCCACCTTCAATGTGAATTCTAACTCTATGTTGTTATTGGTGGTTGAGGTGTTTTTGTAATTCCTTAGTCCATATAGCATGATTTCCTCTTGCGTGGTGTAAACTCTCTTCTCATTCGTAACACTTTCATTGTTGTTCCCACGAGTCAGGCTGCCGCAACAGAAGGTCAAGAGGCCAGCGTGGTCACAGATTATGTTCTAAAGGTAATAAAGTTGACCAAAAAGGCATTTATATACATTATAGCAAGGTACCATAACAATGGATAAATTTATTCCTTCCCATTTGATTGCAGGTTTTGGGACTTGACGTCTGTGCAGATACTATGGTAGGAGACCAGATGATCAGGGGTATATCTGGAGGACAAAGAAAGCGTGTTACAACAGGTTAAAGGAGCTCCCAGTTCTGACACTAAATCAAGCAAATGTTTTTTGTTGAATGTCTGTACAATAATTATACATCGTGTGGTTATTTGCAGGTGAGATGTTGGTTGGACCATCAAAGGCACTTTTTATGGATGAGATATCTACTGGTTTGGACAGTTCGACAACTTATCAAATTGTGAAAGCCCTCCGACACAGTGTCCACATCCTCCAAGGAACTGCTCTCATCTCTCTTTTGCAGCCGGCCCCTGAAACTTATGATTTATTTGATGACATTATGCTCATATCTGATGGCCAGATAGTGTATCAAGGTCCCCGCGAACATGTGCTCGAGTTTTTTGAATCCATGGGCTTCAAGTGTCCAGAGAGGAAAGGTGTGGCTGACTTCTTGCAAGAAGTAAGTGATCTATGTTCATTTCAATCATCTTGCTCAAGTCATTTAAAAAATGAATAAGCCTTACTTTATATATTTCAAGTCTAACTATCATTCTTGTGAAATATACTTGGTGCAGGTGACATCAAAGAAAGATCAGAGACAGTACTGGCTACGCAAAGATGAGCCATACAGATTTATTACGGCCACTGAATTCTCCGAGGCTTATCTGTCATTCCATGTTGGACTCAGACTGGGAGATGATCTTGCAACGCCATATGACAAGACTAGAAGTCACCCTGCTGCTTTGACAACCGAAAAGTACGGTGTTAGCAAGAACGAACTCTTGAAAGCTTTGACTGCAAGAGAAGTTTTGCTTATGAAGAGGAACTCATTTGTATACATATTCAAATTGTTCCAAGTGAGTTTTCTCTACATAGACTGACAAATATCTAATGTTCCTGTTGGTTCTATCTGCACCGTCATTAATGCTAATTCCTTTGTCTGTTTTTAGCTCACCACAATGGCTTGTATTACCATGACACTGTTCCTAAGAACTGAGTTGAACCACAATACAACAACTGATGGAGGGATATACATGGGTGCTCTATTTTTTGCTGTAGTTATGCTCATGTTTAATGGACTGGCAGAGCTTGCCATGACAATAGCAAAGCTTCCTGTCTTTTACAAGCAAAGAGATCTTTTATTTTATCCGACATGGTCATATGCTATTCCATCGTGGATCATCAAGATCCCAATCACATTTTTAGAAGTTGCCGTCTGGGTAGTTCTTACTTATTATGTGATTGGATTTGATCCAAATGTTGGAAGGTAAACAGTCTAAAGAAGAAACACATCAAATATTCATATTCTCTTTCAGAAACTTTTTCACATGTTTCTTCTGCTTATTGATGATGAAAGACTGATCCATCCTTATTGCAGATTCGTTAAGCATTACATTGTACTCTTACTTATCAACCAAATGGCTTCTGCGTTGTTCCGACTTATGGCAGCATTGGGTAGGAACATGACTCTTGCATTCACATTCGGGGGATTTGCATTGCTTGTGCTTTTTGCATTAGGTGGCTTTGTCCTAGCACGAGGTATAAAATATAAATTGAATGTTGAAAACAATTCTTTTCGTTTTAGACGTTTACTAATGCTTCTGCTTCTGGTGTACGAATGGTGAAGATGACGTTGCTAAATGGTGGCTATGGGGTTACTATTCATCACCGATGATGTATGGGATGAATGCAATTGCAGTGAATGAGTTTCTCGGTCATCAATGGAGCAAAGTAAGTAATTTAATTTATAGTATGCTACTCTGTCTTTGCGCTTTTGTACGTCTGTGAAAAATAAGCTGATGTATGAAATCATTGTCACGCCAAAGTTAACTGCCGTTGGAACTGAGACAATAGGAGTTGCAGTTTTGAAATCTCGAGGTTTCTTCCCATATTCATACTGGTATTGGATAGGAGTAGGTGCATTGGTTGGATTTGTTCTGATACTCAACTTCTGCGTCACAATGGCACTTGCTTATCTTGACCGTGAGTATTTCTGCTTTCTCTTCTTTTAAACTTAATTCATACAGTAAAGAGGTAATGTATTATTGTACTGCTAAATCCTGCAGCCCTGGGGAAACCTCAAGCAGTTATACCAGAAAAGGATGTCAGTGCAGAAGCCATTGAGTTATCATCCCGAGGAAATAGCTCTGTCGGGGGAGAAGGATCTCAAGGTTAAATGAAGCTTCTATACCAGGCTATCTATGCGCAGCATTATTATTTTTATAAGCTAATTTAACTAAATTGACATGCTCGTCTGGATTTTCATCCATGGCAGAATCCAATGAGGCCAATCAGAACAAGAAAAAAGGAATGATTCTTCCATTTGAACCACATTCTATCACTTTCGATGAAATTAAATATTCCGTTGACATGCCACAGGTAAATAAAATGATCAGAATGTACAGTAATGGTTTGGTACTTTGGTTTGTTTAGATGTCAGAAAGCAAATTGTTTCAAGTAGTACTTGTTCATGAGCCTGATTGCCTAAATATTACCTATTGAAGGAAATGAAAGAGCAAGGTGTTGTTGAAGATAAATTATTGCTTCTGAAGGGTGTGAGTGGAGCTTTCAGGCCAGGTGTTCTCACCGCTCTAATGGGTGTCAGCGGTGCTGGTAAAACAACTTTGATGGATGTGCTTGCGGGTCGGAAAACTGGTGGATATATTGAAGGTAACATTACAATTTCCGGGTATCCAAAGAAGCAAGAAACCTTTGCTCGGATATCTGGATACTGTGAGCAGAATGACATCCACTCACCTCATGTTACTGTCTACGAGTCCTTGATCTACTCAGCCTGGTTGCGGTTGCCTTCAGAAGTTGATTCTGCAACCAGAAAGGTCGGTACATTTGAAGTATTTTTCTTTCTTGGATAATCAATTGTTAATGCTTTATGTGAGGAGGGGAGGGTAGAGGTATTTGCGATTGAGTTCTGTGAGACAGAAGAGAGGGTTGACAGAGTAGAAAATGATTGCAAATATCTGTAATTTGAATTAAGTGGGATATAGTAAGGGGAGGAGGGGTGTCTTGTCTAAGTCTCTCAATGGAAGATACTGGCATGTTATGTTGTGGGTATAACAGGAAGGAAGAGAGCAAAGTGAAGGAGACTTTGTGGAAAGAACGCCTCCCCTGATGTGATCAAGGTTGAAGGTTATGAATAGGTTGCTAATCTCGGGTGTCTATAGGTTTGATGATTGGGAGCTTATTACATCTTCCCAGGCATCAGGGTTTGTCTTAATAGGATAATTATGAGTGAAGCAAAGAACTTACCCTATTGATTGTGACTTAACTTTTGCAGATGTTTGTTGATGAGGTACTGGAACTCGTTGAACTGAACTCACTGATGGGTGGACTAGTAGGGTTGCCAGGCGTAAATGGTCTCTCAACTGAACAGCGCAAGCGGCTAACCATTGCAGTTGAGCTGGTGGCAAACCCCTCCATAATATTCATGGATGAGCCAACTTCCGGGCTAGATGCAAGAGCTGCTGCAATCGTGATGAGAACAGTTAGGAATACTGTGGACACGGGAAGAACAGTTGTTTGCACCATCCATCAACCAAGCATCGACATATTTGAAGCATTTGATGAGGTGAAAACTGCTGATAGATATAATGAACTAGTATTCCGTTTTGGTTCACTTCTTTATATAGGTACTAAAACTATCAAAACATGTTTACAGCTTTTCCTGATGAAACGCGGAGGACAAGAGATATATGTTGGTCCGGTGGGCCGGCATTCTTGCGAGTTAATCAAGTACTTTGAGGTGAGATGCAATGACCAACATAAACTACAAGCTATAAATTTTGCATGGTTTTAATGATTACAAGTATGTGCTAAAACACGACTGTTCTTTCAAAAAGGATATTAACGGGATAAGTAAAATCAAAGATGGATATAATCCAGCTACCTGGATGTTGGAAATTACTAGTCCTGCACAAGAAATGGTTCTGGGGGTTGATTTCACTGAAGTGTATAGAAATTCCGAACTGTACAGGTAGGTTCAAGTAGCAGCAGTTTTAATTGCATATACTATTTTTTCTTGGATAAGTATTGAACAGACATGCCATAGTTAAGCTTCTAATCTTTCTTTTACTTATTTTTTAAAAGCTGTACTGATGTATGACATAAAACAGGAGAAACAAAGCGCTCATTAGAGAATTGAGTACACCTTGTCCTGGTTCAAAGGATCTCTATTTCCCTAGTCAATACTCACAATCTTTTCTTACCCAATGTTTGGCTTGCCTATGGAAACAACGATGCTCATACTGGCGAAACACATCTTATACTGCTGTGAGGTTTCTCTTCACTACCACCATAGCATTGATGCTTGGGACAATGTTTTGGGACCTTGGTTCAAAAATGTAAGTTACAGACACAGAATTACTTTCATCCCAAAAGGTTCAAGCTTCATCTAATGTCTTATTTGGACAATACATTGCAGGCGTACTCGACAAGATCTCTTTAATGCAATGGGTTCTATGTATTCTGCTTGCCTTTTCCTAGGGGTCCAGAATGCCTCGTCAGTGCAGCCAGTGGTGGACGTTGAGCGGACAGTATTCTACAGAGAAAGAGCTGCCGGAATGTATTCAGCCTTGCCATATGCCTTTGCACAGGTTATTGGTTTGGCTTGTCGAATAAAATTTAGTTAGCGTGTCCTGTGTGTATATCCTATAGATTAAAGGGGTTTATTTTATTTTTTTGATTGAAGGTTTTGGTAGAAGTACCATATATCTTTGCGCAAGCAGCAGTATATGGTTTTATAGTGTATGCAATGATCGGGTTTGACTGGACAGTGGTAAAATTGTTTTGGTATTTGTTCTTCATGTTCTTCACGTTGTTGTACTTCACCCTCTTCGGCATGATGACTGTGGCCGTGACTCCCAATGCCGACATTGCTGCTATTATTGCTGCTGCATTTTTTGCTTTATGGAATGTCTTTTCAGGATTCATAATCCCGCGACCTGTAAGTTATAGAAATATTCCCCCCTCTACTCTTCAACTATATATGATAGAAACTCAGAATGAGAAGATAACTAATGTTTTGTTTTTTGTTTTTTGGGGTTAAATTAAAAAACAGAAAATGCCTGTATGGTGGAGATGGTATTCTTGGGGTTGTCCAGTTGCTTGGACCCTCTATGGTATGATTGCATCTCAATTTGGGGACGTTGACGACAAGGTCCTTGTGGACGTGCAGATGAGTGTTAAGAAATTTGTTGAAGATTATTTTGGGTTTGAGCATGGTAATGTTTGGATTGCTGGATCTGCAGTAGCCGGCTTCACAGTTGTTTTTGCCTTCACCTTTGCCTTCTCCATAAAGTCATTTAACTTCCAAAGGCGGTAGCTAGCAAGCTTTGATTTGAGAAGGAAGGAAGGAAGCATTTTTATATCGATTAACTATAACAAAAAATGGTTGGACTAGTTGTATGTATAGGAATAGCTAGGATGATGATGTTGAATTTTGGCATTTTGGATAGCTGAGGTTCTGTATTGGTTTGGTATGTTTAATTAGATGATCAAATATCTTAATCTTAATTTCTGCTTAAGTTTTGTACGAAACTGGAAGCTGATGAAAATGAAAATATGCTTCTTTAGCTTGTCAGGTTGGGTTATAATGCTACATGAACATCTCTCCTCTAGTAGTTGTATGGAATTGAATCCAGGCTGATCATGAAATTTCGGATCTGGTTATCACGAAGTTAACTTCATAGTAAGTTGGTCAATTAATCAATACAGTACTGACACACAGAGAGATCACCTCCCGCTCGCGTGTCGATACTGTATTGGTCAATTGACTGTTGGAAAAAATCACCTCCTAAATACTGTTGTCTTTGATAAATTAAATGAATAAAATATCAGTATGTGCCAAACAGATTAAATCCGCAGTTTCACAAAAATAATAACCACTGCAGAAAATAATAAGTAGAAAATATCAATGCACGAGACACCAAGTTTTTACGTGAAAAACCCTCTAAAACTAAGAGGTAAAAACCACGAGACGATCTCCGAAAAATCTACTAGAACAATATGAGAGAATACAAAGATATCTTAATTTGAGTACAAACTCAAATTACTTCACCACAATAACTATGTGATGGAATCCAAATAAAACACCTTTTTATTTGAACTATCTTTCTCTCTCTATTTATGCTTAGCAAAATGCAAAAGCTTTTCTCTCTCTCTATTCCTTCTAAACTCTCG
This sequence comes from Panax stipuleanatus, assembly GCA_020205555.1. Taxonomy (NCBI): domain Eukaryota; kingdom Viridiplantae; phylum Streptophyta; class Magnoliopsida; order Apiales; family Araliaceae; genus Panax; species Panax stipuleanatus. The sequence goes on along the minus strand of CM035117.1, from coordinate 3,618,643 downwards.
GGTGAGAGTATATGTTTTGTGTTGGTGTATTTTTCCTTATGCATTTGGCTTCCTTTTATAGCCGAATAGATTGTCCGCCTTCTCTTTCCTTCATGCATGCTCATTAATTTCCAAGTGGCCAGAAGCAAAGATGAAGGGCGTCATTCATCACCAACACAAAACTCCCAACTTTGTCTCTTAAGTGGGTGAGGAGAATTTGGGACGGGCGGAACCAACAATCTCCCCCTCCGAACCCATTAGAGGAGGTATTCACCATGACTCCGTTACTTGTAGTCGATTCCTGTGTCAAATCTAACTCTTGAAGAAACCATAACATTTCGTTGTCAACTCAGTAATAGACAAAGCAATACACTTCTACAACTGGGATTGCCATAACACGCCCCCCCTGCAAAAGTAAACAATACCCCCGAAGTAGACTTCTTCTCTTCGAAACCTACTATATCTGCTTCTGTATAACCTTCCAAGACTGAATTTGCTCATCAAACCACAACTCCTCACTTGGAGTTAATCCCAACGAAGCCTTGACTCAACTCAAGCTTCTTGGAACTTTCAACTTTCTTCATGTCCAACTTTATCTCATCGGCATGACTCTTCTTGATGGGAGGATCTAACTTAAACTTGACAGATTAATTTTTGTTTGTCAAATTCTTTCACATCCGCTTTGTACCATGGCTACGAGCTATCATTTTTCTTCTTCACTTTTGGTACTAATTTAAAGCGAAGAACTTTCTTCTCGTGGTTCTCATACAAGACTTTTCTTCCATCTTGCATGGCTCTTCTTGATGGGAGGATTTAACTCAAACTTGACAGATTTTTGCTTGTCAAATTCTTTCACAACCGCTTTGTACCCTGACTGCGAGCTATCATTTTCCTTCTTCATTTTTGGTATCCATTTAAAGCGAAGAGCTTTCTTATCGTGGTTCTCATGCAAGGCTTTTCTTCTATCTTGCATGACTTTGTACTACATCCTTTTGCATTTTGCTCTCCCATCATCAATACCCTTCACATGCACCTGCATCGTGTAAAAAGTGCCTACCTTTTTTTCTCTAGTCACCACTAGAGACCCTTTAGTGAGCTTCTACTGACCTTCACCAAAGAAAATGCTATAACCATTCTCATCAAGCTTACCAGTAAACATCAAATTAAGGCGGATATCCGGAACATATCTGACTTCTCTAAGTATCAACATGTCACTATTGTTAGTCTTCAAATAAATATCTCCAATGCTGATAACCTTGGATGCACTACTGTGACGCCCCCAGAATAGGTCTAATCAACCCAACCCATTCTGAGTCGCTGGTGTGCTGTCGCAGACAACCAAAAATAAACCTTACTGCGAACGATAATAATGTAGTAGTGCAAGTAAGAGTCGATCCCACAGAGACTAATTAATCTATTTTTATATACTTTATATTCCAGAAGAGGGGTTTTTTGAATATTTTTAATTAAAACAAACTAATGTGTAAAATATTGTAGCGAATTAAATCAAGAGAATAAACCTTGGGTTAAGACAACTTTCACCTTAGAAACATACACTGATCATTGACTCAAGCATACACAATTAATATCTTGAATATTCATCGTTAGAATTAATTCCATGTCTTTCCTTAATTTTAGTTAGATAGAAACAAGCGATCTAAATAACCCTAACTACTAAACAACTTCAGACAAGCGCTAAAAGTTTAATCTAGTAGAAGCTTTAAGAATTAGAAAAACCGATGAAGCTAAACAACACAAGCACAAGCGGTTGCATTTAATTTAGTCGAATATTCTTCCTAAGATATAATAATCTCGTGATCTGCAGTCAATTATTAATCTTAGTTGCTTCGCAAATTAGAGTCACCAAACAATTACGGATTCGATATCTAATTTAGGAGTAGATTTCAATGAATAATAAACTATTATGCATCCTAGCAATTAAACAAATCAATCATATAATTCAAGCACAGAAAAATAATCAATACTCATAATATTAATTGAACAATTAAAATTAAATAGATCTCACAGTGTATTTAATCCAAGGCTTCCGTCTCCTTAATCCAAGAACAATAAATTAGCTACACATGGCTATAGAAAAACCAAGAATTATAGAGAAGAAGAAGTATATTATTGAATGAATATAAGCTATGAGGTGCCCCCTATTTATAACTATTATAACCTAAACCCTCATTATGTTCTTCGAGTCCTGTTCGCGAAAGGAGTTTGGCACATATTAGCGCCTACCCGCTGGGGCGAAAAATGCCTAATATAAAGTTCCGCTGGGGCGGAAAAGTCCTCTGTCTAGCACTCCTAAATTCGCATGCCGCTAGAATCCCTTGCTTTGCCATAATTCGTGGGCCTATGTATGAATATATTTCATAATCCATTTACAAGCTGCTCCTTACTCCTTTTCCAATGTGCATGCACGTGAGATACTTATCACCTTTGCAAGATGTTGATCCAAACCGTGGCCCACATAATGATGCAAGCTGCTTAAGGAATTTGTGAGATGCTACCTGCTTATTTCGTGTGGGCCCAATGATACAAGTAATCTTTCTTCAATTTAAATCCATGGGTTGCTTTTGATAGCATAGGAATCCTTTGCATGCTTATTGCCAACGTGGCTGCTCCATTTCCTATCCAAGCTGTTTTGCTCATTTGCTGTACCCGTGGGCCAATTGATGAATTGATTTCTTGCTGCATGTTGAAACCGAATTGGGTTTCTAAAAACCCACATTTATTTCTTTTTGCATCTATTTTTCTTCTTTGGCTCAACTGTACCCAAAATAAAAATATAAGAACAGTGAATGTATTTAGGTACAAAATAAATATAAAAGAATAAGTATTAACGGAATAAAATACAACATATTTCATCCTTATCAAATTCCCCCACACTTATCTTTTGCTCGTCCTCGGGCAAAACAAAAACAAACTATAACACAAAAAATTTAACTAAACAGATACGTCAAACTTGAGCCACGAATTAATACGAATTTCAACCTTGACCTCAAAGATTCAAAACAATAACTCTGGGAACACTTTAAAACAAAGTATCATCTGAAACCCAAATTTATCTATCAATCTTACTTTATTCTCAACCCCTTGTGCGTGTGTGAATCCACATTTATCAAACCAATCAAACCATAGAAAAACTTATGAAATTGAAGCCTTAAAGGAGAAAGAAGAACTCAACCACTTGCTTTCACACAAGTCTCAGTTAACACCAGCAGATAAAATTAAAGGATCAAAAGGCTTTTCTTCCTGTCTTATTTTTTCTTCTTTTCTTTGGTAAGTGCATTTTATGCTCCATCTTACCTGCGAGTGCGTTTTACGCTCCATCTCGCATGTCATGTGTTTATGAGTGAGTGCGTTTTACGCTCCATCTCATCTCATCACATGAATCATTTCTTTTCTCTTTAACAAATTTTTTTCCTTCAATCTTTCAAACTCTTGCCTAAATCATTTCCCTTTTCTTAAACAATACCTCATATCAACTTCAAGTGGTGATCAAACAATTGAGAGTGTTAAAGATTTCTTCCCTAGACATTCAATCAGATAAATTTTTTCCAAGTCACAACTGGTTTGAATAAATGGATATGTGATTAATAGTGAATGGTCTCAAATAAAGTAATGATCAACAAAGAAAATCAAATTTAGATTATCCAATGTCTATCAATCCTCCCAGAAGTTATCACCAAGAAATCAAAATTCTATCATTGGTCAAAAATTAAAATCCAAATTAACTTATTACTCAAGTGACAAATCCTAAAACTACTCCATTTTTGTAGGAAACACGATTGCACTTATCATGTGCAACAAGCCTTTAAACCCCAAAGTTACCCTAAGTGGACGAGTTTTGTCTCGTGAGGATTTGCAGTGAATATACCCACAAAATTCAAAAAAATAAATAAATAAATAAAATAAATCTGAAAAATATCTAGATGCTTCCCCCCCCACACTTAAAACTTACATTGTCCGCAATGTAAACTAAAATGCAAAGAAAAGTAGAGAGATACTCCCCTATGGGTTGCCTCCCATGCAGCGCCTTTGTTTATGGTCGTTGGCTCGACCCAACATTTCCTTTGAGTTAATCTGTATAAATTGGATCCTCAAGATCCATATTCTCCACTTTTTCTTCCTGGAAACCCTCATGAAAATATTTGAGTCGATGACCATTCACCTTGAACACTTTAGAAGTTGCTAAACTTTTGATTTCAACTGCTCCATGCGGGAAAACATTAGTAATAACAAAAGGTCCATTCCAACGAGAACGTAACTTACTTGGAAATAAACGAAGCCGTGATTGGTAGAGAAAAACTTTTTGACCAATTTGAAATTCTTTCCTAGATATCCTTTTGTCATGAAAAGCTTTCGTTTTTTCCTTGTAAATCCGTGCGCTCTCATACGCGTCATTACGAATTTCCTCTAACTCTTGTAGTTGCAACTTCCGGTGTTCTCCACTTTCATCCATATTCATGTTAAAGCTCTTAATAGCCCAATAAGCCTTATGTTCCAACTCAACGGGTAGGTGGCATGGCTTTCCAAATACTAATCTATAAGGTGACATACCAATGGGTGTCTTAAATGCAGTTCGGTAAGCCCATAAAGCATCATCTAAGCGCAAACTCCAATCTTTTCTACTTGGGTTAACTTTTTTTTCAATGATTGCCTTGATTTCTCTGTTTGACACCTCTGCTTGTCCGTTGGTCTGCGGGTGATAAGCAGTTGACACCTTATGAGTCACATGGTACTTCCTCAACAATGCTCCCACTGTTCGATTGCAAAACTGAGTTCCTCGATCACTGATTAGAGCTCTTGGAAAGCCAAACCTAGAAAAAATGTTAGACTGAATAAAATCTGCAACCACTTTAGAATCGTCAGTCCTGGTGGCTTTGGCTTCCACCCATTTCGAAACATAATCAACAGCGAGTAAGATATAAGTACAACCGAAAGAGACAGGAAACGGTCCCATGAAATTAATTCCCCAAACATCAAAAATTTCACAATATAATATGGGGGTTTGTAACATCTCATTTCGTTGAAAATATTACCTTTCTTTTGACAATTAAAGCATGACTTACAAAACAGATATGAATCTTTGAAAAGAGATGGCCAAAAGAAACCACATTCTAATATTTTCCTTGCTGTTCTCTTGGTTCCAAAGAGACCTCCACAAGCATAAGTATGACAAAAAGTGAGAATTGACGCAATTTCACTTTCAGGGATGCATCTTCGTATCACTTGGTCGGCACAGTGCTTCCATAAGTAAGGATCATCCCATACATAGTGCTTGGCATCACTTTTGATTTTATCTTTTTGAGCTTTAGACAAACTAGAAGGTAAGATGTTAGTAGCCAAATAATTCACAATATTTGCATACCATGGCATGGTTGTGCTTGCAGAAAATAATTGTGCATCGAGAAACTCTTCTTTCAGTTGAAGTTCATCATGCACATTCACTAAGCGACTCAAGTGATCCGCAACACTATATTTCGCTCCCTTTTTGTCCTTAATTTCCAAGTCAAATTCACTCAAGAGAAGTATCCATCTTATCAATCTTGGTTTTGCCTCTTTCTTTGTCATCAAGTAACGAAGAGCTGCATGATCAGAATATACAATGACTTTAGTACCAAGCAAATAAGATCGAAATTTTTTTAAAGCAAAAACAACAGCTAAAAGCTCTTTTTCTGTAGTAGAATAGTTTCGTTGGGCATTATTCAAAGTTCTCGACGCATAATAAATGGCATGTGATGCTCTTCCAATTCTTTGGCCCAAAACAGCGCCTACGACGTAGTCACTTGTGTCGCACATTATCTCAAAAGGCATGGTCCAATCAGGTTGTTGAATAACTGGAGTGGATGTCGGTGATTCCTTCAATTTATCAAACGCCTTGCGACATTTCTCGTCAAATTCAAACTCGGCATCCTTTTGTAGTAGATTTCATAGGGGTGATGCTATTTGGGAAAAGTCCTTGATAAATCTCCTATAAAAACCTACATGTCCAAGAAAAGAATGAATTTCCCGAACACTAGTGGGATATGAAAGAGATTGTATAATGTCAACTTTATCTTGATCTACTTCAATTCCTTTAGATGAAACAACATGACCCAAAACTATACTTTGTTCAACCATAAAATGACATTTTTCAGAGTTTAAGACAATGTTAGTTTCTATGCATCTTTGAAGAATAAGAGTAAGGTTATGCAAACATTTATCAAATGAGTTCCCATAGACTGTAAAATCATCCATAAAAACTTCCATGATATGCTCAATGTAATCTGAAAATATATTAACCATACACCTCTGAAAAGTGGCCGGTGCGTTGCAAAGTCCAAAGGCCATACGGCGATATGCGAAGGTACCAAACGGGCATGTGAAAGTAGTCTTCTCTTGGTCCTCTGGGGCAATTGCAATTTGGAAGTAACCTGAATAACCATCAAGAAAACAATAATAAGAATGACCAGCTAATCGTTCAAGCATTTGATCGATAAAAGGTAATGGAAAATGGTCCTTGCGGGTTACAAGCATTCAATTTTCTATAATCTATTCAAACCCTCCACCCATTTTGAACTTGGGTGGGAACCAACTCGTCATTTTGATTTTTCACAACAGTTATTCCAGTATTCTTAGGAACCACTTGAACTGGGCTAACCCAACTGCTATCTGAAATAGGGTAGATCACTCCGACGTCAAGAAGTTTGAGAATTTCTTTCTTCACGACATCCATCATGGGAGGGTTCAATCTCCTTTGTGGTTGACGGGAAGGTTTCACTTCATCCTCCAACAAGATCCGATGCATGAATGTGGAAGGGCTTATGCCTTTAATATCAGCTATCGTACATCCAATGGCCTTCTTATACTCCTTTAGAACATGCATGAGTTTCTCTTCTTGTGATGCACCAAGTGTATTGGATATAATCACTGGTAATGTTTCTCCCTCTCCAAGGAATACATATTTGAGATGACTAGGAAGATCTTTCAAATCGGGAACTGGTGCCTGCACAACAGAGGGTAAAGACCTCTCATTAGAAATCGGCAATTCAACGTAACAGATGTTACCTGATTTTGGAATGTCATCCAAAGCTGTTATAGTTGATTGCAACTTGGTGCTCAAGGTCAAAGTCGCACTTCCTTCATCAATGTCTTTACTAAGTGCAATTTCCAATTCATCCTTCCCATTGAGTTCAAAGATTTCCTGTGCTAAAGAGTCAATCACATCAACCGAATAAATAGAATTATCATCAGTGGGATAACGCATGGCATCATAAATATTGAACTTAACAATTTCGCCATCAAATTCCATTGAAAGTGTACCACTATGAACATCTATTTTAGTCTTTGATGTTTTTAAAAATGGTCTTCCTAGCAAAATAGGAGCATTTTGGTCACCGTTTTCCATATCAAGCACATAAAAATCAGTAGAAAAGATCAAATTATTGACTCGCACAAGAACATCCTCAATTACACCTTTGGGATAAACATTAGATCTGTCAGCCAGCTGTATTACAATACCAGTTTTATTCAAAGGTTCAAGTGATAGATTAACATATATAGAATATGGCATAACATTTATCGAGGCTCCTAAGTCTAACATGGCCTTTTCAATTTTAGCGCTACCTATCGTGCACGGAATAGTGAACATACCCGGATCTGGGCACTTAGTAGGTAGCTTTCTTTGAATGACTGCGAAAATATTTTCTCCTACCTTCACCTTTTCATATTTTTTCATTTCCTGTTTCCTCTTATGTGTACACAATTCTTTCAAAAATTTAGCATAATGAGGTACTTGTTTGATAGCATCTAACAATGGAATATTTACCTCGCATTTACGGAAAGTTTCATATAAATCTGAACTTTTGTCGTATTTTCTATTTTCTGTTAAAGCAAGAGGGAAAGGAGGTACCGGTTTATATTCAGAGAGAGGAGGAAATTTACGCTTAGGTTCATCCTTGTCATTCAGAACACTGCTGTCTGCTTCGTCTTTTTCCTTATCTGCCTTGTTTTGATCTTGCAGTGTAGGTACTGTCTTTTCTGGAACTGTTATCTCCTTACCATTCCTCAAAGTGATTGCACTTGAATTTTCTTTTGGGTTCACCACTGTTTGGGAGGGTAATTTTCCTGAACTTTGTGCCTCCAATCGACTAATCGCAGTCGCCATTTGTCCCACTTGCGTACCCAAATTCTGAATACTTGCTCTCGTTTCCTGTTAAAAATTTAAAGTGTTAGTGGCAAGTGTTTTAACTATATCTTCTAAAGACATACTAGGGTTAGAAGTTTGGCCCTGTTGTTGTCTATTGGGGTACGATGGTTTGTAATGCTGATGATTTGGAAAATTTTGAGGTGCTGGTTGACTTGCTTGTGGGTTCCCGTAGCTAAAGTTAGGATGATCCCTCCATCCAGGATTATACGTATTTGAAAAGGGATCATATTTCCTTTGAGGTTGCCCAGGAAACCCTCCTGCTGCATTTGCATGTTCAACGGTCTCCTCTTGGAGAGTTGGACACATATCCGTCGGATGATCGATTACCGCACAAATTCCGCAAGCTTTCACCTGTTGTGTGTTACCTGCACCCATTTGACGAACAAGAGAAGTCAAACTCGCAAGTTGTTGTTCAATAGAAGAAATTTGTACCTCACTAGCATTCCTAGGTGCAGAATCAAGTATAGTGCCAAATTGTTGAGAATTAGCTGCCATATTAGCAATTAGATTTCTTGCAGCCTCGGGAGTCTTATCCACCAACGTTCCGCCACTAGCAGCGTCAATCATGCTTCTCTCGGTACAACTGAGACCTTCATAAAAATACTGGATGAGAAGCTGATCACTGATTTGGTGATGAGGGCAACTAGCACACAATCTCTTGAAGCGCTCCCAATACTCATGTAGGGATTCTCCGTTGTTCTGCCTCACGCCACAAATTGACTTTCGAATATTGGTTGCCCTTGAAGCTGGAAAATATTTCTCTAAGAAGAGTCTTTTGATCTCCTCCCATGTGGTGATACTTCCGGAGGGTAGATAGTAAAGCCAATCCTTAGCTGAATCTTTCAGAGAAAATGGGAAGGCTCTTAGCTTGATCTGTTCTTCAGTGACTCCGGTAGGTTTCATACTCGTACATACCACATGGAATTCCTTCAAGTGTTTGTGGGGATCTTCACCTGCCAAACCATGAAAAGAAGGTAGAAGATGTATCAATCCAGATTTTAATTCAAAATGAGTGTTAGTATCAAGATTAGGGAAAGTTATGCATAAGGGCTGTTGGTTCAAATCAGGAGCCGAAAGCTCTTTCAGTGTTCGATTTGCTGCCATGACTTCCTTTTCTTCACGAATTTCCCGAGCTTCCTTCCTTAATCTGCGACAAGTTCTCTCTATCTCTGGATCAAACTTTAAATCACCTTGATTAGTAGATCGAGTTTCAGGCATAAACAATCAAGGAAATTCAAATTACCTATAAAAATAAATTAAAAATAAAATAAGAATTACAAAAATATAAAAAAAAATAGACTAAAATCAGTCCTCGACAACGGCGCCAAAATTTGGTGTGCTGTCGCAGACAACCAAAAATAAACCTTACTGTGAACGATAATAATGTAGTAGTGCAAGTAAGAGTCGATCCCCACAGAGACTGATTAATCTATTTTTATATACTTTATATTCCAGAAGAGGGGGTTTTTGAATATTTTTAATTAAAACAAACTAATGTGTAAAATATTGTAGCGAATTAAATCAAGAGAATAAACCTTTGGTTAAGACAACTTTCACCTTAGAAACATACACTGATCATTGACTCAAGCATACACAATTAATATCTTGAATATTCATCGTTAGAATTAATTCCACATCTTTCCTTAATTTTAGTTAGATAGAAACAAGCGATCTAAATAACCCTAACTACTAAACAACTTCAGACAAGCGCTAAAAGTTTAATCTAGTAGAAGCTTTAAGAATTAGAAAAACCGATGAAGCTAAACAACACAAGCACAAGCGGTTGCATTTAATTTAGTCGAATATTCTTCCTAAGATATAATAATCTCGTGATCTGCAGTCAATTATTAATCTTAGTTGCTTCGCAAATTAGAGTCACCAAACAATTACGGATTCGATATCTAATTTAGGAGTAGATTTCAATGAATAATAAACTATTATGCATCCTAGCAATTAAACAAATCAATCATATAATTCAAGCACAGAAAAATAATCAATACTCATAATATTAATTGAACAATTAAAATTAAATAGATCTCACAGTGTATTTAATCCAAGGCTTCCGTCTCCTTAATCCAAGAACAATAAATTAGCTACACATGGCTATAGAAAAACCAAGAATTATAGAGAAGAAGAAGTATATTATTGAATGAATATAAGCTATGAGGTGCCCCCTATTTATAACTATTATAACCTAAACCCTCATTATGTTCTCCGAGTCCTGTTCGCGAAAGGAGTTTGGCACATATTAGCGCCTACCCGCTGGGGCGAAAAATGCCTAATATAAAGTTCCGCTGGGGCGGAAAAGTCCTCTGTCTAGCACTCCTAAATTCGCATGCCGCTAGAATCCCTTGCTTTGCCATAATTCGTGGGCCTATGTATGAATATATTTCATAATCCATTTACAAGCTGCTCCTTACTCCTTTTCCAATGTGCATGCACGTGAGATACTTATCACCTTTGCAAGATGTTGATCCAAACCGTGGCCCACATAATGATGCAAGCTGCTTAAGGAATTTGTGAGATGCTACCTGCTTATTTCGTGTGGGCCCAATGATACAAGTAATCCTTCTTCAATTTAAGTCCATGGGTTGCTTTTGATAGCATAGGAATCCTTTGCATGCTTATTGCCAACGTGGCTGCTCCATTTCCTATCCAAGCTGTTTTGCTCATTTGCTGTACCCGTGGGCCAATTGATGAATTGATTTCTTGCTGCATGTTGAAACCGAATTGGGTTTCTAAAAATCCACATTTATTTCTTTTTGCATCTATTTTTCTTCTTTGGCTCAACTGTACCCAAAATAAAAATATAAGAACAGTGAATGTATTTAGGTACAAAATAAATATAAAAGAATAAGTATTAACGGAATAAAATACAACATATTTCATCCTTATCAGTCGCCAAACACATGGTACAAAATCCAAATACAAACTTTTATATCAAAAGATCGTGAACATGACGACCATACAAGCTGTGAGTGTCAATACAAATCGTATATAATATGAAATATAAACACTCAAATTCAGTCCTCAATAGTTATAATTATTTTCACACTATTATACAAAAATAGTGAGGACTACTACTGCTCTAACTCTACCCATCAATCTGTTCCCCGACTAGTCCCTGCAACATTCTCATTTTCTGAAGAGGACAATAGATGAAAATGGTGAGCTCAACTAGCCCAGTAAAGAATATAATGACTAAGATAATGCAGAATAATTTATCGTTAGTCTTCAACAAATCAGATAAAATATTATGGACAACAAGTTTTAGATCAACAACTGCAGCGAAATTAACAATGCATCAGAAGAGTTAAGTAGAAAATAATGTCTACTATCTTCTATGATTTAAAAATTCATAATCAATATATTATCCCTGTAACATCAATCAATATATATCTTGAATCAAATATTCATCTTTGCACTACGGGCCAAAGATATTCATTTGTATCACCAGTTGGTCATGTTCATCTCAACACCTGTCCATCTTTGCACTACGGGCCAAAGATATTCATCAGGTAATCATTCATCTTTGCACTACAGGCCAAAGATATTCATCAAATAATCATCCATTTTGCACTACAAGCCAAAGATATTCGTTTGTATCACCATTTAAGACTGAAGATGATGAAAAATATTTTAAAGAACGAATCCAGTGAGATAAAGGACAAAAATTAGGGATTCGTAATTTAGTTTATCCAAGTTCAAGAATACTCCATAATAATCAATTGTGGAGCAAAATTCAAGAATGAAGATCAAAACTTGGATCCAATCAAAGATAGAAACCATAATAGTCAACTTGGACAAAGAAAAAAAAATTTAATTTTTCTGTGAATAGTACCGTATTCGTGAATAGTGCCGTATACGTGAATAGTAACTCCAATATGAAAAGGTAAAAATTTTACAATAAAATTCATACCAATATTTCGGTGTCATGATATTGAAAGAAATAGCATCATTTTTGAAAAAATAACATCCCTTACCTCAAAAGAATAGTACTTCTAACTGGAATATCGGATATAATGCTGAAGGAAACTTGTATTGTATAGCAACACTCAGAGTATAGAAATACTCACAAAAATACGCTCGATATTATAGAGAAAGAAACTTCTGATTCTGGTGGAATTTTCAATTCTAACCTAAGCACCCTATTTATAGGAAAGTGCCAGCACACCAAGATTGACAAACCTGTCACCGGTGGCTTCACCCTTTGAAATTTGCAACGCACACCACACTTGAATTAAAATTTCAGCATTTAACAAACAAGAGACAAGAGTGGGGCCCACCATATGTTTTAAAAAATATTTATTTTTGAAACTTCAATAATTCATAATAAATAGCCCTTTTATCAGAAAAATAAGAATCTTATGACCATTTCATATGAAATTTAATTCTTTACAACTTTGTAGAAGAAAGTTTTTCCAAATTTCAAACGAAAAATGACCCAAATTTACATACGGATAATTTTTCCACATCTCCATTTCGACAAAATACATATACTGATAAAAACAACCATCAACACTAATCCATTCATTTATATCCACATTGAATAAATATTTCCTTATCATATATATTAATAATTAATTATTCACAAATAATATTACAGAACTACAATATTGACAACCAGGTCGTTTCCAGGAAATAGGGGGCTTTCCGATAAGGATTTCTCCTTACTGACGCGCAATTAGGTGACCAAACCCCTTTCCTAGACAGAACTTCCTTAGACATTGCCAATAATGCTATCTAATAATATTATTCAAATAATATGAATTATTAATTTGATAATGGGAAATACTGTGCAGTGGTTACTGTGACAATTATTGAATCAATAATATAAAATATTGAATAGTAATTACTGTAATAATTATTGAGTAAGTGACTTATTACGTAAGAACCAATCATTTGAAATACTGTGCAATACCGTGTGCTACTGTGCAACAACGCATATTACTGTTCTTTTATCATCGGGTAGTTCAATAATTTTAACGGTAAAAGTTTCGCCGTTATTTTTAGAAAACGTATTCTTGTCGTTTTCTTCATCCGACAGTTTTTCGTTATGGGGCCCACAAATGGCTGCGCTGTCGTAAAAATATTCCTCGACAACAAGAATATTCCACGACCAAACGAATATTTTTCGACACAATGAATATTTTATTACCACTTGCTAACTTTGAAAATTTTGCACATATCTCCCATAACTATAACATTATATTAATTCAACATATTACTGTATCAAAACAATATATAAAAAAAATTAAATTTTTATTCATAAAAGTTGGGGTCTTTCAACTACCATTTTCCATCCGTACATAGCCAAAATCACCACTAGTATAGGATGTGAAGATCTCACCACGTGAAGTAGCATGAAACGAAACACCCGATTCAATAACCCATTCATTAACTTGGCACTTGGGTTTACCATCACTAATAATGGCTACATCAACGTCGGATAGATACACAATCGAATCCGTATCCTCATCTTTTTCTCTATACTGTTCCTTCTTTAAGAATCTGCACTCTCACCTTATATGACCCGGTCTTTGGTAGTGAAAATAAATGATCTCTTTTCCTCTCAACCTTCTCCTGGATTTGTCATCTTCAGGAGAGCTCTTCTCTCTGTTTCTGCTGCTACTCTGCGCGACGAAAACTTGTGTTTGTGTCTCAAAATTCACACCTTGCTCTTTTTGTCTTATCTCCCCATTATAGAGACTGTCCTTGACCATCTGCATGGTCAGTTTTCCTTCCGGAGCTGAATTGCTTAGAGACACCACCAAAGTCTCCCAGCTATTTGGCAATAAACTGAGAAGCAAAAGAGCCTGAATCTCATCATCAAGATTCAACTTCATGGTGGACAGCTGGTTCACCAAGCCTTGGAACTCACTCATATGCTCTGATACACTGCTCCCGTCCTTGTACTTTAGATTCATAATTTTCCGAATGACAAAAGTTTTATTTTGTGCATTTTTCTTTTCGTACATAGACTCTAGTGTTGTCCATAGAGTATGAGCATCTGTATCCTACGAAACATGGTGGAACACACTTTGATCAATCCACTGCCGGATGTGACCAATAGTCTTCCTGTTCATCTTTTTCCAATCAGCCTCAGATTTAGCCGCGAGCTTCTTTCTCTCGAGCTCCAACGGATCATACAAATCCTTGCAATAAAGGATATCCTCCATTCTGAGCTTCCAGATCAAAAAATTTGAAGAGGTCAATTTAATCATGACTCCAACTGATTCCTCCATAAAATTTATCAAAAACAACCGAGCAAATAACCTTAGCTTTGATACCAGTTGTTGAAAAAAATCACTTCCCAAATACTGTTGTCTTTGATAAATTAAATGAATAAAATATCAGTATGTGCCAAATAGATTAAATCCGCAGTTCTACCAAAATAATAACCACTGCAGGAAATAATAAGTAAAAAATATCAAAGCACGAGACACCAAGTTTTTACGTGAAAAATCCTCTAAAATTAAGAGGTAAAAATCACGGGACGATCTCCGAAAAATCCACTAGAATAATTTGAGAGAATACAAAGATATCTTAATTTGAGTACAAACTCAAATTACTTCACCACAATAACTATGTGATGAAACCCAAATAAAACACCATTTTATTTGAACTATCTTTCTCTCTCTATTTAAGCTTAGCAAAATGCAAAAGCTTTTTTCTCTCTCTATTCCTTCTAAACTCTTGGATGAGAGTATATGTTTTGTGTTGGTGTATTTTTCCTTATGCATTTGGCTTCTTTTTATAGCCGAATAGATTGCCCGTCCTTTCTCTTTCCTTCATGCATGCTCATTAATTTCCAAGTGGCCAGAAGCAAAGATGAAGGGCGTCATTCATTACCAACACAAAACTCCCAACTTTGTCTCCTAAGTGGGTGAAGAGAATTTGGGACGGGCGGAACCAATATTGACCAAAATTAATTTCATGCTAACTACTCCCATAAAACTCTATATTAAGAAATTAAAAGATGAAAGCAATTTTTAAAGATAATGCTAGATATCTAAATATGCATGAATTTATACTTATGTTATATATGTGGGCAGACTCATCTTCACACAAATCTATTTATATCTTTTTGTTTAATTAAACATGGTTTCAGCCCACGTAAGCCCACTTTTAACAACATTAGACTTAATTATAATAAAATTTAAATTTGTGGTGGTTGCTATGTGGTATTATAATTGAGTATAATATAAATAATATTAGTGCGGATGGTACCCAAGAGTTGTATTTGTTTTTATATCACAATTATTGTATATGTATTTAATAAGTGCATGTACACTTTAGAATAATACAGCAAAAAATATAAATTTTTTAATATAATTATAAACATGACATATATTATATCAGTGGATTAACTCGATGATCAACTAAAATAACTACGTTAATTTGGATAAGATTTTCATTTGCCTTAATATATAGTTATAGACTAGAAAAACAATTTATCAAGACTACTTGTAAGTGATTTGTGGACTAATCACAAAGGCCTATTTATTTAATTTGGATAAGATTTTTATTTGCCTTATTATATATAGTGACTTTTTATTTTAAAAATTGTTCACTTTTTAATGGTAGTAATATAATATAACACAATTTATTCAATTTTGTCGTTTCTAATTTTCTTACCAATTTACACTACTAAATTAATAATTTATTAATTTTAGACTGCCTGAAACAGTATATATACCTTTAATATTTTCAAAATTTACCAATGTAACTGTTTTTACTGTAGAAGTATTAATTATCCAGATCGATACAAATATTATCAATACGCGATACAACAATCATGCATATGTTTGGTAGACATTAATTAAACCATCACACAAAGGAATTAAAAGTACTTCAAATTAGAGATATATTTTAAAAAGGACTTTACAATATATATATATATATATATATATATATATATATATATATATATATATATATATATTTCCGAACATGTTCTTTATACTAGTTAGAAATATACTGACATGTTAATATTCAATATACTTAGATTTAAGTGTTGATAAGTCAATAATTTCTTGTGAGTTTATAGTCTAAAATTATAAATATATTTTAATTTTGAAACGACAAATTAAATGTGTTTCTAATTTTAAACTGATAGAATAGTGTAGAATTGGTATTACATATGTTGTATTATAATTTTCGAAGATGGAACCATAATAATATTATCTTTATAAACATATATATAATTCACTGTATATAGTAGGTACGTACCTACCTGTAAATAAATATATATTATGTTATTTTCCTGCACATGGAGCTTTCCGATCGAGGTCCCGGCCCGCATCGTGGAACATAACTACAACAATATTCCAATCCATAAGAATCCAAATCAACAGATAATATATATATATATCAATGGCTTATATATGAAATATGACCCAATGATTTTGCAAAACACCAAAATTCAGCACCATATAAAAAGGCCGCTAGGGATGGAATGGATTATTCACTTAATTGTTGTAGTACGTGCTAGCTAGCTAGCTACTCTTAGAAGTACCTAGTTAATAATTAATTAAACTAGCTAGCTAGATTAATATGGGTTCCTTAACTAGTTTACCCAAGCTTCTTGTTGTAGATTTTGCCAAGTTGAAGCAGGCAGCTGCTGCAGCCAAAACATCTGTGTGCCAGGATATTAGGCAGGCTCTTGAAAATCAGGGCTGTTTCGTGGTAATGTCGTATGATGATAAAGTTTCTACTGAGCTTGATAAAGCAATCTTTCGCGCAGCGGATGAGTTGTTTGATCTCCCTACTCCAACCAAAATACAAAACATCAACGAAAAGCCTTATCATGGCTATGTCGGACAAATTCCCTTTGTTCCTCTTCATGAAGGCCTAGGCATCGATTACGCTACAACTGAGCAAGGTGTTCAAAGTTTTACAAATCTCATGTGGCCAGAGGGAAATGATTCGTTCTGGTAGATAGAATTAATTAACTTTTTTATCTGCACGCACGCACGCACCCACCCACCCACCCACCCACCCACATGCATTTATATATATATAGCTAGTAATTAATTAATTAAATTCTAATTTAGTACGTAGTACTCCCGGCCAGTTATTAAATTTATTATTTGCAAATAATTATTATTAATTTTAACTTGTTTTCTTGCATGCATGGTAATTATTATAAGTGAAAGTTCGCTTTCATTTTCAAAGGCAGTGGCAGAATTAGATCGGTTGGTTATAAGAATGTTGTTTGAGAGCTATGGTGTAGAAAAGTATACCGAGTCTCACACTGAATCAACCTCATACCTTCTTCGGTACCTGAAATATAGAGCACCTGAGATGAATGAGACTAGTATGGCTTTCCCCTCTCATACGGATAAAAGTTTCTTGACCATACTCCACCAAAATCAAGTTTCCGGTTTAGAAATTCAAACTAGAGATGGCGATTGGATTTCTGTCGAGTTCCCGCCCTACTCCTTTGTTGTCATGGCTGGTGATGCATGCAAGGTACGTACGTACGAAATTACATATTTCAAAATACAAAGACAAGTGATCGATATCTTCTATTTTTAAATAATTATTTCATTCTACAAATTGTGTGAGAAATTAACAACTCGAATTGGACTTACCTCATATACTCCGTTAAATATTATTGCACAAATGATAGTGTACGTAGAAATAGTTTATATTTTATTTTTACCCTAGCTAATTAAATTTGTCAAGTGCGTGCATATATATATATATATATATATGTTTAGATTATGAGAACTAATCAATGGTGGAATGAATATATATATATATATATATATAGGCGTGGAGTAACGGTAGAGTTCTGTCTCCAAATCATCGGGTGACAATGGCAATGAGCGGAAAAGAAACAAGGTACACGGTAGCATTGTTCTCGTTCCTTAGCCGCAAGATGGTGCAAGTACCGGAAGAGTTTGTCGACGAGGAACATGCCTTGAAGTTTAAGCCATTTGTGCATGTGGATTTACTCAAGTTCTATGACACCGATCACGGTCGACGATCACTAAATATTCTCAAAGACTTCTGTGGTGTGTGATGATCATAATTATAAACTTCTGCTGCATATCATGCATTGATGGATGGATATAGGAACGAACGAACTGCGTCGATCGATCGTACGTAGTACTATATATGGTTATTAATTAATTATGGAATTATAATGTTTGTTTGTTTAATTTCATGCAATTGTTTAATTAGCGCCCTGGGCTTCGTCTTAATTTTACCACTGCTTTACTTACGTACGTACCTGTGGTTTGGGACTTGTAATATCTATCTTTATTTATTTCTCGATCCTTGTTTTAATTTGTACGTACGATGTTTGTGAATAAGATCACCAAATGCTAGGTATATATACGTACTCAATCATTGGCAAAACAGTGTTTATTATGTATGTAATGTACATACATGTTTTAATCAATTCGATTTCAGATTTTTTACTCAGTGATCATCACTATAAATATTGAAAAAGCTTAATATACATTTTAAAATAATAAAGAAAAAGAAAAGAATGGGGAAGAAGAAGAAGAAGCAGTCAAATAGTACTTTCATAATTTTTCTTTCTGGTTTGATGAAGTACTATATATATATTTGATGTTCCAACTATAATATTCAAAACAGTATATACTTTTAGAAAGAAATTAGTAATACAAATATATAGGAGAATTGAGAATTTGAGAATGTCAAAAATTTAATTAGCTCTCTGAAGTAGAGATGACCAATTTATCAGTTTCCACGGTATTTTTCATACTCCGCCTACTTTAATTTTGTTTGGATACGGGTCAAGAATAGGGAATCAATGAGATTATGTTTGTTTGCAAGAATTATAAATAAATATTAATTTCAAGTATCTTGTTTGTTTTTCAATTTAGAGTTAGAACTATTAGTATAGAGATTATAAAATAACTTAATAATCTTTGTATTATAATTATTTATATATAATCTAAGAATTATAATTTTAAAATTAATAATTTTGAAATTATATATAATTATTACAAACCAACATAGCCTGAAATGAATAATTACATGTGGGGGGAAGAGGGGAAATATTTGTTTTCCCGCCCCGAACCCAGTGTATTATATAGTAATAACTCAATATTTCTAAACTTATATATTTATATAAATACAATTTATGCATCACACACACACACACATATATATATTTAATATAAAGGTGAAAAATCCTATTTTATTCTTTCCAATTATTCACTTATTTAAGAATTATATAAACTCGTCAATATTGTAGTATTTGGTCAGCTAAATAAATTTTGATGAATTTTATATTATTAAAATACTGTATTTGTTCGGTAGTAACAAATTAAGCTTTATTTATTTTATTAATTTCATCATTTATGCATTAAGCTATTTTCATGTATGTATTATTGAAATATGAATAAATAAGTGGTATCTGTTTATTTTTTTTAATTAC
This sequence comes from Panax stipuleanatus, assembly GCA_020205555.1. Taxonomy (NCBI): domain Eukaryota; kingdom Viridiplantae; phylum Streptophyta; class Magnoliopsida; order Apiales; family Araliaceae; genus Panax; species Panax stipuleanatus. The sequence continues at coordinate 3,599,045 of CM035117.1, read as the reverse complement.
AAATTTATATTAATTTTAATAACAATAAAAATTTAAATTTTTTGTGTGGGAGTTTAAATTCCCACACGAAATGGGTTCCACGGAGATGATTGTTAAGTGTTTATCCATGTAAGAATGGCACTAGTACTAATTAAGAATAATTATGAGATCAGGGATGAAAGTGAAATGTGTAATCCGCACCCACTCCCATTGTCATTTCCCCTCTGAAGGCTAATTAGTATATAAAAAGATTAACAACTTGACGTCTTTAAAATAATTGCAATTCACTAAAATATATATGAGAAAGTGATCGGATAATCATGGCCAAAATTAATAATATTCTACTTCAACCAATTATCATGTTCATTTCGAATTTGGGTGAAAATATATATATATATATATATATATATATATATATATATATACGGTCAGGCTCTCCAGCTAACAAACCATAGGGAGTGAATTAAAAATGAATTGATTATTTTCCGTTGCTATAACATAGAAAATTGATTTTTTATACTATAGCGACGAAAAAAACCGTCGCTATAACCGATTCGTTTTTAATTCGTTCTTTATTGTTTGCTAAAGAGTCGGATCCTCCCTCTATATATATATAGGATAAGGCTCTGGAACGAACAGTTCGTTTACGAACATATGTAGAGTTAATTGTTTAAGGTTGTTGATTGGATGAGAATATTTAACACTAATTACGAATATATGATGGTATATAATTGGGTCAATCAACAACCTTTAACACTGGACCCTACATATGTTCGTAAACGAACTGTTCGTTCTAGAGGCTTATTATATATATATATATATATATATATATATATATATCATGTACTTTTTTGTCTTATTCTTTGGAGGGGGTCTTCGTTCATATCCGGGAAAAAAGATGTTAGGGTCATGTGCCGACACTTAAAAATTCAAATATGAACGTATGAAAATATTCCCCTCTCTCACTTTCTAGGCCAAGACAAGATATGCCAACAACTACTGTTTTTGTTCATCCTACTATTTTTTCTTATCCGACAAACGGGGAATATTTGATATGATTTAGAACAACTAAACTTGATTCCAAGGCCACAGCCAATCAAAAGCTACCTAAAGAACATATGAATTAATTAGCAAGATCATTAACATATGCTAGCTAATTAATTGTTTTCTATAAGAAACATGATTGGTGACAAGAATCAAATGATCATATTTACTGGTCAAAGTTGGCTAGCAAGAGAGCTAATTAGCTCATGTGTTAATTATTATCCTTTTAATTAATAGGCCCCAAAAAAAAGAAGGTATGTCGGCTGTAAATAGTCATGACAAAATATGGTTAATTACTAGATAGATTAATGCAGGAAATAATAAGAATCCTATATATACAAATAAAAAAGAAGACCAACTAACTTCCAGTAGTATATATTAAAAAATTGATATTTAAAATATCTCAATAATTTGATCCATATCAATATCTAATATAGTTGTGTCAATCAACTAACAGGGACATATGTGATAAAAATATGCAAGTAGGTTGATCAAAATTTAATTATCATTTGATTTATAAGTAAAAGCAAGCGTTTTTTATTTATTTTTTTGGGGGGCGGGGGGTTTACCTATGCCCATCAACACGTACGTTTCCCATGTATATATACGAGTTATATATATAATTGTATACACCAAAGTTGTAGTATAAGGAACATGATCGATCAGGGACTGGTGTGTTGTACAGTTCGTTTTAATTCAGATTATTAGCAAGTATACGACATTAGAGGGACTTGGGGACTGTTTATTTACTTCTTTTTACGTTCTTTGAATCTCTTTTTTTAATGGATGGATCCCATCCGTTCTTTAGATTTTGTAAATATTAGAGAATATATTATAATTAAACACACGAGGTTAAGCCATATACAAATGACAATTGACTAGCGTAGAGTATAGTGTGATTTGATGCGGTTGAAAGTTTAAATTATACATAAAATTATTTGGATGCGGTTTAATAATTTTAAAACCGCACATCACATTGCTTTTTGATTGGGTGTGGTGCGGTTTTAAAGTTTTCGGTGCGATATCATTTGATTCGGTTTCGATTCTAAAATCAATTGACTTAATTTACAATAATATTCAATAAATCAAATTCATCTTTATGTATAAGAAACCATAAATGACATTAACAAAATAACATCAAGTAACAAGTTTTAGGTTTGAAATATGTTACTCACGAATACTTTAACATTGCTCAAACCATTACGATTCAATTAGAAATATTTTTAGCCACAAACAAAAAAATTAAAAGTGCATAACATAATTAAAATTGTTTATTATATTTTTAAGAATTTGCCTATATAACTTTTAAATATATATATAATATAAAGGAGCGGTGCAGGTTGAGTGATGCGGGAGCCTCCAAAAACTGCACCAAACTGCACATGCAATTTTTTTAGACATTCTAAAACCGCCACATACGTCGAAATCGTTGGGGCAACTCAATTGGTGCGATTTCAGAACCAATTTCGATTCCTTACTCAACTCTATCTTTGAGGCAATGTAGCCACTTCTTTACTTCATTATTTTGTGTTGGTGACCGTTTCTAATATACTCAATAACATATGTCGAATTAATATTAGGGGTCCGTATTAAAAGTTTTAAATTGAGTGAACCAAAAGAAAGAAGACTAGAAATAATAAAAACCCTTGCTACGTACACAAAGAAAAAGAAGGATAAATATAACCGATTCTGGATGTATATTGTTAACGCGTGATTTTGTACGCTTGACGAAATCACCAAAAAGGCAGGCCAAAATAGTGCTAACGGTTGATTGTATTGTTGTGAACTCAACTCACAAAATACACTCACATAAACATAAATAAAGAGATATAAAATATGAGCACAAGAATTTACGTGGAACCCCAATTGAAAAAAAACCACGGAGAGAGAGAGAGAGAGAGAAATCCACTATAATAATGAGAGTACAAATTGTGTATTGTATGATGTATTGTGATCCATTTCTTCTGTTGCCCCTCCAACCCTTGCTTGTAGCTGTATTTATAGAAGTCACATCCACCCGAATCTAACTAGGAGAAGGACTCCTTATCCCTCCAAATAAGAAAACACAATCTTGCTCTAATAAAGACTCTCTCACTAAAATAGATAATAAACGTATATGGGTCAACATTAAATCAGGTCCATTAAATAGATTGGGCTACGCCATGGCTAAACCCAAATAATCACATTCCAACATTGCCCCCAGTCTCTTATTTATAAGGAACTTAAAATAAGAGAATGTTGAAGACGAGTTGTCACACCCAAACACCATACGCCGAACATATATCCAACCTTATCAAAATCGAAGACGAAAGAACCAACCTTATCACAACCGAAAGCCAAAGAATCAACCTTATCACAACCGAAGATAAAGAACCAATCTCATCACAACCGAAGATAAATAAATAATGAAAATATCCGTTCCGAAGAATTGTTCAACCTTATAACACCACCCGACCTTATAACTCCAAAATTGTCTTCCCAACCCGTTGGGAAGCTTTTGTCCGTTCGGGGGGAACAAAGTCACTTCGAAAAACGTTTGTCCGATCGGGGGGAACAAAGTCACTTCCGAAGGACTTTTGTCCGTTCGGGGGGAACAAAGCCACTTCTAAAGGATGTTTGTCCATTCGGGTGAACAAAGCCACTTCCGATAGACGCTTGTTCGTTCAGGGGGACAAAGCCACTTCCGATGGATGCTTGTTGGACCTTATACCCCCTCCGACCTTATGCAGTCATAATATCCGTCTCGACCCCTGTGGGAGGTTTCGATCAGACTTTATATCCGCCGAAAATAAACAGCCGAAGACATGATGAAAATTTTGATCAACCCATCCTGATGATGCCACTGACCGAACAACAGTTTCTTGAGATTCTCTTGCACGGTACCACTGTTGCTTTCCAAGTCACGGGCAATTTAAGTGGGCAGGGTGAGTCTTCAGATCACGTGTATGAATATGAAGTCAGTATGCAAAAGTCATGGCTTGAGTGGTGCATATGTGATGTAGAAAAATTGCCCCCTCCTTCCCATCTTCCAAAGCTCTCATGTGACAAAATCAGAAAAGGGTCAAGAAGGCCTCTGTACGAAATTCATGTTACAAGTAAAGTGGTAAAAATATAATCATATTGATTTTATAATTTAATAACAGAATTCATGTACACCGGTGGCACGTATAATATATAGTGAGTTATTGCAAAAAATATAACGATCCCAGGTAAATTTGCATATTGGTGCGTAGCATACGAAAGTAGTCGTCAGAATGTTTATTAGTATAAAAGCACCAATAATGTCTTTCAAGTGTGTATGTAAACAATTTGTTATGTATGAGTAATAAGATATGTATTGTTAAAAGTAAGTCAGCGTGAGAGAAGATAAAAAGCATGTTATGGCAGTGTACACCAGATAAAGTTAGTAATAGATAATATTAATCTAATAAAAAGAGCAACTTAACTTTATATGTTGGTTCTCTTTTTTGATGAATCAGTGATTTTAATTCGACACTAGAACAAGTGCCTTTGTTTTTCACAGATAACATGTGATTTTATACGCTTGACGAAATCACCAAAAAGGCAGGCCAAAATAGCGCCAACGGTTGATTGTATTGCTGTGAACTCAACTCACGAAATACACTCACATAAACATAAATAAAGAGATAAAATATGAGCATAAGAATTTACGTGAAAATTCAATTGGAAAAAAATCACGGAGAGAGAGAGAAATCCACTATAATAATAAGGAGAGTACAAATTGTGTATTGTATGATGTATTGTGATCCATCTCTTCTGTTCTCCCTCCAACCCTTGCTTGTAGCTATATTTATAAAGGTCACGTCCACCCGAATCCAACTAGGAGAAGGACTCCTTATCCCTCCAAATAAGGAAACACAATCTTGCTCTAATAAGAACTCTCTCACTAAAATAAATAATAAACGTATATGAGCCAACATTAAATCCGGTCCATTAAATAAATTGAGTACGCATCCAAATAATCACATCCCAACATATATGAAGAAGATTCTGCTTCATAAGCTTCCGATCACCAAGAGATGTAGCGCCAAGGGCCATGGATTCATCAAGTGGATCTTAATTTTTAATTAAACCGCATACTATGTGTTTGTACATATATCATATATGTACGTGTATATATACTCCCTCCAGTATGCGTTCACAAAAAAAAATCCATTCGTTTCATAAAAGGGTAAATTGTAAAATTGTTGCCTCACGTATACACTAAATTGTAACATAGAACTCAATGTTTCAATTTTTGCAATATCATAATTAATGTCTCAATTTTTTGAAAAACCGTCACCTCTAACCAGTTTTGATTAAAATTAGTAAGACATGTGCATGTCATGTGAGTTTTATAAGGGCAAAATAGTGTTGGAAAAAAATCACCTCCCAAATACTGTTGTCTTTGATAAATTAAATGAATAAAATATCAGTATATGCCAAACAGATTAAATTTGCAGTTTCACCAAAATAATAACCACTGCAGAAATAATGAGTAGAAAAATTCCAACCACGAGACACCAAGATTTTACGTGAAAAATCCTCTAAAACTAAGAAGTAAAAATCACGGGACGATCTGCGAAAAATCCACTATAATATTATGAGAGAATACAAAGATATCTTAATTTGAGTACAAACTCAAATTATTTCATCACAATAACTATGTGATGGAACCCAAATAAAACACCCATTTAATTTGAAGTATCTCTCTCTTTATTTTTTTTAAAGTTTCAGAAGAAACTCTGTCCCTATTTCTTCCAACTCTTGGATTGCTCTCAGATGAAACTTGAGAGCTTTTGGTGTTTGCTGCTTTGCTGATTTCTGTTGGTGTACACCTTCTTGTTGCAAGCCTGCCTATTTATTGCAGGAGGAGAGGAGGTGTTGGTGGGAAAAGAAGAAGGAGCGGGAAACACAAAAAGGAGAAGATTGGAGGGGTTGGGCGGCAAGTTGGTGAAGGAGAAAAGGGGCGGGCATGTGGGCGGCAAGTTGGTGAAGGAGAAAAAGGGCGTGCTTCTCTAATGAGAGAGGATTGGAGGGGGTGGGTGGTCACCAACAAATAGTTCATTCTTGCATAAAATTATTTTCTCTCACAATAGAAAAAATAATTTTGTACGGGAATCAACTATTTTGAAAAAAAATGATATATTAACATTGATATATTTTGTAAAAAATTAATATAAAAATTGAAACATTTAAGTTATAATAATACATTGAATATTGTAAAAATACATCCATTCATTTCATAAAGAGAATATATAGTACTACTAGTATACCCCACCCACCTTCTATAAAAGTGTATTTTCCTTGGAATCAAAAAAATATTAGAGAGATCGATCGAGATAAAGAAATGGGGTCCCTTACACAACAGCAGCAGCAGCAGCAGCCCAACCTTCCTTTTATAGAATTCTCAGAGGAAAACATAAAAGTGGGCACAAGTGGTTGGTTAGCAACACGCGGACAAGTGGTGCGTGCACTGGAAGAATATGGGTGTTTCGTAGCAACATATGATCACAAATACTCCCTAGACCTTCACAATGCAATTTTCGAAGCAACTAAACAGTTATTTGATCTCCCTCTCCAAACCAAACTCCTAAATACCTCTAATACACCTACCCATGGCTATGTTGGGCAAGTGCCAGCCATCCCTCTATACGAAGGCTTAGGCGTCGAAAATGCCACCACTCTACAAGGAGCACAAAACTTCACAAATCTCATGTGGCCCTCCGGAAATCAATTTTTCTGGTACGTACGCCAAATATATATATATATATATATATATATATATATATATTTCATTTCTTCTTTTTTAATTAGTTTATTAACTTATAGGATTATTAATTAGTAATCTTCAAGTTAATATATAATTTATTCTGTACGTTGTTGTTGTAAGTGCAACTACACTTTCGTTCTCGAGAGTTGTAGCAGAGCTAGATCAAGTGGTAATGAGAATGGTTTCAGAAAGTTATGGAATAGAGAAAGACTATGAGCCGCTGCTTGAATCAACCTCTTACCTTCTTCGACTAATAAAGTATAGAGGACGCGAAAATGACGAGGACACAAATTTGGGGATTGTACCTCATACAGACAAGAGCTTCATGTCCTTTCTTCATCAACACCAAGTTAAGGGTTTGGAGATACAAACACCCAATGATGAGTGGACTCTTGTTCATCCTTCCCCTTCAACTTTCATAGTCATGGCAGGCGATGCATGCGTGGTACGTATGTACGTCCGCCAGCCCGCCAAGTTAATTAGTTGTCATATATATATATACACACACGTACGTACGTACTTTGATTTCATATATTTCTACGTACCTAGCTAATATATGTATAATTATGGGAACATATACATGTAGGCATGGACAAATGGGAAACTAAAGGCTCCTCATCATCGGGTGATTATGAAGGCAACGGAAGAGAGATATTCGCTTGGAGTATTTACATTCATAAGGGATCTCATTTTACACATACCACAAGGCCTAGTTGATGAACAACACCCTCCACAGTTTCAGCCCTTTGATCACTACAAATATATTCATTACTACCTCACGGATGATGAAGGAAAGAGATCCAAATGTCCTATCAAATCCTACTGTGGAATTTGAGATATCACGATCAATTCTCTTCTACTATCCTATTTATATATATATATATATGTACTAATTAATTAATCAACTGTTCTTATAAGAACATCCTATGTATGTGTGTTATGTATTTCCATGTGTTTGTATTGTTCATCATTGTATTAATTATTGCATGTTATAGGTGTCTTTGGTTCTAAGTAATCAAAAATGTTTTACGTATTCTGGATGATCTTATACTTGTGCAAATAAGTTGTTATTGATATAAGTATATATGATATATGTTATTAATTGTCCGTTTGACATAATGGTGTTGTACTACCTCAGTCTCATATGCTAACATGTGGGATAATTTAACATGTATGTAAGAAATCATGCTAAACCTCATCTTTCTTTCTTTTGAGTTTATGAACAAAATAAGTCAAAAGTAAAATTCGGAATAAAAATTCAAGACATATATATATAACAAATATGTAATTTAAGTACAAATAATACAGCCCAAGGGACACCAAGTAAGAAAAAAAATTACATTCTACATGATTTGGTAAGAGAATAAAATTATTTGGTAAAATTTTATTTGCCTTTTCTCGTCTTTTAATCAGTAAGAAGAAGAAGATATAAATCAAAATTATTAAGAGTTGTCTTTTAATGAAAAATTTAAATCTATGGTGCCTTTATAAATATTGTACTCCCTCCATTCCAAATTTTAAGATTATTATTGATTTTTGAAAAGTCAGTTTGAGATATTTTTAAAGTTAAACTTGATATTTTTAAACTTAAAAGTCATTCAAATGTTTTATATTTTTTAGTTACCAAATAATTTTTTAAATTCAGATATTATTTCACTCAGATAATTTAATTTATTAAGATATACTACTAACCATTCAAAACTTAATTGCTTAATTTTATTAAACACCATCTAAGTCCAACTCTGCAGCAGTAATTCAGTCCCTTAATTTGCTTTGTTGTAGTTCGAGTATCATGGTTTAAAATTATTTGCCACATTGATTTAATTATGTGTTAATGATTCACTAAGAATTAAAGTTATAAAAAAAAGAAATGAAACATGGTAAGTGATAAAGTAAGTGCAAGTGTAAGTGTAAACTAAATAATTTTTAGAAGTCCAACAAATAATTTGTTCCAAGACCACGATTATTAAGATGATATTCAATTTGGAACGAATGAAACATATATATATATATATATATATACTTGTATGTTTTATATAGTGAATTCAAATTACTATTATATACTGGCTAATTATTTTGTCATAGGTAAGTTGAGACTGAGCCTATCCAATACATGTCATTTTGAGTAAAAAAATTGAGGCCCAAATAGAATTTGTATCCCTAGCTATTTGTTTTTATACAACCAGCAGAATCTATTGACTAAAAAAAGGACCGACCACCATCTTCATGGCCGCCGTGGACGCACTAGCCGTTGGTATATATATATATATATATATATATATATATAGATAATCATGATGTATATTTTATCCCTATCAACATGAATTAGGATGCACAACATAACCGTTTGGTAGGGTTTGGTATAGAAATTTGATGGAATAAAATAGTTTACGTTTGTAATATAATGCTAATATATTATTATGAAATATTTAATTTGTTCGTACTTAGTATTTGTGTGCATTATTGAAAAATGGGTTTTATACATATTATTTGGATATTTTTGGACTAAATATTTTGCTATTTTTAAGTAATTTTAATGCATTTTATTTATTTTTTATGTTATTTTGTAGGAAGATGCAAAGAAGAGGCAAATCTGAAATTTCTGGTTGAAGAGTGGCAATTTGGTAATTCTGGATACTAGTAGCGTCGGGGCGCTCCAATAATAAACTAAACCCTGCGCCGGGGTGCTGGGTTGCAGAATGTTCACGACCAATTCTTTGAGCAGCTGAATCAAAACATGATGCGATTTCCTAGTTGGATTTGGATGTTTTAATGCCTACTTTTTGCATGAGAATTAATACTAGATTTGGAAAATAAGTTGTATTATAGAAGTTTATTAAAATTTTGAGATTGTGTATGTAATTTTTAATTAAAATTGTAATTCTATTAGGGTTAGGAAAAATAAACTCTTATACATTAATAGTCTTATCTTGAGATTGTAAAAGGTGTTGGGAAAAGACCAATGAACACCATGTGTGGTTAATTCTCTTCCAAGTTCAAGGACAAGCAAGATATCATCAACTATGGAGACCATAGATTGATGAATTGGAGAAAGAAGACTTGCGGGACAGTTTTTCTTCTCTAACACTCGTATATATTAAGAAGACTTGCGGGATTAATGAAGACCATGGATTGATGAAGCTTGGAGAAAGAAGACTTGCGGGATTAATATTAAGTTTTTATATAGTTTCAAATTTTAATATTTAGTTTTTATAATCAATCCTTCGTATTCATATATGCATTTTTAATTAGAGTTCAAAACTGAGTGGAAACCTAAAAGCCTAAACGTAGTGTTTAAGTCATACTATATTGTATAATTAATTAACTAAATAAATTCTATAAAAAATAAATTATTGTAAAATAATAAGTTACGACCATGATTTTATTTTTAAAAAATAATTAAATTTTATTTAGTAATATAGAAGTCATGGTTTTTTTAACAATAATTAACGTAAGGTCTCCTATATGAAATAAAGTTGCTTACTAAATTTTAATTATTAATATATTTTTTAATAAACATTGCAATTTTTTTATATTAATTTTTATTTACTCATAATTTTTTCAAATTTTTTAATAAATAATTATTTAGGAATATAATTGTTGTAGAATAATGAGTACTTAAACTAAAATCCTAAATATAATTTTTAAGTTAAAATTTATTATATAATTAAGTAATTAAATGACTTATAAAAAATAAAATTGCAACAGAACAATAAGTTAATATTAATATTTATAAGAACATAAAGAGAGTTTGAGTTCTAACTAAATTAATCCTAGCATTATATATAAGTATAAAAGTGAAAGTCCAATAATAATCTAGAAAGAGGGGTTAAATAGATTATTACTGTTTAAAAATTATCTTCGGCTTTTTTGAATTTTAGTGGGTTAATTTTAAGAAATTAATAAGTAGATTAAAATTCAATCACACAATGTACAGATATTTATCTGGTTCACAACATACAGCTCGGGTATGTTGCTACGTTCAGTCTCAAGCTCCTCTTCAGGACTTGAGATCCTATTACTCCCTATAATAAATACTCCTTCAATAGGCGGAGAAGCCTGTACAAAGTTTTAAAGATAAACTTACAACTATCCACAACTAACTATCTTGGACAGCGAACTCCCAGCTCCTTCCTTAAGCTTAGTTGAATCTTCTTTTGAGCTTAGTACTATTCTACACCTTGGTCTTGCAACAATAATCTCTTCCTCACCTCACAAGTACACTAGAGTCCCAACTCACAGCTGACCTCTCTAAGACCTTGGTCTTGGTCAAATAATTCTTGTCTTTCTCATAAGTATAAAATAAACTAACTCAACCTTTTCCTTTTACAAAAAGTTTGTTTGAATATTTGCTTCTAATAGTAAGCAGATAAAATTGTAGAACAAATACTTCTCAGATAAGCAGATATAGAATTTAAGTATATGATAAAAGTTCAAAAACTTTTATGTGATGTGCTTCTGTGAAAGCAGATAAAAGATTTAAGCACTTGTAATAAAGATTTTCTTTTTCTCTAATAAAGATTATTTTTTTATGGATTAAGAAAAAAAATTCCTTTATAAAGAGTGTGTTTCTATGGTTTTAAACAAATGTGACTTTGAATTTAAATAACCACACACACTAATATAATGCAATAATAATTTATGAACAATTATATGAACAGTATATTTAATGACAGTTTATCAAGTATAATGATATGATCAATTTAGATAATACTTGAACAAACTTGTTTCACCCACTTATATATATTATATTATATTTGATCTACGTTGTGAATAATTTGGCCACTTGGGATTTTAAAGACCGTCTAAAAAATTTCAAAGAAATAAACTCCGAATTATATCGGTATCCAAGTACTGACTAAATTTTTTGATTCACAACTTAATAACCGTATATAAATATTATATAATATTTATATAGATTATTTATATCAGTAAAAGGCCATTTGGGATTTTAAAGACCGTTTAAAGAATTTCAAATAAATAACTTCCAAATTATATCGTTGTCCAAGTACTGACTTTTTACTTGATATGATAGATGAAATATAGATATATATATAAATGTGTATAACAGTTTATATCTGATTATCTATGCAAGTATGAGATAATATAAGCAATAATAATTTAACAACTTATCTCAGATAATTTGTGTGACGCCCCCAGAATAGGTACAGTCAACCCAACCCATTCTAAGTCGCCAAATACATGGTACAAAATCCAAGTACAATCTTTTATATCACACGGTCGTGCAAAATACGATCACACAACTGTGAGTGCCAATACAAATATGTAGAAAATATTAACATTCAAACTAAGTTCTCATTACAATTATTATCACACTATTTATTAGAAATAGTGAGGATTGCTACTGCTCTAACTCGGACCATCACTCTGTCCCCCGACTAGTTCCTGCGACATTCTCATTTCCTGAAGAGGACAATAGATGAAAAGGGTGAGCTCAAATAGCCCAGTAAAGAATATTATGACTAAGATAATAGAAAATAAATTATCGTTAGTCTTCAACAATTCAGATAAAATATTATAGACAACAAGTTTTAGATCAATATTCGCAGCGAAAATAACAATTCATTAGAAGAGTTAAGTAGAGAATGAAGTCTATTATCTTTTATGATTTAAAAGTCCATCATCAATATTTTATCCTTGTAACATCAACCAATATACATCTCGAATCAAATATTCATCTTTGCACTACTGGCCAAAGATATTCATTTGTATCACCAGTGGTCATGTTCATCTCAACACCTATCATCTTTGCACTACGGGCCAAAGATATTCATCAGATAATCATTCAACATAGAGATTCAACAAGTCAGTGTTATATAAAACTGATATAGCACATGATCTCTGTAACACATGATATGGTATACATGATCTCTATTATTCATACTAGTATATAACCCAATTCAGATAGACAATAAATTTGCAGAATTTAGTCATAAAAATTTTATTTTTACTTAATATTTATACTCACATAGACAGTCATATATACAACCAGTGGCTTTCAGACAGCCACATAAACAGAACATAAACATGAAACTCATTTTTATCACTCAATAATATTCACAGTTGATTAGAGAGGGAAAGGGATTACCTGAGCACAACTATTCACAAGCTAAGCAGCTTTCAGTTTATCCACATTAGAGCACAGGTACATCAATAAAAGAAATTATACTCATACATACATATTTTTCAACGAAACCAGGTATATATAGATATTAGTTATTATACACATTTACATGTATATTCTGATAACCAAGCACACACATACACACACACACATATATATATATATAACATTTTTGAAATATTTGTGAAATTTTAGGGTTTTGATCAGCATATATATATATATATATATATGAAAAATGAATTTTACAATAGAAATTAGGGTTTGACAGAAATTTTCAGAAAAGAAAATTAGGGTTAAAAAATATCAGAGACACACTTTAGACAGAAAAATGTAATGCTTTTGAAATACAAGTGTAAGACCCTAACTTTTATGAATAAAGATTTAATTTTCTTTATATATTATTTCGAAACAGTAAGGTGTTGTTTTGATAAATATGAAAGTTATGGGTGAAATGTGCAAATATTTTAAAATGAGCAAGTGGTTATAAAATATTCTTGTTGTCGGGGAATATTCGTTTGGTCGTGGAATATTCTTGTTGTCGGAGAATATTCGTACGACGGCGCAGCTATTTGTGGGCCCCACAATAGAATAATTGTCGGATATAGAAAGCGACAGAAATAACCTTTTTATAAAATAACGGCGTAGTTGTTACCGTTAGTACTGTTGAAATATCCGGTGGTTAAAATACAGTGATACGCGGTGTTGCACAGTAGCACACGGTATTGCACAGTATTTTAAATTATTGAGTCTTACGTGAGAAGGAACTTATTCAATTATTGTTACAGTAATTACTGTTCAATATGTTATATTATTGACTCAATAATTGCTACGTTGATATTTTATATTATTGACTAAATAATTGTTACATTGATATTTTATTGACTCAATAATTGCTACGTTGCTATTTTATGTGATTGATTTGATAGTTTGTATTATTGATTCAATAATTGTCACTGCATAGTATTTCACATTATCAACTCAATAATTCATATTATTTGAATAATATTATTAGATAGCATTGTTGACAATGTCTAAGGAAGTTCTGTTTAGGAGGGGTTATTTAATTGCGCGCCAATAAGGAGAAGTCCTTATCGGAAGGCCCCCTCTTTCCTGGGATCGACCTGGTTGTCAATATTGTAGTTCTGTAATATTATTTGTGAATAATTAATTATTGATTTATATAATAAAGAAATATTTATTTTGTGGATATAAAAGAAGGAATTAGCACTGATGTGTTTTTATCAGTATTTTAGTGTGGAAAATTATCCGTTTGTGGATTTCGGATAATTTATGTTTGGAATTTGGAAAAACTTCATTCTACAAAGTTGTAGAGGATTAAATTTCTTATGAAAGGACATAGAATTTATATTTTTCTGACAAAGGGGCTATTTATTATGAATTATTGAAGTTTCGAAAAATAAATATTTTTTTTAAAATAAAATGGTGGGCCCCACTTTTGGTTGGTGGCTGATGGCTTTTGTTTTTGGTCATGAGGCGGAGGAAATTTTTAAAAATAAAATATTATTTTATTAATTTAGTCTACTTTGGCATCCTAAGTTTTTCCTATAAATAGGGTGCTTAGGTTAGAATTGAAAATCACACGAGAAATCAGAAGTTTTCTCTCTCTATAATATCGAGCGTATTTTTGTGAGTATTTAGATACTTTGAGTATTACTATTCAGTGTAAGTTTCCTTCGATATTATATCTGATATTCCAATCAGATGTACTATCTTTTTGAGGTAAGGGATGTTATTTTCTTTCGTAAATGATGTTATTCTTTTCAATATCAGTTATACCGAAATATTGGCATGGATTTTATTATAAAATTCTTACTTTTTTCGTCGGGGTTACTATTCACGTATACGGCACTATTCACGGAAAAATTAAATTTTCTTCTATTTGTCCAAATTGTCTGTTATGGTTATTATCTTTGATTGGATCTAAGTTTTGAACTTTATTCTTGAATTTTGCTCCACAAAGGATTATTATGGAATATTCTTGAACTTTGATAAACTAAAATACGAATCCTTAATCTTATCCTTTATTTCACTGGATTCGTTATTTAAAATATTTTTCATCATCCTCAGTCCTAAAAGGTGATGTAACTGAATATCTTTGGCCTGTAGAGCAAAGATGAATGATTACCTGATGAATATCTTTGGCCGTAGTGCAAAGATGACAGGTGTTGAGATGAACATGACCACCGGTGATACAAATGAATATCTTTGGCCTGTAGTGCAAAGATGAATATTTGATTCGAGATGTATATTGATTGATGTTACAGAGATAAAATATTGATGATGAACAGTTATTTTCGCTTGCGATTATTGATCTAAAATTTGTTGTCAATAATACTTTATCTGAATTGTTGAAGACTAACGATAATTTATTTTCCATAATCTTAGTCGTAATATTCTTTACTGGGCTAGTTGAGCTCACCCTTTTCATCTGTTGTCCTCTTTAGGAAATAAGAATGTTGCGGGAACTAGTCGGGGGACAGAGTGATGGTCCAAGTTAGAGCAGTAGTAGTCCTCGCTATTTTTGAAAAATAGTAGTATAATAATTGTAATAAATAAAGAATGAATTTGAATATTAATATTTCGTATTATATACGATTTGTATTGACACTCACAGTTGTGTGGTCGCATTTTGCACGACCGTGTGATATAAAGTTTGTATTTAAATTCTGTACCATGTATTTGGCGACTTAGAATGGGTTGGGTTGACTGGACCTATTCTGGGGGCGTCACAACAAGAACACATTAATTTCAACATATATCTGTAGAGAAAACAAACAAAACTTTAGGGCTTTAAACATATATAAATATCAGTACCGAGAAATCTTTTCCTTTTTTTTTAAAGAAAAAATCTAGGGTTTTATACACACATATGTATATATATAATTTTTTAAAAATATAAAAAAATGAAATATATATATATAAATAAATAAATAAATAAATATATATATATATATATATGTGAACACTTTTATATATATGAACATGTAAGAAATTTTATATAAAATATATTATAATTTTTTTAAAAGGTTGAACCCTTAAAGATCGGTAAGCATAATATTTAAGATTTTTTTTAAATATATATATATATCTAGGGTTTCAAAAATAAACACATTTTTTTAAAACATTAAAAAATACACAGACGAAGAAGAAGAGAACAAAAAAAATTATTATTATTTTTTTAAAATCGAACCTTAAACCAATCGAAAAACATTTATAGATCTATGGTTTTTAAAAAATTTAAAAACACAAAGGTAGCAAAAAAAAAGTCTTTTAAGAAAAGGATCGAACCCAGAAATATACTGATAAGAAAAAAATATAAAAATATATATATGAACTCGAAACAGATTATAAATCTAGGTTTTTTTTATAAAAAAAATAAAATCTAAGAGCATAAAACAGTTTCAGAATCATATAAACACGAAGATAAAATCGGTAAACATGTTACCAAGACAAAGAAAATTCATTTTAATAAAAGGAAGAGACGAAAAACTAACTTGGATCACTCGATTTTGGTTGGTAGAGATTAGGGTTTGAGAGAGTTAAGAGATTGAGATAGGGAGAGAAGGGAGAGAGCTGGCAGAGGGGAGAGAGATAGAGGGTAAAAATGAATTAAAAAACAGATTTTTGGTTTATATATTTAGGTTAATTAGAGTGATCGTGCGACTGGGAGCTAACCTTGGATTTGATCAACGGTCAGGATGAGACGCGCGTTTGAACGTTTCAACTGACTTGTTTTGACTTTGATCGGATGGCTGAGATGAATTTGTGCTTTTGTTTATTGATCGAGTGGCTGAGATGCATGATCCGTGTGCTTAGGCTATCTGGCTTTTGATTGGTTGAAGTCAATAGACGCGGATTGGGCTGTTGGATGATTTTGTTTGATGAGCGGCTCAGATCAGATCAGATATATAATTATATAATAAATGTTAAAAAATGTAATTTTTGATATAATTAATAATAGAAAATACTAAAATATTTATATTAAAATCAGTAAATTTATAATTTTCATTTTTATGAATATATGTAAATTTTTTAAAAAAATTTATAATAATATAATTTTCTGATAATTAAGAGAGAGTATAAATATGAAGTTTTAATGTATAAAATGCATATTTAAATATATATTCATATGTATAACTAATAATATTTATATTAGTATAATTTTTTTATATATATAATTTGTAATTCAGAAAGGTTATAAATATAAACTCTTAATATATAAAAATACATACTTAACTAAATAATATAAGTATGTTAACATATGAAAGAACACCTATATTATATATATTCAAAAATATGTGTATATATGTATATATAAATTAGCATAGTATATATGTTAAAATGTAATAGAAAGAAAAATTAGTAATATTAATAAATTTGACTATATAACTTAAGAAAATTATATTTATATATATTACTTAGAAAAAGGAATAAAAATAGAAATTTACTAAGAGAAAGATTTAATATTTTATGAGATGATATCTAACATTCTCAAATCTAAACGTAATTTGCAAAATCTATCAGAACTTAGTGATTTAGTAAATATATCAGAAATATTTAATTCTGTGTCAATATGTTCTAGTTTAATAATACCATTGTTTACATGATCCCTTAAGAAATGGTATCTAACATCAATGTGTTTTGATCTAGCATGTAATACGGTATTTTTACTTAAGTTAATAGTGTTTTTCTTATCACATAAGATTGACACACAGTTAAATTTTATATTGTAATCGGCAAGGGTCTGTTTCATCCACAATATCTGTGCATAACATCGTGCAGCAGCTATATATTCGGCTTCGGTGGTTGAAATAGATACCGAGTTTTGTTTCTTAGAAAACTAGAAAACTAAACATCCGCCTAAGAACTGACAAGTGCCGCTTGTGTTTTTTCGATCAACATGATGACCGGCATAGTCAGAGTCAGAAAAACACACAAGGTCAACTGGTTGACCTTTAGGATACTATAGACCTAAGTCTGTAGTTCCTTTAAGATATCAAAATATTCTTTTTACTGCAACCAAATGAGATTCTTTAGGGTTTGTTTGGAATCTGGCTGGGAGCTGTCGTTTACACTCCTAAATTAACCTCACTTTCACTTCACGAATTTAAATAATTATCACAGTAGTAAGCAAGGATCGATCCCACAGAGAGTAAGTTTGTTTTAGATTTATTCTACTATTTTAACAGAAAATAAAGATGGGGGATTTTTGAAATTGTTTTAAACTAAGAAAAACAGAATTTAAATAAAGAGATTAACCAAATATGTAAAAACTTCAGTTCTGTAGTTCAGTTTCACCAAGCACAGCAATCAATTAATCAAGTTATTATTCTTTACCATTCAATGAAACTATTAACCCTAGATAACAATAAGCTCTGCTATCCGAAATTCTCCTTAGATATTCACTGTATGAAACAAGCTCTTCACCAGATTCAACTAGCATATAACCTAGAACAAGCTCTCTAGATTTAATATGATAGAAGCATTAAGAAATAGAGAATTAGGCTAATCCAAGCAACAAACACATAAGCTCGATTTATTTAACTTGTTTTCTGATAATCTTAGCAATACCCAAAAGCTTGTCCATAATTAGTATCACTAATTTACTACTTGTGATGAAGACAGATATCAATTACACGTAATACCAATCTTAATCTAGCATATGATAATGATTAAATTAACTCAATTGGCCATATCAAATTAATTAGATCAATTAGCATGCAATCAATGAAAACAGATTATCAGAAGAAATTTCATACAAGAAGGAATAAATAATAATACTCAATTAATTAATTACTTGTAACAAGGTTCCACCCCCCTTTAGAAATGAATAAAGAAACTAGCCTGACATGCTCCAAGTCTGCATTTCAATGAGGTATGATAGTTGGTAGAAGATTGAATGAATAAAACCTTAACTATCATCCTCTATTTATAGTGCTAGACAAGGGCCTAAATCCTATAAGAACTAGGAATCCAAATTCTAAAAGAATTACAATTATAACTAGTCTCCATAAAGAAATAGAATCTAATAAGAAAATAAAATCTCAGTCCAAAGAAGTCCTAATTCTAATAGTAATATCAATCCAATTCTATGTAGGAATCTCCAAATATTGAGAAAGTCAACTGCTGGTCAAACTCCTCTTCAATTCAACTCCAAATCAACTTGTTTCCATCCTTTTAGCTTTAATTCACCTGAAAATAATAAACAACTTATTAAGCTCATATACACATGAAACATGTAATAAAACCAAATGTAAAGGAATAAAAAATCATGAATATTGTGTACTTATCACTAGCACATTTGCAGACACTGAACATGATGTCAGGTCGACTAACTGTGATGTAAATGAGACTTCCAATCATTCCTCAATATTTCTTTGTGTCAACGCTTTTTCCATTTTTATCAGCAGTTAGTTTATCAGTAGTTGACATAGGAGTATTAAGAGGTTTTACAGACTCTAGACCAAATTTCTTAATCATTTTTTTGCAATATTTGGATTGAGAGATGTGAATACCTTTTTCTCCTTGCTTGATTTGTAGTTCTAGGAAGAAATTTAATTCTCCCATCATGCTCATTTCAAATTCCTTACTCATGCTTTCAGAAAACTCATTACACATAGTCATTTTAGTAGATCCAAAAATGATGTCATCAACATATATTTGTAAAATAAGAATGTCATCATTTTTATATTTTGTAAAAAGAGTAGTATCTATTGTGCCTCTTTTATAACCATTTTGTAATAAAAATTTACTCAGTCTTTCATATCATGCCCTGGGAGCTTGTTTTAGACCGTATAAAGCTTTGTGTAGTTTATACACATAATCAGGATGATCAAAGTCTTCAAAGCCAGGGGGTTGTTTAACATAGACTTCTTCTTCAATAACACCATTTAAAAAAGCAGGTTTCACATCCATTTGAAATAATTTAAAATCTTTATGGCATGCAAAATCTAATAACATACGTATAGACTCAATTCTAGCAACAGGAGCATATGTTTTATCATAGTCAATTCCTTCGAGTTGATTATACCCTTGTGCAACTAATTGTGCCTTATTACGTATAACAGTTCTATTTTTATCTAATTTGTTACGAAACACCCATCGAGTTCCAATAATGGAGGTCTCTTTAAGAGTTGAAACTAATTCCCAGACTTTGTTTCTTGTGAACTGTTCAAGTTCTTCTTGTATAGCTATTATCCAGTCTTCATCAATCAATGCATCTTTTATATTTTTAGGCTCAATTTGTGACAGAAATGATATATGACTGGCCATGTTTTGTGCTTGTGATCTTGTAAAAATCCCTTTATCGATATCACCAATTAAATTCTATCGGATGATTTCTTATAGCATGTGATTTCTTGGACAAGTCATTTAGCTGGGGATTAGGATTTTCAAGAGGATTAATATTGACAGAAGGAGAGATATTATCAATTTTTAGTTCTTCCATATTTCTGAGAATATCTTCAATAACTGTATCATTTTCCACCAATTCTTTATATTTCGGAGGAGGTTTAGATTCATCAAAGGTTACATTCATTGATTCTTTCACGACTAGAGTTATTTTATTAAAGACTCTATATGCTTTACTATTTAGTGAATATCCCAGGAATATTCCTTCATCAGATTTGGGATCGAATTTCACTAGATATTATTTAGTATTTAGAATAAAGCATTTACTCCCAAAGACACGAAAGTAGTTTATTTTTGGAGTTCTTTGGTAAAAGAGTTCATAGGGAGTTTTGAGTAGTATTGGTCTTAGCAAGACTCGATTCAAATATAACAAGATGTTGCAATTGCTTCGGCCCAAAAATATTTAGGAAGACGATATTCATTAAGCATAGTATTGGCCATTTCTTGTAGAGTACGATTTTTTCCTTTCAACAACACCGTTTGATTGAGGTGTGTAAGGTGCAGAAAAGTTATGACTTATACCGTGCTCATCACAGAACATTATGAAATCAGAATTGTCAAATTCTCTTCCGTGATCATATCGAATATAAACAATAGAGCTTCCCTGTTGATTCTGAATTTTCTTACATAGAGCAGAGAAAGAGTTTATTGCTTCATTTTTGAATTTTAGAAAATCAACCTAAGTGAATCTTGAATAATCATCAACTAGGACTAAAATATAGACAGAACCACACATACTATATTTGAGGATAGGTCCTACTAAGTCCATATGCAAGAGTTCAAGTGGTCGAAAGGTTGAAACTGTGAGTTTAGGTTTATGAGATGCATGAATTTATTTTCCTAATTCACAGGCTTCACAGATATGGTCTTTAAGGAATTTAAGTTTAGGAAGACCACGAACATGTTCTTTAGAAGATATGTTGTTGATTAATTTCATGTTAATGTGTCCTAATCTACGATGCCAAAGCCAAGGATCGTCAGTTGCAGATACAAGACACACATTGTCCATGTGTGACTATATGTCTACAACACACGTGTACACATTTTGACTTTTAGGACAAAGTAGAATTAATTTCCCAGTTTGGTCATATATTGAACAGTTATGAGGACTGAATGTTATTTTAAAACTACTATCGCATAGTTGACTGATAGATAGAAGATTGTACCTGAGTCCTGTGACTAATTGAACGTTAGAGATTGTTATGTGTTTACTGTACACATTTTTAATTCCAACAACTTTACTTTTGTTGCTGTCTCTAAATGTTACCTCATTACAGTCTGTAGCTTGTAGATTGCTCAATTTTGTTTTATCGCCTGTCATGTGTCTTGAACAACCGCTATCAAGGTACCATTTATTTTTACTAGAGTCAGCTGTGAGACATACCTGTAATATATATTAAATTCACAAACTGATACCCTTTAATGAGAAGGGTCTTTGGGTAAGTTTTTCATTTTGTATAAGAATCGTTCGTGTTTTCCCTTATAACTTTTGGTACAGGATAATAATCACCAGTAGACATACATGTTCTATGAGTAGCAGATTTATAATATGCATGACTAACTCTTTTAATCGAAGGATTTTGACGAGAGTTTCTCGATGGTCTTTCATGAGAAAGAAATTCTTTTTTGTGATAATAGGTTTAGTGTAACTTTCTTTTGGCACCCAAATCATTTTTCCTTTGTAGTTTCCATTCTTGGCATTACATGAGTAAATTGAATGACCATTTTTGTTACAGTAAGAGCATTTATCAAAAGGAGATGCATGACCTTTTTCTTTACTTTTAACATGATAGAGTTTTTTATCTTTTATCTTACTGGATTCTCCGATATACCCTAATCCTTCTTTATTAAAACTACATCTTTGTTGACTGAGCATAACGTCAAGATTTTCATTTCCTTTTGTAAATTTAATAACTGTAGAATTTAAGTCATCACGTTCTAGAGTCAACATTTTAATTTGATTCATTAAAGTAGATTCTTCAAGTTGTTTTTCTAATGAGTTTTTCTTTTCACTTATTTCTTGTTTTTGAGAATCTTCTATAATCACAACAAGAGCTGAATTTTCAGTTTCAAGATTTTTATTTGTTTTTCTTAATTTTCTGAAGAGTTATTTTCTAATTTCTCATTTTCATGTTTTAAGATTTCATTATCCATAATTAACTTGAAATTTTCTACTTTAAAATTTCTATTTGCTTCAATTAATTTTTTTAATGATGCTTTTAATTTAATAAAATCTTCTTTAATAATTTCATTATCTTTATATAGAAAATTATATGCTTCTTGTAATTGATGTTCCGAATTTAGCTTAGATTTTGGATGATGAGTCATTGTCCGCCATTAAACATAAATTTGCGATTTCTTCGGTTGGCTCAGTAGGTTCTTTTTCATCACTTAGATCCCAACCTTCTTCAGCTACTAGAACTTTGTTGTTGGCTAGTTTTGGACAATCCTTCTTGAAGTGTCCTGGTTGGTTGCATTCAAAATAGTTATTTGAATTTTTATTTGAGCCAGCATTTCTGAAGTTGTTGTTGGTAGCTTTAAAATTCCCTCCTGGAATTTTTGGCTTGAAGGCTTGCTTGTTTCGGAAGTTGTTGAAATTGTTATTTGTTTTCATAAAGCCTTTATCATATCTCTTTGCTTCGTTTTAAATTACTCTCCTGAGTTATCTTGATAATAATGCAACTTCGTTATTATCTAGACTCAAGAGTTCTTCATTCAATTCATCATCATCGCTTTCTTGATCAACAAGTAAGGCTTTGAAAGCGATTCCTTTCTTTTTGAGATATGTGTCTGATCTTGCTTTTTCAACTAGCATGTCGACTTCGTGGGCACGAAGATTTCAATGAGGCTATCAAGAGGATAAGTAGTTAGATTCCTGCATTTCCTTGATTGTTGTAACTTTCATTTTTCATATAGATGGAAGGGCTTTGAGAGTCCTTCTGTTCTTCTCATTTGTTGTGTAAGCTTTTTCCAGTTGTTCTAACTCATCAATGATTCTGGAAAAACGAGTTTTCATATCAATGATTTTCTCACCTTCTTCCAGCTTGAAGCTTTCATACTCTTGTATTAGAGCATCTTTTCTGGTTTCTTTGATATGATTGGTTCCTTCATAGGTTACCATCAATTTTTTTCAAATTTTTTTAGCATTCTTGCAGTTGCTAACACTTTTTTATTCTTTTTCTACAAGAGCACTGGTTAGCACTTGTTCAGCTTTGGAGGCGATATTCATAATCTCCTCATCCTCGGTGGTGAATTCCCCAACATCTTTTTCGACGAGCTTTTCATCTTCGATTTTTGTGGGAATCTTTACACCTCGTTCTATTGCTAGCCAAATTTTGATTCCTTATGATTTGGCGTAGATTTTGAACCTATTTTTTCAGGTGGCAAAGTTTGTGCCATCAAATAGTGGAGGTCTGGACATTGATAGTCCTTCTCTGCAACCGGTAGCATTTATGTAGGCCATAGATGGATCTACTCATAGGTATGCCTGTAATCACTTAACAAACAAGTTAAAGAGCACCGCTCTCATACCAATTGAAAGTCCAATAATAATCTAGAAAGGAGGGGTTGAATAGATTATTACTGTTTAAAAATTATCTTTGGCCTTTTTGAATTTTAATGGGTTAATTTTAAGAAATTAATAAGCAGATTAAAATTCAATCACATAATGCACAGTTATTTATCTGGTTCACATCATACAGCTCGGGTATGTTGCTACGTCCAGTCTCAAGCTCCTCTTCAGGACTTGAGATCCTATTACTCCCTATAATAAATACTCCTTCAATAAGCGGAGAAGCCTGTACAAAGTTTTAAAGATAAACTTACAACTATCCACAACTAACTATCTTGGACAGCGAACTCCCAGCTCCTTCCTCAAGCTTAGTTGAATCTTCTTTTGAGCTTAGTACTATTCTACACCTTGGTCTTGAAATAACAATCTCTTCATCACCTCACAAGTACACTAGAGACCCAACTCACAGCTGACCTCTCTAAGACTCTGGTCTTGGTCAAAGAATTCTTGTCTTTCTCACAAGTATAAAATAAACTAACTCAACCTTTTTCTTTTACAAAAAGTTTGTTTGAATATTTGCTTCTAATAGTAAGCAGATAAAATTGTAGAACAAATACTTTTCAGATAAGCAGATATAGAATTTAAGTATATGATAAAAGTTCAAAAACTTTTATGTGATGTGCTTCTGTGAAAGCAGATAAAAGATTTAAGCACTTGAAATAAAGATTTTTTTTCTTTAATAAATAATACTTTTCTATGGATTAAGAAAAAGATTTTTCTTTATAAAGAGTGTTTCTATGGTTTTAAACAAATGTGACTTTGAATTTAAATAACCACACACACTAATATAATGCAACAATAATTTATGAACAATTATATGAGCATTATATTTAATGACAGTTTATCAAGTATAGTGATATGATCAATTTAGATAATACTTGAACAAACCTGTTTCACCCACTTATATATATTATATTATATTTGTAAGACCCCAAATTTTATAATTAAGATTTAATTTTCTTTATATATTATTTTAAAATAGTAAGGTGTTGATTTGATAAATGTGATGAGTTATGGGTGAAATGTGCAAAGTTTACAAAGTAAGCAAGTGGTTATAAAATATTCGTTGTGTCGGGAAATATTCGTTTAGTTGAGGATATTCTTTTTGTCGGAGAATAATCGTACGACGACGCAGTCATTGGTGGACCCCACAACGGAATGAATGTCGGATATAGAAAGCGACAGAAGTAACATTTTTATAAAAATAACGGCAAAACTGTTACCGTTAGCACTGTTAAAATACCCGGTGGTTAAAATACAGTAATACGTGGTGTTGCACAGTAGCACACGATATTGCACAGTATTTCAAATTATTGATTCTTACATAGGAAGACACTTACTCAATTATTGTTACAGTAATTACTGTTCAATATTTTATATTATTGATTCAATAATTGCATAATATTTTATTGGTTCAATATTTGCTACGTTGATATTTTATATCAATAAGTGCTACTTTGCTATTTTATATTAGTGATTCAATAATTGTCATTGCACAGTATTTCAAATTATCAAATCAATAATTCATATTATTTGAATAATATTATTAGATAGCATTATTGGCAATGTCTATGGAAGTTCTGTCTAGGAAAGAGGTTGATTAATTGCGCGCCAGTAAGGAGAAATCCTTATCGAAAGGCCCCCTCTTTCCTGGGAACGACCTGGTTGTCAATATTGTAGTTCTGTAATATTATTTATGAATAATTAATTTTTGATATATATGATAAGGAAATATTTATTCAATATGGATTTAAACGGAGGAATTTTTAACATGTGACATTTGTTGAAAGTTGGTATTTTATCTTGTCCGATAAAATAATTCATTCAAATATGTTATTATAATATTACATTATAGTAGTATGATGTGATTATATAATAGTATGATTTTTATAATTTGAATAGGTAACATTATTATAGTAAATTCATGGTATAAAAGTTAAACGAGGTGGAAGAGTGCAAATTGAATTTGAACTCTTATGATGCAAACAATGATGTCATCAGAGCGATGAGGTAAGCAAGGATGTCATCTGAGCGATGAGATAAGCAATGATGTCATAGGATCGATGATTTAAGCGATGATATCATAAATTATGACGAAAAGACTAGTTTACCCTTACTCTGCCGAGCCTATAAATAGAAGCTCATTTCTTCATTATTTCTCACCAATTCACTAAAACTATAGAGAGAGAAAGTATAGAGAGAATAAGAGAGAAAGAAGAAGAGTATTCTGCTATCACACTAGTGCAGTCTCCAAATTTTTATCCCAGGTTTGCACCTCATTTGGTGGAGAATGAGGAACGTATGACGCGGATGTTTCTGAGAGGTTTGAAACCCGAGATTCGTCAATACCTCATTTCTCACAAATTTTTTCTATATTCGGATGTAGTGAACAGGGCCCAGTTGTTAGAACGAGATAATGATTATGTTCAACCAAGGGACAACAACCAAGGTCGTACTGGTGGCAGCAGTCATCGAAACAATGACAACCAGTAGGGAGGAAAGTATCATGCCAGAAGAGATAACCACTCCGGTGGTAATCGTGGCCATGATAATAGAAGAATTGAGTCGGGGGGAAGATTTCAAGAAGAGAAGGTACAACAATGAGAACGTGAAAGTATCGACAGCAGCACCAACTGTTTCTAGGGGAGGAGAACGACCGCCGGTCGTATGCTATAAATGCGGGCAAGAGGGACACATCAGCCCCAACTGCACACAACAATCCAAGGTGTGTTATAACTATGAAAAGGAAGGGCACATAGCTCGAGTGTGTCCTGTAGCGAAACCAAGTCCAGTAGGGATGATGACTCCAAAGGCTATCCTTGACAAGTCAAAGTCAGTGGTTCCTGGAAGAGCTTTTGTCGTGACTGTCCAACAAGCAAGGAACCCGAACGAGGTTATTACGGGTAAGCTGATAATAAACTCTTGCGAAGTTTACACTTTATTAGATACTAGTGCTACCCATTCTTTTATTTCACCTGCTTGTGCTCAACAGTTTGAACTTGACACCTGAGAAATTAGACTTTGACTTATCTGTTGAAACTCCATTGGGAGAAACCTTCGTTACATCTACAGTTTATAAATCTTGCTCGATTCAAATTGGTACCCTCACCCTACCTGTTAATCTTATATCGTTGAAAATACTTGCATTTGATTTGAATTTAGGAATTGACTGGTTGACCACTTATCATGCCAAAATTGATTATTTTCGTAAGGTTGTTAGTTTTCATATTCCTAACCAACCTATTGTGCGAATTCAAACAACCAAACCACTAAAATCAATCAATATTATTTCAAGTCATAAAGCTATTCGTTTATTGAAAAATGGGTGTCAAGCTGTCTTAGCCCATGTCACTGATCTAAACCAGAATACGTCAGGTTTGAATGATATTTCTGTTGTTAATAAGTTTCCTGATGTGTTTCCCGAAGAACTTCCCGGTCTACCCCCGGAACGTGAAGTTGAATTCTTTATTGACCTTGAACCCAGTACAAAACCTATTTTTAAAACCCCATATCGAATGGCTCCTATAGAACTTCAGGAGTTAAAGGTCCAACTACAGGAGTTGTTAGACACCGGTTTTATACGTCCTAGTACATCTCCTTGGGGTGCCCCTAGGTTTATTCATAATAAAGAAAGACGGGAGTATGCGACTTTGTATTGACTATCGGGAGTTGAACCATGTCACCATCAAGAATAGGTATCCGTTACCTCGTATTGATGACCTGTTCGACCAGTTGCAAGGTGCACAATTCTTTTCAAAGATCGATCTTCGTTCTGGATATCATCAGCTGAAGATTAAAACTGAGGATATTCCGAAGACTGCTTTCAGAACTCGATACGGGCATTATGAATTCTTAGTCATGTCTTTTGGATTGACTAATGCTCCTGCTGCCTTTATGGATATGATGAATCGTGTATTCAAGGAATATTTGGATCAGTTCGTGGTTGTCTTTATTGATGACATCCTCATCTATTCCAAAAGCTGTGAAGATCATGAGCACCACTTGAAGCTGGTACTTCAAAGGCTTCGTGAAAATAAGCTATATGCCAAGCTGAAGAAATGCGAGTTCTGGCTTGAGGAGGTAGCATTCCTTGGGCACGTAGTATCAAAACGTGGAGTATCTGTGGACCCGGCGAAGATTGAAGCAATACAAAGTTGGGAGACCCCGAAGTCGGTGACCGAAGTACGTAGCTTTCTGGGCTGAGCTGGTTATTATTGGAGATTCGTGGAAGGATTTTCTCGAATCGCTACTCCATTAACTCAGCTGACTCGGAAAGATACAAAATTCGTATGGAACGAGGAATGCGAGAAGAGCTTTCAAGAGCTCAAGAGGAGACTCATTTCGGCACCTGTTCTGACGATACTATCTGGTTCGGATGGATTTGTCATTTATAGCGATGCTTCGGGCAAAGGGTTAGGATGTGTTCTCATGCAATATGGGAAAGTCATAGCCTATGCCTCGCGACAACTCAAGGAATATGAGAGGAATTATCCTACTCATGATCTAGAGTTTGCAGCAGTCGTTTTCGTGTTGAAGATCTGGAGACACTACCTGTATGGGGAGAAAATGGAGATCTATACGGATCATAAGAGCCTCAAGTATTTCTTCACACAGAAGGAACTCAACATGCGACAATGACGTTGGCTTGAGTTGATGAAATATTACGATCATACCATCCAATACCATCCTGGTAAAGCGAACATAGGTAACTGACGCATTGAGTAGAAGATCATATGCGGGAACGAATGTGATACTTTCAAGGCCTATTTTGTGTGATTTACAAAAGATGGAGATAGAGTTCAAGACTTCGGGGACCCATGCGATGATATCAAGTATACGCGGAGAACCAGCTTTGATTTACTAAGTTAAAGCTGCTCAAGCAACAGATCCTGGAGCTGATGAATATGAGGAAGAAGGTGCAAGAAAGTGCTATTCCAGAAGCAAAGATTGATGAAGAAGGAATACTTTGAGTCAACTCCAGACTTTGTGTTCCTGACTATTCTGATTTGAAGTATAGAATCATGATGAAGGCACACAACACACCGTTTGTAATCCATCCTTGGAGTACTAAAATGTATCGTGATCTTCGACATACTATTTTGGTGGAGCAATATGAAGAGAGAGATCGCAGAATTTATCTCGAGGTGTTTAACGTGTCAACGTGTCAAGGCTGAGCATCAAGTGCCAAAGGGTCCATTGCAACCACTTGAGATTCCAAAGTGGAAGTGGGAACACATTACCATGGATTTCGTTACGGGTCTTCCCAAGGTTTCTCAAGGCATAGATGCGATTTGGGTTATTGTTGATAGATTAACCAAGTCTGCCCTATTTATTGCCGATACGAGAGACTTATTCCCTTGAACGTCTTGCTCGTATGTACGTGAATGAGATTATGAGATTGCATGGCATGCCAGTATGCATAGTTTTGGATCGTGACCCAAGATTCACTTCACGATTTTGGGTCAGCTTGTAGAAAGCTATGGGCACGGATTTACGATTCAGTTCGGCATATCATCTACAAACGGACGGGCAATCGGAAAGGACTATCCAAACTCTTGAAGATCTATTAAGACTCTGTGTTCTAGACTTCAAAGGGAGTTGGGATAAGTACCTACCATTGGTGGAATTCTCCTACAACAACAGTTATTAAGCAAGTATAGGCATGGCTCCATTCGAGGCGTTGTATGGACGAAAATATCGTTCTCCAGTATGCTGGGACGATGTGGGTGAAGCAACATTGTTGGGACCGGAGTTAGTATGTATGACTACGAAAAAGATTCAAATGATCCGGCAACGTATACAAACTGCACAAGATCGACAAAAGAGTTATGCTGATCTTCATCGAAGGGACGTGGAGTTTAATATCGGAGATCATGTATTATTACGTGTTGCTCCATGGAAAGGAGTTACGAGATTCGAAAAGAGAGAAAAGCTCAACCCACGATTCATTGGTCCATTTTAAATCCTTGACTGAGTAGAAAATGTGGCCTATAGACTCGCCTTACCTCCAAGCATGTCTCGTGTTCATAACGTTTTTCACATATCTGTGCTTCGTAAATATGTGAAAGATCCAAACCACATTATTGAGTTAGAACCAGACGAGATAGCCGAAGATTTAACATACGAGGAAGTACCTGTTAAGATCTTGGATAGGAAGGAACATGTCCTACGCTCAAAGGTTATACCTCAAGTTAAAGTTTTGTGGAGGAACCATGATATCGAGGAAATGACCCGGGAGTTAGAATCGGAAATGAAAACGAGGTATCCTCACCTTTTCGACATACCAGGTACGTACGTCAATTTCGAGGACAAAATTTCATAAGGAGGGGAGGTTGTAAGACCCCAAATTTTATGAATAAGATTTTATTTTCTTTATATATTAATTTGAAATAGTAAGATGTTGATTTGATAAATGTGATAAGTTATGGGTATGATGTGCAAAGTTCACAAAGTAAGCAAGTGGTTATAAAATATTCGTTGTGTCGGGAAATATTCGTTTGGTCGATGAATATTCTTTTTGTCGGAGAATATTCGTACGACGGCGCAGTCATTGGACCCCACAACGGAATAAATGTCGGATATAGAAAGCGACAGAAATAACCTTTTTATATAATAACGACAAAACTGTTACCGTTAATACTGTTGAAATATCCCGGTGGGTAAAATACAGTAATACGCGGTGTTGCACGGTAGCACACGGTATTGCACAGTATTTCAAATTATTGATTCTTACGTAGGAAGGCACTTACTCAATTATTGTTACAGTAATTACTGTTCAATATTTTATGTTATTGATTCAATAATTACATAATATTTTATTGGTTCAATAGTTGCTACGTTGATATTTTATATCAATAAGTGCCACTTTGCTATTTATATTATTGATTCAAAAATTATCATTGCACATTATTTCAAACTATCAAATCAATAATTCATATTATTTGAATAATATTATTAGATAGCATTATTGGCAATATCTAAGGAAGTTCTGTCTAGGAAAGGGGTTGATTAATTGCGCGCCAGTAAGGAGAAATTCTTATCGAAAGGCCCCCTCTTTCTTGAGAACGACCTGGTTGTCAATATTGTAGTTCTGTAATATTATTTGTGAATAATTAATTTTTGATATATATGATAAAAAAATATTTATTCAATGCGGATTTAAACGGAGGAATTTTTAACATGTGACATTTGTTGAAAGTTGGTATTTTATCTTTTTCGATAAAATAATTCATTCAAATATATTGTTATAATATTATATTATAGTAGTATGATGTGATTATATAATAGTATGATTAGAATGGTAACATTATTATAGTAAATTCATGGTATAAAAGTTAAACGAGATAAAAGAGTGCAAATTGAATTTGAACTCTTATGATGCAAACAATGATATCATCGGAGCGATGAGGAAAGCAATGATGTCATAGATCGATGATGTAAGCGATGATGTCATAAATTATGGCGAAAATACTATTTTACCCTTACTCTGCCGAGCCTATAAATAGAAGCTCATTTCTTCATTATTCTCACCAATTCACTAAAGCTATAGAGAGAGAAATTATAGAGAGAAAAAGAGAGAAAGAAGAAGAGTATTCTGCCATTACGCTAATGCAGTCTCTAAATTTTAAGGTAAGGGGTATTATTTCTTTCGTATTCATGAAGAGAGTTATTTTCTTTCAATACTCGTAAGGGTTGTTATTCCATTCCTTATTATTCTGTTGGAATAATCTGTCTGAGCGGACTACTGCTAGACGGGTGAATCTTCGTATTCAGTTGTTATTAAATTGTGAAAATAATCTGTCTGAGCGGACTACCGCCAGATAGGTGAATAACCCTTCGTATTCAGTTGTTATTAAATTGTGGAAATAATCTGTCTGAGCGGACTACCGCCAGACGGGTGAAAATCCAATTGCAGTTTCGTATATTGTTTCATTTCAGATTCTTAACTCTAAACTTACTACGGTAAATATTGCTTCTATAATTCCTGAAATGATCAGATATTACTTGAGTTTTGCGCTTCATCTAATATTATTTCACTGGAATATTGATCTGAACTTTCTTGTAAAATTTTTATCTTTTCATGTTGAGTTACTATTCATGAGTTACTATTCACGGGGTACTATTTACGGTAAAAATATATATATATTTTTCTTCTTCCAAATCATCTTTGATTGGATCCAGGTTTTGATCTTCATTCTTGAACTCTAGATAAATTCTCTAATATTTATCCTTTATCTCACTGGATCCGTTATTCGTATTATTTTTCATCATCCTTAGTTCTAAATGGTGATATAACTGAATATCTTTGGCCTGTAGTGCAAAGATGAATAATTACGTGATGAATATCTTTGGCCTGTAGTGCAAAGATTAATGATTACCTGATAAATATCTTTGGCCCGTAGTGCAAAGATGGACAGGTGTTGAGATGAACATGACCAACTGATGATACAAATGAATATCTTTGGCCGTAGTGCAAAGATGAATATTTGATTCGAGATGTATATTGATTGATGTTACAGGGATAAAATATTGATGATGAACTTTTTAATCAAAAAAGATAGTAGACATCATTCTCTACTTAACTCTTCTAATGAATTGTTATTTTCGCTGCGAATATTGATCTAAAACTTGTTGTCCATAATATTTTATCTGATTTATTGAAAGCTAACGATAATTTATTTTTCATTATCTTAGTCATAATATTCTTTACTGGGCTAGTTGAGCTCACCCTTTTCTTCCATTGTTCTCTTCAGGAAATGAGAATATCGCGGGTACTAGTCGGAAAATGGAGTGATGGTCCGAATTAGAGCTGTAGAAGTCTTTACTATTTTTTTTAATTTAAAATAGTGTGATAATAAATGTAATAAGGACTTAGTTTGAATGTTAATATTTTCTACATGTCTGTATTGACACTCACAGTTGTGTGGTCGTATTTTGCACGACCGTGTGATATGAAAGATTGTATTTGAATTTTGTTGAGTGTATTTGACGACTCAAAATGGGTTGAGTATTGAACCTATTTTTGGGGGCGTCATATACTCCCTCCATCCTATAATAACTGTCGTTTTAGAAGAAATTTTTTTTTCCAATTTATTTGTCGTTTACAACTTTCTAGGAGAATAAATTATTTACTTTCCTGTATCACCCCTACCTTCTCTCATTGTCCCAAGAAATTCTCTCTCTTGTATTAATAGTTTTCAACTTCCCATAAAGGGGTAATGATGGAATTTTACACAAATTTTAATTAATAAATGATAGCATTAAATGATTTTCTTAATCCATATGCATAAAGCTAAAACGACAGTTATTATGGGATGAAGGGAGTATATAATATATTTTAGAAATACATTTTGCCCATAAAAGAATTTTAAAAATTATTTTGAAATTGAAATAGGAATCTCCTTTGCCTTAGAAAATATTACTATATGAACTTATTTTATTAACACTTGATATTTAATTATCAAGATCATAAAATAAATTCAAAGAAAATTTTTTAGAAAATAAATATTTTTGGTCAAAATATTTGAAGTAATTAAAAAAAACATTTTAACACTTTTAATCCTATGGAGAGGATTCTACCTTTTTGACCTTTTAATCTAATTTGTTATCATCAAAATAAAATACTTAAGAATTGAAGACCTATCAAAAAGTGTTTTACTTCTATTTAAATTTTAGGTCTATACCAAAAACCAAGACCAAAAAAATTAAAATTTATCTTATTATATTTTTATTTATATAGAATATAGATATAGATTTTAAAAGTTTTTTTTCAGCTAATACAAACAAACCTCTCTATTCATTTAATTTGTTCAAAGATACGTCACCGATCAATCATTAGAACGTTACAAAAAACATTATCATTTCGACTTTTAGTTCCAACAACTAAGACAAACATACAGGCTGCCGGTGTTCCTTTATATAAACTATTATAATAGAAAATTGATATTTTCATAAAAAAAATTAATATTTTTACAAGATTTTATTTACATAAATATGAGTTCTGTTTACAATTCATGTGAGAAAATTTTTGTCTAAATACCAATTTTACTTGTAAAAATATCAATTCCCTTATAATACATTCGCCGGTTTCACAGTTATAGATATTCCCTCCGTTCCATATTTTATCATTTCCACTAGAGTCTAATACAAACATACAAACCGGTATTCCCCCTATATTATAACTTCCCCGTCCCACAATTAAAGACACTCTATTCATTCTATATTATATGATTATAATTAAAAAATTTAAATTTATTTAAGATATTTTCAAATTAATGCATTGATGAATATTAATTATAAGTTATTTAATTATAAACTTTATTATTTTATAATTTTTAATCATTTTAATATTAAGTTTAAAAATGTGTCAAATTTATTTATATTCTTTTTAAACATACAAGAAAACTATATTTTTAATTATTATGTAAAAATTTGGTAGTTCTAGTGTGATATTAAAAAAGTAACAAAGTTAGAAACAATTATGATTTCATGCTACATTGTAATCTTAAAATAGAAAAGTAGTATCTCTAATTTTGAAACAACCAAGAAAATATATATATATATATATATATATATATATATGTATCAGAAAAGTAGCAACGAAAACAATATAGGAGTAGTATATATTTGATGCTGCAGCAGCTAGCTAGCTTCAATTATATATATTCGAGAGAGAGAGAGAGAGAGAGAATAAGGAAAAAAGAAATGGGTTCCCAAAGTAGTCCTGACCTGACCCTACTGTTAACGCCTGATTTTGTACGCCCGACGAAATCACCTAAAAAGACGGGCCAAAACAGCGCCAACGGTTGATTGTATCGTTGTGAATTCAAACTCACGAAATACCCTCACATAAACATAAACAAAAGAAATATAAAGCATGAACACAAGAATTACGTGGAAACCCAATTGGGAAAAAACCACGGAGAGAGAGAGAGTAATCCACTATAATAATATTGGGAGTACAAGTTGTGTATTTGTGTTGTATCTCTTGTGCCCTGTGTATCATGATGTCTTCAACCCTTGCTTGTAGCCGTATATATAGAAGTCTTGTCTGTCCAAACCCTACTAGGAATAGGAGTCCTAGTCAAAATCCACTTATAACTGCAATTGCTTCCTTCCCAAGTTAGATATCTTCATCCCACCAAATAAGGAAACCCCAATCCTTCTCTAATAAGGACTCTTACAATAAAATACATAATAAACATATATGGGCCAACATTAAATCCGGCCCATTACATAGATAGGGTTACCCCATGGCCAAGCCCAAATATTCACGCCCTAACATTGCCCCCCAGTCTCTTATTTATAAGGAACTTATAATAAGAGAGTATACAAATAGATTGGGCTGCACCATGGCTAGACCCAAATAATCATATCCCAACATTGCCCCCTGTCTCTTATTTATAAGGAACTTATAATAAGAGAGTATACAAATAGATTGGGCTGCACCATGGCTAGACCCAAATAATCACAACCAAACATTGTCCCCCAGTCTCTTATTTATAAGGAACTTATAATAAGAGAGTATACAAAAAGTCCACCATACCTTCCAACTGTCATGTTGGTAAAACTTCTGAACCCACTATATCTATTGCGGCTTGTCTTTCGGGAGAACGAAGTCTTCCTGAAGGATGTTTATTCGAAGGATGTTTATCTGTAGGATGTTTACCCGTAGGTTGTTTATCCGTATGAGGTTTATCCGTTCGGGAGGTCCTACACCTCCCCGAAGGATGTTTATCCGTACGAGATTTATCCGTTCGGGAGGTCCTACGCCTCCCCGAATGATGTTTATCCGTAGGATTTATAACCGTTCAGGACGCCTCCCCGAAGGATATTTACCCCATAGGATGTTTAACCGTAGGATGTCCATCCGTAAGATGTCTACCCGAAGAATATTCATCCTTTCAGGAGATCAAAGTCTTCCCGAATGACGTTTATCCACCCTTATACCCCCAATACACCTTTATTGCACCCGATGATCCAAGTCTAGCAAATTTGTAACATGTCCACCCACTTGCCGAAGCCTCGAGGAATGTCATGAGCAAGTTAGGTCCGAATGTCGAAGCCGAGTCCATTCTTTCTTCTTTTTCTGGTAATTTATTTTCCCCATCCAAATTTATGTAGACACCTTTCCTTCCATGTCCATTTTTGTTCTGTACTTTGCTCGCTTCCACCGTTTGCCTTGACATTTGGTTAGACCCAATTCTTTTTGGGTTGAGTTTCTCTGGTTGGGTTACACCGAATAACAACCCTGCTGCACCCATCACACTTGAAATCAATGCCATGAATTTTATCTATTTTTTCTCTCTGACGTGGTGGGGTGTTCAGTTCGGGAGGAAAGGAGAACTGGTCTTCACTCTCTTTCTGTAAAAACAATTAACTTTTGTAATTACGAAAAAAAAGAATCACATATATCGAGATTCCCTTATCAGGACTTTATATCATAAAAGTAGTGATGGTGGGGGCTAGGTGATGAGTAGTAACAACAACTAAATCCCTTTTTTCAATTGATTTTTGTGATATCACATGATCGAGATCAGTGCATATAAAATAACATGTTAACTGTTTTATAGCATCCTGCTCATACTCATATATTACATATTATCATGCGTATGAATTTCATAAATAAATAAAAAGGAATCACTTATCTCCTTCGGTGAATTGGTGATTTTAATTTGACACTAGAACAAGTGTCTTCTTCCCACAGACGGCGCCAATGTTAACGCCTGATTTTGTACGCCCGACGAAATCACCTAAAAAGACGGGCCAAAACAGCGCCAACGGTTGATTGTATCGTTGTGAATTCAAACTCACGAAATACCCTCACATAAACATAAACAAAAGAAATATAAAGCATGAACACAAGAATTACGTGGAAACCCAATTGGGAAAAAACCACGGAGAGAGAGAGAGTAATCCACTATAATAATATTGGGAGTACAAGTTGTGTATTTGTGTTGTATCTCTTGTGCCCTGTGTATCATGATGTCTTCAACCCTTGCTTGTAGCCGTATATATAGAAGTCTTGTCTGTCCAAACCCTACTAGGAATAGGAGTCCTAGTCAAAATCCACTTATAACTGCAATTGCTTCCTTCCCAAGTTAGATATCTTCATCCCACCAAATAAGGAAACCCCAATCCTTCTCTAATAAGGACTCTTACAATAAAATACATAATAAACATATATGGGCCAACATTAAATCCGGCCCATTACATAGATAGGGTTACCCCATGGCCAAGCCCAAATATATATATGTATCAGAAAAGTAGCAACGAAAACAATATAGGAGTAGTATATATTTGATGCTGCAGCAGCTAGCTAGCTTCAATTATATATATTCGAGAGAGAGAGAGAGAGAATAAGGAAAAAAGAAATGGGTTCCCAAAGTAGTCCTGACCTGACCCTACCAAAGATAGATTTCTCCAAGCTTGAGCTGAAACCAGGCACTCCTTTCTGGAATTCAGTGAAGGCCCAAGTTCAAGAAGCCCTCCAAGAATACGGTTGCTTTGAAGCATCATTTGACAAAGTTCCTACGGAGCTCCGAAACTCTTTGTTTAATGCATTGCAAGACCTTTTTGATCTCCCTTTACAAACTAAATTAAGAAACTCCTCTAAGACACCTTTTCATGGCTATGTCGGCCAATATCCAGCGGTGCCACTCTACGAGAGCATGGGCATTGATGATGCTCCTATCCCTGAAAAATCACAAAGCTTCACTAACCTCTTGTGGCCTCAAGGCAATCCTATTTTCTGGTAAAAAATATTTTTTTTATTATTATTAATTATTATATATATGATGATCAACAACCTAATTTATATATATATATATATGCAGCGAAACTGTACAATCTTTCTCGGAGCAACTATCTGAATTAGACCAGATAGTTAGGAGGATGGTATTGGAGAGCTTGGGCGTAGAAAAATACTTGGAGGAGCACATTGAGTCTACAAAGTACCTTCTTCGAGTCATGAAATATAAAGGTCCCGAGAACAGCGACACCAAGCTTGGCCTAACTGCCCACACCGACAAAAATATTGTCACCATATTGTATCAAAATCAGGTCACTGGATTACAGGTCCAGACTAAAGATGGCGGATGGATCACCGTTGAACCTTCACCTGATTCTTTCATCGTCATGATCGGCGATTCTTTCCATGTAACTATTTAATTACAATTTTATTTTTATAAAGGCAAATGATCTTAATTATATTTTTAGATACGTACGTACGTAGTCTATCACATGCATTAATATAAGTACATGCATGCATTTAGTGCGTGTATGTATGTATATATATGTTTAATATATATTAATTAAATTTGTAGGCTTGGAGCAATGGGAGACTGTATTCGGCGTATCATAGGGTGATGATGAGTGGATCAGAATCAAGGTACTCGGTTGGATTGTTTTCGATTCCAAAAGCGGGGTACACAATTAAAGCCCCAGAAGAGTTGGTGGATGAAGAACACCCCTTACTATTTAAGCCATTTGATCATGTCCAGTTCCTGGGCTTCTACTACACAGAGGCTGGCCAGAAATGCCAATCTGCGCTAAAAACTTATTGTGGTGTCTGATGATGGATCCAATTAGATGTACAACTTCATGGATTTAATGATATATGATAGTCTTATTGAGGCTTTTAAGACTCGATCAGTTATGCAATTCGTTATGCATTCTATATATAGATTCTAGCTACTGTCGATCTGTCTTGGTGGGAAATTAAGGTTCAATGGCTTTTGCCTTTTAATATGGAATTAGCTAGCTAGCTAGGCTAGGCTAGATCGATGGTTTTGGTTTTTCTTTAATATGTCATGAAATTAATTAATGTATTTCATTTGTGGCCATAATTAATTCCAAATTTTTTGGAGTTGCCACATGCAGTTGTACTATTTCGATCGGGTGTTATAATGAAATTTCAACTTTTGGATCAACCGGTACTGGCGGAGATAGATAGATAGAGTGACATGATCACCTCGATCTTGCCTTGTGAATTTCTTTTGTTGTGAGCTAGTGGCCATGGTGTATCAGAAGTACTCTCTATCCCTCATGAATATTATAAATAGGATGATTCCAATTTATGGCAGGATGCTGTGAATTAATAATTAATGGTGGTTGACGGAGGTCCGGTGGAGATTTATTCCAATTTATGCAATTTCTTTTTAAAATCAATTGACTAAACATTAAAATCTAAATTCAATTAATGCCAATCATGCAAGTAGTGAAAACATAAAATTATAATTACCAGTAAATTATCAATTATTAATTTTAAAATTTTACAAAATTAAATTTTAAAAAGTGATCAATCAAAATTAATGCGAGTCTGGTGGAAGTGTAATATCTTTTTTCTTTGGGTGGGGTTGATTATATATATATATATATATATATATATATATATATATATATATATATATGTGGTGGTTATCAATTTGTAAACAACACTGATGATCATGTTCTTTTTGTCTTATCGTTTTTGGGGTAGTGGGGGGTTCTTCCTTCGGCAAAAAGATATTGTCTATTCAATGTGCGGTCTTTTTAAAATATCCAAATGTATTCGCCGTCTGCAGCCAACAGTAACTACTTTTTTTTTCTTTTACATCTTTTGATGTGATTTGAATTTTAAACAACGAGCGTTCCCATAACACAACCAATTAACCAATAGCTAAAACAAAAATATGAACTAAAAACTTAAAAACAAAAACAAATAAATCGGTATTAATTAATTAACATGATGATCAGTATTCAGTACTAACATATAGTATATATTATATATATACTTTAATACTACTATTATGATCATTTGAGTCTCCGAATCCAGTTATTAGAGGAGCACAGATTCGGACGGATGAAAGTGCCTTATTGAAGTGTTTTGCCTTGGTCCCAAGATATTCTGTCCAAGTGACGGCCCTATAGAGAGGAGGGTGGTTATGGTCTACTAGTTTTGAAAGAGGTGAGATTTGAACACTTGTTGGAGGGCCATAAAGGTAAGCTACAGAGAAACGGTGTTGGTTTCGGTTCACCAACACCTGGTGGAGCACACTCGGGTACAACCCGTTTGAGAGTATGTGGAGGAGGTCACCTACATTCACCACTAGTGCTCCATTAAGTGGAGGGACAGTCACCCACTCGGTTCCCTCCCGGAGCACCTGTAAACCACTAGTGTTGCTTTGGTGGAGGATGGTGAAAAGAGTAGAATCAGTGTGTGCCGCTAGGCCCATGGCCCGGTCTGGATCCGGACAAGCCGGGTAAGAGTTCAACTGCAAGGCAGCACTTGCTCCTTTGAATTCTCCTTCTGGGCCAGCCCATTTGACATCTTCTTTCGTTATGCCCAATGACCCGAGCATTAGCCACAATAGCCTCTC
Organism: Panax stipuleanatus; assembly: GCA_020205555.1. Classification (NCBI taxonomy): domain Eukaryota; kingdom Viridiplantae; phylum Streptophyta; class Magnoliopsida; order Apiales; family Araliaceae; genus Panax; species Panax stipuleanatus. Next base: position 3,558,744 of record CM035117.1, on the reverse strand, counting down.
AGCTAACTTTTTCATCTCTTTCTCGTATTCTTCAATTACATCACTGCAAATGACAATTAAAACATCGATCAAAACACTGTTTCTGTTTTAAGAGATAAACAATGAATTTATACATATGGATACAATACAATCAATCATCTAGAACAAAGTAAGTAAGCAAGCAAGCAAACAAAAAAAGTTGATATGATTTTTGTGATTATATATTGCAATATATCCGTATCTACTTTGTGGGACCAGGAGACTTTAATAGTTCAAAACTAGCTAGCTTTGACTCCATCTTTCGCTATATATTTTCATTTGTACGAGAAATGCCGCCGCGTAGGAGCATTTTGAAAATCTTGGCCATTCATAATTATTATAAAATTATAATATCCCAAAAAATTATTATATTTATTAATAAAAATGGAGTATATGATAGTGTTGTTATAAGGGGGGTTACATTTGAGGTGTATTTTACATATACATGTATACGTACGTGCATGAGAAGATATATGTCGAGGATACATATATATATATATATATATATATATGTATGTATGTATGTATATACCAGAATTGAGCGTAATCCCTCGGCCAAAGTTTGCGAGCATGTTCAAGTGGGGATCCAACAATAGTGAAGCCTTCGGACCACATTAGTTTAGGGAAAAAAGAAGAAATCCTGGCAACACCATAACCGGAGACACCATCTGGGGAGCGAGCAGCTTTAAGCTTTTGTTGAACGGGGAGAGAGAAAAGCTTCCTCCCTGCACCCTCCATGGTTTCAAGGAGGGAATTAGAGATTCCGTGGTGTTTTATTTGGAAAGCACCCCATGTTCGGCATGCATGTCCCAAAAGCGTTTGCGCATTCGGCTCATTCAAGTCAATCACCGGTAAAGACGACCCCTCAGCACTGCCGGAATTAGGGCAGTCGTCCGGTGATGTCGTCCATGCATGAGAGTCGGGTAATTCTTTCACGGAGTTAAAGTCCAAGTATTTCTGGGTATGGTGGACAGGATGAGCTTTGAAGGCGTCTGAAAGTCTTGAAGGCATAATGCAACCTACCTAAAATTTATTGTGGAGGATTATTGATTAACAATTGTATGTATAGTATGATGAGGGAAATTAAGACTAGCTAGCTGGCTGGCTTGTGATGAGAATTATGTTGAGAAAGAAGGAAGGTATATATAGAGAGATGGAGAAATATGATGAATTAAGTAAATTATGGAGATGCATGGTGACAAATTAAAGGAGGCAAGGGTGAGATAGATCGAAAAGTGCGTTGGAGAGAGTGGTGAATGTATGTACGTATGTGTATTGTGTACTATGGGGTCGTGTTGGGGGGAGTGTTGATAGGGAGACAAGAAATGAAAGGAGGTTAATTGTCATTGGGCCAGTGGAGAATATATATATATATATATATATATATATATATATATATATAACAAATTTAGAAATATCATTTTGTCCTCTAACAAACCAAAAATAAACAAATAATAATAATAAAAGATTTGATGAGGGTGGTTATATCTCTCTGTTTTTTGGAGACACCTTCCGGCCGTAGATCATTTTTTTTGTTTTCATTTTACTTATTTGATTTGATTTAATGTTCTCCTTAATATATTTTAATCTTTTTAGAATTTTTCAAAAAAAAAAGGCATATTAAATCCCCTTTCATATATATTTAGATTAATTTAATTTATTGTAGCTTATTATTTATAATTCGTAGAATAAATTTCATTAATAAAGATCGAAGGGAGTAATTATAAGTTAAATTCACAACAAATGGGGTTGAACATATAATTTGATGTAAATTGTAACAAATTAAATGGGCGGGACCAAAAGCAGTTAAGGAGATTAATCCCGAAAGAGTCGATCGGATCCTCAAGTAGAATTAAACAGTACGTACGTACATACGTACGTACGTCGACCTAGCTCCTCCTCGTCCTCCTGATCCCCTAGCTAGCTAGCTAGCTAGCTCCCTCTACTTGGTTTCATATATTACCTGCTAGAAGACAAACATGCATGCATTAATCCACTCAGCGCGCGTGACGTCTGATCTGAATCTCCTGAATAAAATGACAAACTTACCTTTTTACTAAAGCATTATTTGCCCTTTCGGTATTCATGAAACTCAACTCTCTGTCCGACACTGGCTACAGCTTATAGCGAGCGAGCTAGGAGGCGCATCAATTAATGGACTCCAAAACAACTTGGTATGACTTGCATGCATTCGATCTGTTACTTATTTTAATTTTTTTATGAAAACTGTTTTACCCTGCATGCGTTACTCATCCATCATCAAAGGATATGTATGTATATATATATATATATATATATATAGGAAAGGAGAAAAATTAAGGTGACCAGAGGGAGAGGGACAGGAACATTACTAGCTAGCTAGAGACAACATATATATGAAGGTTAGTGTAGCAGTTTAAGTCTCCTTTGGTAATTGTACTTGGAATTGTGTCTTTTGTCGGTCCCTTAATTTGCTCAGTTGGGCTCCATACACTTAACTATCACCTTTAATCCAACATCAACTTAAGGGGTGTCCCCAAACAACACCTAATGTTTCATTTGTTGTTTCTTTGATTAGGATTTCTTCCACTCCTTCTCTCAAACCTTATCTCTTTTCTATCCGTTAGATGATTCCAACTTTTCTTTCCACATTTTCTGTTAGTTTCTTCTCCTTTCTTAATTCACTCCACATCCACATATATATTTTTAACTAAAACAATCTCATACATATATATATATATATATATATATATATATTTCTACAAGTTCTGACTCACGTAATAATGAATTCCATTTACTATTCATGTGAGGGATAGAGTCTTGCATAAATATCAAATTTTCTTATGATATATCAATTCTCTAACAAATTTTGTTAGACTGTTAATAAATTTTATTTATATATAAGCATATTATGATGACATAATACTTACGTTTGTCATCATAATTATATTATCATTAATTAATATCATTAATTAATAAAAACGTAAAAACAAAAAAATATATATTTAATATTTGTAAAACATGAAAATGAAATTGATTTGTGAAAACGGTGGGAGTATTAATTTTGATTTTTATTTATTTTGTGGCTCTAATAGTTACACAACATAAGACGGCATAAAGGACATTCATGCCCACCAATTATCCGTCCAGCATGTTGATCGATCAGGACAATCATATACTAGACATGCATGTGCTTCTGAGAACATGGATACACACACACACACACACACACACACACACACACACACACATATATATATATATATATATCATCTTCATCAACTTTCTTGCACATTCTATTCACGTGACACCAACATGGTCAGGTTCCCTAGCCTCCTTCAATTATCAACATAAATCTCCTCCTATTACTGTTGAATAAAAGTCATTAGTCACCAAGTAAATTACTTCCTACATTCTATATTGTAAATTCATGCACATGGATTAAGAAAGTCATTTAATACTATTATTTAATAATTAAAATTTGTATAAAATTTCATCACTACTCTTTTAAGGGAATTTGATAACTATTAATACAAGGAAGAATTTTTTTAGGAAAATGAGTGAAATTATGGATGATATAAGAAAGTAAATAATTTATTCTCCTAGAAAGTTGTAAACGACAAATAAATTGGAACAATTTTTTTCTTCTAAAAAGTCAATTATTATAGAATGGAGGTAGTACTTCAATACTCAATCATAAAAGTTTAAAATTTAAATGTGCGGCATCAAAAAATCCACATTTGCATTGTTTTTGTTTAATTTGTCATTTAGATCCTGTCACGCTCCTAAATCCGCCTACTCTCCACGGCGGATCTGGTGCTGACTCATGCATCATCATCTTTCTTAACATCAAATCTACCAATAATTTTATTGGTTTAACTAGTCCATTACAAATATTATATCAAATTTTTTACCTTTATCCCTAGATCGCAACACAGTTTCTACTTATTCCTTTAATACCAAACTGTAACTCACATCCATTTCTACAAATATATAGAACCTCACAACACTAAATTCTTCTGAGTATAGATATTATATACTCACAATACTGACAACCACATCGTTTCCAGAAAAGAGGGGGTCTTCCGTTAAAACGACACACAATCAAATAACATCTTTCCTTTACACAATTTTCTAGACATTATCAATACTGCTAACTATCTGATAATATACTATAATCAATGATCATAGAACTTATCATACGTTTTGAGTTCAGAAACTTGTCACAATAATATGAGTGTAGAAACTCGTCATAGTAATATGAGTTTAAGAACAAATCAAGAACTTATCATACAACTATGTGTTCAAAAACTTACCATACTACTACGAGTCACAAACTTATCATAAGAGTATGAGTTCAAGAACTCTTATACATCCTTAGAATCCACTAACTTTAAATGTACAAAATACAAATAATACATTTCCATAAATTCAATCCTTTATTCATTATTCCAAAGTCATTACAACTTACATTCTAAAGTTAGTACAACTATACATCATTCTAAGACAAGAATAATAAGTCTCTTGACCTAACTACTCTTTTTTAACTTTCTCGTTCTATTGCCAGATTCTTCTGGTATTACTTCCTTAACTGTTTCGCCTCTACGTTAACGCTAATTTTGTTTTCCTCGCTCAACTTCTTGAAGTGCTAGCTTTTCGATCATTGATCCTACTTAGCTTGGTCTTCCTTTCCTTCTCTCAGGAGCAAGTAATCTCACTATATTTTTCACTCTTAACTTCTTGTGTGAATTAGTAATTAAGGAATAATGAATGGTTTGCTTCCTATTTATAAGCATCCAAGACCTAGGGCTAAATGGTCATTGAGCAAAATATATACCAAACTCGTCAATGAAAATATCTTCCAAGCTCGTCAATAAAAATATCTTCCAACCTCGTCAATAAAAATATCTTCCAAGCTCGTCAATGTAAACTTAACATCTTACAAGCTCGTCAATGAAAATATCTGCTTCATATTATACTCTGTATTATACCTGAATAATCATTTCTTAAGTATTATATTCACCAAAATTAGATTTTAAATCTTACCCTTTATTTAATCTTTTAAGATCGTAATTACAAACTTTAATAATATTCAGGATATTACAAATCCACATTACTTGCACCCTTGTTGATTACTCCCTCCCTTCCACAAAAAATTACATTTGTTGAAAAGAAATTTAATCCAACTAATTTTTTTTAATATAAATTAAAATGACACAATATTCTCAAATTTATCCTCACAATTATTATCATGTTATGTGATTTTTTTTAATAGTTTCAGCTTATTATTGTGCAAACTAAAGTTGTATATCAAAAAAAAATTGGATTAAGGTGTAATTTCAGTAATATAATAAATTTTCCTTTTATCAATTTTTTTTATTATCACACTATCCCTATTAAGCTAAAAATTTAATAAATTCAAATGTGGAGTGTAGTGAATCTTGACTTGAAGAAGTGTCTACAACAAATACCGCCTCCGTCTTTAAAAAGTAACTTAAAGTATAATTTTTTCTGTCTCGAAAAGAATAAGTTAAGGTACATAAAATAAAAGGTAAATTTGTAATTTAGTAGGGTTCATTAATATAAAATAATAAAATAACTCATCATTTTATGTAATCTTAATTATAGAACCACTACGAATAAATTTAAAACCTTTTTTACTCTCATTCCTTCACTTTATATTTTTTAATTTGTGTGAAAACTGTACTTAACTCATTCTTGGGAACTCTGTATTTTTAGATTTATAGTAAAATTTAATGAAATTTTATTTGGGTAAGGAAAGGAGCAGTAATTTAGCATATATATATATAGAGGTTGCATCCACAGCAACCGGTTGCTGGGAGCAACCCCTTTATATGAGGTTTGAAAATCATTATTATAATGGGGTCTACTGTACTTGGGGGATAAATTGAGTCAAAAGCTCATACAAGGAGTGGTATAAAGGGGTTGCTCTCAGCAACCGGTTGCTGTGGATGCAACCCCATATATATATACTTTAAGTTATATACTTTCAGTCCATAAACCTTTACTTTGACCACCACTTGACTGTCTTGAATGTACCGAAAAACTTGCAAAAAGTCAACTGGAGTTGGGGGCTCCGGGAGGACTATCTGATACTTAAGTTATAACATTGATATAAGGAGAGAGAATTATTATGGGGTCAGAATTGTGTACCTTGAATGTGCTAGAGAACATCCTTTATTTATAGTATAAGAGTTCTCTCCTTCAAAAGTTAGGAATTAAAATCTTAATTGACTTTAGAGACCTTCTAGGTTTGTTAAGTCTTAGTTGGGTTATAAAACTTCATGAGAATTATATCTTTTATTAGATTTAATATACTTCTAGAATACTCCTTGAGTAAAATTATTATATTGTCCTTCATTAATAGAGATTTAAAAATAACATGTGGCAACTCCCCATTGGTGGATTATGTTTACCCACATCATTTGCCTCCTACAGCTCCTTTAAATATTTATTTTTAAATGAGTAATTGAATAATAATAGATTTTTTTCATTCACTAATTTTTTGCGCTCATGCGGTAATTCTTGGTCTCAATGACCTTAATTCTAAGCTCCCTTACCTTAATTCCTAGCGCCCATAACGCTAATTCTGGTTTCTATAACCTTAATTCTTGAATCTCAAAGGATTAATTTTGGACTCCATGAACTTAACTTTGGGCCTCCATAATCTTAATTTTGAGCCTCCATGGCCTTGATTCTGTGCCCATGGTCTTGATTATGGGCTCCATGGCTTTGATTATGGAACTTCATGGTCTTGATTCTAGTCTCCATGGCATTAATTCTAGCATTCATGGTCTTAATTATGAACCTGAATGGCCTTGATTCTGACCTACATAGCCTTAAAATTCTTAGCGCCCATAACACTAATTATTGACCTTAATTATGGTCTTAATTCTTAGCGCCAATGACGCTAATTTTGGATCTCTATGTCTTTAATTCTTGGTCTCCATGGGCATGACTTTAGGACTCAATGGCCTTGATTTTGGGCCTCCATGGTCATGATTCTGGGATTCATGACCTTGATTTTGGACCTCTAGGGCCTTACTCTTGGGCTCTGTGGCCTTGATTATAACCTTAATGGCCTTAATTTCGGGTCTTCATGACCTTGATTCAAGAATCCAAGACCTAAATTTCAAGTATTCATGGCATTGATTTTGGGCTCCAAGGCCTTGATTCTAGGGTTTCATTGTAAGATCCCAACTTTTATGAATAAAGGTTTAATTTTCTTTATATATTATTTTAAAATAGTAAGGTGTTGATTTGATAAATGTGATAAGTTATGGGTGAGATGTGCGAATTTTACAAAATAAGCAAGTGGTTATAAAATATTCGTTGTGTCGAGGAATATTCGTTTGGTCGAGAAATATTCTTTTTTTCGGAGAATATTCGTATGACGGCGCAGTCATTGGTGGACCCCATAACAGAATGAATGTTAGATAAAGAAAGCGACAAAAGTAACCTTTTTATAAAAACGATAAAACTGTTACCGTTAAACTGTTGAAATACCCGATAATAAAAATACAGTAATACGCGTTGTTACACAGTAGCACACGGTATTGCACAGTATTTCGAATTATTGGTTCTTACGTAAGAAGTCACTCATTCAATAATTGTTACAGTAATTACTGTTCAATATTTTATATTATTGATTCAATAATTGCTACAATTGCATAATATTTTATTGGTTCAATAATTGCTACGTTGATATTTTATATCAATAATTGCTACGTTGATATTTTATATTATTGATTCAATAATTGTCACAGTAACCACTGCACAATATTTTATATTATTAAATCAATAATTCATATTATTTGAATAATATTATTAGACAGCATTATTGGCAATGTCTAAAAAGTTCTGTCTAGAAAAGGGGTTAATTAATATAATTGCGCGCCAGTAAGAGAAATCCTTATCGGAAAGCCCCCTCTTTCCTGGGAACGACCTGGTTGTCATTATTGTGATTCTGTAATATTATTTGTGAATAATAATTAATTATTGATAAAATGATAAGTAAATATTTATTCAATTTTGATATAAAGGGAAGAATTTTTAGTATGAGACATTTGTTGAAAGTTGACATTTTATCTTTCCCGATAAAAAATAGAATTGGAATTCTTTAATAATGTTTTAATATATATATATATATATATATATATATATATATATATAAATGTGGTTGGTGGAGGAATTTAAATTCCTTGTTGGTGTGCTACACATTTTCAAAAATGTAAGGCTTGAAAATTCATCCGTGGTTTCATTAGTCAACTTTGGTGTTCTGGTATTTTCCTATAAATAGGGTGCTTAGTTAGAAATGAAAATCGCACCAGAATCAGAAAAATTTTTCTCTATAATTTTGAGCTTATTTCTTGTGAGTATTTAGATACTTTGAGTGTTGATAACAGTGCAAATTTTTCTCATCATAATATCTGATATTCCAGTCAGATTGAGTATTATACTGAGGTAAAGGATATTATTTTTCTCGTAAATGATGTTATTTCCTTTCAACATTCATAAAGAATATTATTTTCTTTCATATTCCATATTATGAAAATGATAATATTTCATTTCATATTCCTAAATTTAAATTTACGACAGTAAGTATTGCTTCTATAATTTCTGAAATGATCAGAAATTCTTTGAGTTTTGCGTTTCATCTAATATCATTTCACTGGAATATTGGTCTGAATTTTTTATGAAATTTTTATCTTTTCATGACGATTTACTATTCACAAATTACTATTCACGAGAAAAAAAGATTTATATTTTTTTTTGTCCAAATTATCTTTGATTGTATCCATGTTTTGATCTTCATTCTTGAATTTTGCTCCACAATCGGTTATTATTGAACATTCTTGAACTTGGATAGATTAAATTACGAATCTCTAATATTTCTCCTTTATTTCACTTGATTCGTTCTTTTTCATTATCCTCAGTCTTAAATTGTGGAGAATATCTTTGGCCTGTAGTGCAAAGATGAATGATTACTTGATGAATATCTTTGGACTGTAGTGCAAAGATAAATGATTACCTAATGAATATATTTGGCCGGTAGTGCAAAGATGGACAGGTGTTGAGATGAACATGACCACTGGTGATACAAATGAATATCTTTGGCCCGTAGTGCAAAGATGAATATTTGATTCGAGATATATATTGATTGATGTTACAGGGATAAAATATTGATGATGGACTTTTAAATCATAGAAGATAGTAGACATCATTCTCTATTTAACTCTTCTAATGAATTGTTATTTTCGCTGCAGTTTTTGATCTAAAACTTGTTGTCTATAATATTTTATCTGATTTGTTGAAAACTAACGATAATTTATTCTTCATTATCTTAGTCATAATATTCTTTACTGGGCTAGTTGAGCTCACCCTTTTCTTCCATTATTTTCTTCAGGAAATGAGAATATCGCGGGGCCTAGTCGGGGAACAGAGTGATGATCAATGTTAGATCTGTAGAAGTCTTTACTATTCTATAAAATAGTGGGATAATAATTGTAATTAATAAAGAATGAATTTGAGTGTTTATATTTCGTATTATATACGATTTGTATTGAAGCTCACAGTTTGTGTGGTAGTATTTTGCACGACCGTTTGTTATAAAAGATGTGTATTTGATTTCTGTACCATGTATTTGGCGATTCAGAATGAGTTGTGTATTAAACCTATTTTGGAGGCGTCACATTCATGGCCTTAATTATGGACTCGATCGAACAACTTCTCCACTTCTTTATTGATGGTCTAATGTCTTTCCAATGCAAAACTCCTTTGTTTTTAGTATGATGGGTCTCTTTAATTTACAGGTCCACATCTTTCAATAAGATTGGGAATAGATCCTCTGCAGGTTCTCCTGTTTGCTTTTATCATTCTCTCTTACACCCAAAGATTCAATAGGCAAAACTTACCCCCAACCACTTTATGATCACCATTGACTTCCTCCATTCCACATGTTGTTAGAAACTTCAATTTCATATGATACGTAGAGAGGATACCTTTAAATTTATTCAGTCATATTCTACCAAGAATTATGTTGTATGATAAAAGGGATTCCACAACCAAAAAAGTGATCATGGTGGTGGATTGATTTGGGGTTGAAACGCGAGTATTGATCACCATGATTTATTGAATTTTGAGAAAGAGAATATGACTTTTTGTTCATTTCTCACAGACGGTGTCAATCAGATACGTCAATCAGCAACCTTCAAACTAGGGCTTTTTGATCAACCCACTAACCTTGACTTTGATCATCGTTTGATTGCTTTGAATTCACCGAAAAACCTGCAAAATGTCCACCGGAGTTGGGGAGCTCCGAGAGGACTCTCCGATGTGTAAGTTAGAACGCTGATATAAGGTGCAGAATTATTATGGGGTTGGAATTGTGTACCTTAATGTGCTGGTCCAACATCCCTTATTTATAGTATGAGAGTTTTCTTCTTCAGAATTTATGAATTAGAATCTTAATTGACTTTAGAGACCTTCCAAATTGTAAATCCTTAATTATTAAATTTCATGAGAATTTTATTTTTTATTAAATTTAATGTACTTCTAAAATAGTCCACAAGCAAAATTATTATATTATTTTTCATTAATAGAGATCTAATATATGACAACTCACTATTGGCAAATTATTTTTATCCACGTCAAATTTTGAATTTGGAAACTTTAGCCAAAAGTATTTCATCAAGTAGCTAGTAGTAGTAGTACTGAAAAATGAATGATCAATCCTACATTCCTTGGCTTGTTTGCAAGCGGTATTCACATAAAAGTATGGAAATAATGAATGTCCCCGATAGATTTCCATATCTGGAACTTATATCGCGATCCCACTGTTTTCCACTTTTTGTTAAAGGCTTAAAGTTGCAAATGATTTAATTAATTCACTGATATAAAGGACAAGAACAGTAGGATTCTTTTGCTATTTAGAAATCTATCAGATAAGATGATTCTCAATCTAGCTATAGGTTGGAATATTCATGACGTTAGTATCTTATCCTGTGCTATATCTAGTTAACATTAATTTTAACTAAATTTAATTCCTGTTCAACCTTTTAAATTTAATTTCATGTTTAACCTTGTTTAATTTAATTATATTATTTTAATTTTAACAATAATATATATATATATATATATATATATAAGAATTAATATTCTATATCTATCTGTAACCAATTAAAATAAAATAATAAGGCTTATTTTTTTCTTTTTTTACCCCTTTTCTACATCTATAGAAGAAAATTATCCATTCAATCTAATATTGAATATGAACATTCAAAGATTCTTGTGAGTTCATATATATATATATGAAAGATGCCTAGCAATTATATCAAATTGTGAATGTGTACTGCAGAAAATCTTGCTCTGTTTTTTTACCAATTTTAAGTCTGACACCTTGGAGTTATAATTCTTAACTCAACCATATGTTTTGAGTTCTTCTATCCCAACATGATAATTGGACATGAAAATTGAACATGCGTGTTTTACAATTTCACCTATTTATATTTTGAGTCCTTTTATGCAGACTGCCGAATTGGACATTTTCGAAAATGTCCAATTCGGCTGTCCGCTTAGACTTATTGTTATATTTTTACCCTTCATTGGGGTAGAATTACAAATAGGTAAAATTATAAAATACTCATACCCAATTTTAATGTCCAATTATCATGTCCACGTAGAGTTTTTGATATGTTTTTTTGGAACTTCAGTAAATTTAGGAATGTATTTAAGTTTTAGGGAGCTTTAAGTGGAAGATTGAGGGAAGAAACTTGAAACCCTAGGAACAGGTTGGAATATAATTACTGACCTTAATTTGCAGTTACCACCCATTTTCAAAGTCGTCCCTAAAGTTTCATTTTCGTCAGTTAGGTCCTTAAAGTGACATTTTGTTGGCGTTTCCGTTCCTCCAACCCATTTTGACCTCAACCCGACCCATTTTAACCCATCCCGACCCAGTTTGACCCAACCCAAATTTTTAATATTTTAAAAAATAATATTATTTTTAAAATAATTTTAAAATAATAATTATATTTAATATTTTAAAAAATAATATTTAATATTTTAAAATAAGTTATTATTTTTAAAATAATAATTATTTTGAAAATAGCTGCTTTTATTATTTTTAAAAAAATTAAATAATAATTATATTTAATATTTTAAAATAAAAAATATTTTTAAAATAATTACTATTTTTAAAATAATAATTATATCTAATATTTTAAAATAATAAATATTTTTATTTAAAATAAAATATTTTAAAAAAAAAATTATAAAGATAATTATTATTCTAAGGAAAAAATATTTGAAACTTTTTTTTTTTTTCAAAAATGAGTAAAGTTTCATAAAATATAGATTCAAAAAAATACATAGAAAATAAAATTTTATTTTTTAAAAAATAAAGTATAATTTTTCATTTTTTATGTAAAAATTTATTTTCAGAAAAAAAAGTTAATATTTCTTTTTTTATTATATGTATTCTTAATATTAGAATTTTTAAAATAAAAAAAAAGGAAAAATTTTTTAAAAAATGATTCAATATTTTTTTAAATAAATAAATATTTTTAAAAAAAAAATAATTAAAATTTTTAGGAAAAAAAAATTAGAAAAAATTAAAAAATTTAGGGTTTCAATCTTAATTATTTCTAAAAAAAAATTCTGAAAATAATAATTATTTTTTTAAAAAAAATTGAATCACCTTTTTTATTTATCTTTTACTATTTTTAGAATACATATAATAAAAAAAGAGATATTAACTTTTTTTTCTGAAAATAATTTTTTACATAAAAAATGAAAAAATATACTTTATTTTTTAAAAAATTAATTTTTATTTTCTATGTATTTTTTAAATCTATATTTTATTAAACTTTACTCATTTTTTAAAAAAATAAAAGTTTCTAATATTTTTTCCTTAGAATAATAATTATCTTTATAAATTTTTAAAAATAATATTTTATTTTAACTAAAAATATATATTATTTTAAAATATTAAATATAATTATTATTTTAAAAATAATATTTTCTTTTAAAAATGTAAAAATAATAATTATTCACAAAATATTTTTTATTTTAAAATATTAAATACAATTATTATTTAATTTTTTTAAAAAAAAATAATTTTTTTTAAAATATTAAAAATAACTATTTTTAAAATAATTATTATTTTAAAATATTAAATATTATTTTTTAAAATATTAAATATAATTATTATTTTAAACTTATTTTAAAAATAATATTATATTTTAAAATATTAAAAATTTGAATTGGGCCAAACTGGGTCGGGTTGAGTTAAAATGGGTCGGGTTGGGGCCAAAATGAGTTGGAGGAACGGAAACGCCAACAAAGTGTCTCTTTAAGGACGACTTTGAAAGTGGGTGACAACTTGAAGGGACAGAAGTGTCAATCAACCTTTGCATAATTAAAAGAGAGTTCTTACCTACCGCTGTCAACTCTTATATAACTCATATCCAAGACTAGATGAAAGAATCACATGTTATACACTATCCCCATTCCACCCAATTTCAACGGAAATGTTATGAATTTTGAATTTTTTTTTTATGTGTTTTCAATACCCTAAGTTAATGCATGGTGTGTATTTAATTGCTCTTAAAATTATTTTTTGATAATCTTGACGAAATATATACTTTTAGATAATAAATTATATAAGAATAGCATATAAAATTAATATTTCAATAGCAACATGCAATATGAAGACTTGCATTTGTAAACTATTGTCAATAATGTCATATTTTAATGTGATATTATATTTACAGCTATACAAATGTTATAGGGTCTGATAATCTGATTGGATGTACAGTGTAGTGAATTAAAAGTACTTTCAAATTAAAATTTGGATTTTTTTTAGTTTAGTGACAATTTATAAATATTTTTAACAAGCAAAGTTTTTTTATTAAAAAATACTTTTAACACGAGAATTTTGTACCTTTGAACTGCAATGAGCCAAAAAATAAATAAATTATATATCACAAATATCCATTTCTAAACTGAATCCAAATTTCTTTTGGCAAAATTAAAATATTTGTACTTTTGACTGTGCTAGGCCAAAAAAAACTTAAAACTCATACCATAGAGGTATACGTGTATTTAAGTTTGTTCCTTTTTTTTTTTTTTTACAAAATTTCAGAAAAACCATCAGCCACTACACCTCATGAAATTTTAATTATACCCATGACCTACACTACATCATCCCCTTGAGTTTACTTTTATTTAAAACTATTTTTGTCAAAATTAAGCTCTATCTAAAAATAGTTTTGTCAAAACACTAATATTGTACGTAAATCGAAAATTGAAAATTAGCCAACTCTGTCGCATTTTTAGTTAAAATATATAATACCATATCGTACGTAAACTCCCAATGAAATTGGGAAAAGCCTAGGGTGTATAAATAAATAATAATACTCAATCTGCTGAGTAAAAAGAGTTGTATTTATATAAATAAATAAATAAAATATACATATATATATATATATATCATTTTATAAAAAGAGTTTATTTGTTGCAGGTGATAATATATTAAACACATACTATTTTTAAATTTATCATCATAATTTTATTATTATAATATATTATTAAATTAATAATATATTATTTAAAGATATACATGAAATAAAAATATATGGCGAATTTGATAAGTGAGACTTTACTTTGCTACTTCAATCATATCTTGGGTCAGCACTCAGCAGCAAAGTCATTCACCACCACATATCATATATCTGCATGTGCATGGAATCTCTCTCTACATGGAAGGCAAGTAAAGCGCCAAATTTCACTTTTAGCTTTCTTGGAATTTTCTTTCTATTTAATTTGCTAGTATTAATTAATTTTAATTTATAAAAGAAAGTGTTTGTTATATATATATATATATATATACACTCCGTTTATTTAATTATTTACAGTTGGACACGTACGTTCAGTTTGATCATGGAGTTAATTATTGCTAACCCCTGACGCGCAGGCCGGGTGCGTGGTGACTGATATATCCAGGGGCGGATGAACACTATGGCAAGGTGTGCCCCCTCTTGATTTTTGAAAGTTATTGTTTATATAGGGGTATTTAGGTAAAGTGATCTGCTTAAAAAAAATAAAATAAAAAATAGTAGTTCAAAAAATGATTTTATAATAATTTTTGGTTCACCGTTCTAAAATATAAGATAGCTTTTAAAATTAATTTGTGATATGTTTAAAATTAAAATTAACATAGATTGATTTAATTTTAGACAATAGAATGATAAATATTACAAATTATCTAGAGTAAAATACATTGGCACTCCCTGTAGATAACTATAATAACACTCACCACCGCTCTAGTTTTTCAAATAACAGTCAGTACCCCTCTAGTCTATAATATGTAACATTCACTACCCCTAGGGTGATTGATCAACTAATATTCAAATATATTTTTAATATAATGTCTAATATACCTTTCAAGTTATAATGATTAATATATCCATTAAATATAAATTTATATGTTATAATTTTTACTTAATTTGACCTAATTAATTAAATTATAAATTTGTGCAATAAATAACATAAATATCAAAAAATAATAAATATTTATTTTATCAAGAAAATAAAGTCATACACTTTTTGATAATTAAATTTCTTAAATATTAAAATTTACGTAATATACATTCAAATATATTTTTTGTAATTAAAAAGTAAAATTTTAATAAGCATAAAAGTACAAATTAAGGCAAAAAATTATAATTATTTTTCCAAATATTAAAATTTACGTAAAATAAACTTATTATTACATAACAAATCTTATTATAAATTAGTCGTGATTAGATGGGATAAAGGAAAGAGAAATTGGAAGAAATTAATTATAATGTTTCTAATAAATTATAGTACTAATATTATAAAGAAAGTTTCAAATCATTAATTAATAAAGATAACTTAGTAATTTATACCCTCGACCTCAATGGGTTTGAAAAAGTCAATTTAAGGGACATTTATCCGGAGATACAGGGGGAGCATTTTTTAAATTTGTATAAAATAAAAACAACACCAACTGTATATTAAAAAATATAATTAAAATCATAGACATTCCAAATTTTGACATATACGCAAGAAAATTTAACATATAAAAATCATAATATGAAACTAAAAATTCAAATAATAATTTTTGTTATTAAACACCAACAACAAAATTTTCAACATACTCAATCACTTTAATTAGAAAACCTCCATTAATAATTTAATTTAAAATTATTAATATTTGTATCACTTATCCAAAAATATGTGTTAATTAAATTAAATTATTTGAATGAGATAGTCTTAATTACAAATAAAACAAAACTATAATTAAAATGTATTGTATTAAAAAAGATAATTAAACACACATACACACACACACACACACACAGATATATATATATATATATATATATATATATATATATTATTCAAGAATTAAAATTTGATAACATACAATGGTAAATATATAATTTTATCTATTTAGTAAACCCTAAAAATTTGCAGGGGTACTAACTGTTATTTAAAAAACTAGAGGGGAGGTGAGTGTTATTATGGTTATCTAGAGGGGATGTCAATGTATTTTACTCAATTATCTAATAAGTACTACTTATTATAAGATTTATTATTTTATAATTTTCAATAAATCTCATTAATTTTAAGTTTAAAAATATCTAAAATTAACTTTTAAAAGTCAAAATTGGTTCTTATAAATTAGAATGAAGTATTTCTTTTAAAACTTATATTTGATGAATTTTATTATTTCCTATATTTCACAATAAAATGGTCTCATTTATGATTTTTTTTCCTCCCACAAATAGATTCATTTTCCTTTTTTTATTGACAGTAGTCCAGAATAACATAATATCTTCAAACTTGTTATCAATTTCATTACAGATCACTATGTACTATTAAATTAACAACTCAATATATTTAATGGTAAAAATGAAATAAAAATACATTATTAATATTTGTATATATTACAAATGAGATTCTTTCTGTATAATAGTGAGTAATTTTCTCATTTTTTATTATTTTAATTTAATTATAGGTGTGCCGTGGGATCTGTTTCTATCAGATAGGAAGGATTGTATCACAAAATGTACTTATAAGTAATTGCCTCATAGATTCTATATCTATCTATATGAAGGAGAAATCATGTAACGAATGAAATTCTTATTTGTGCAAATGGAACTTCTAACTTGGAACGAGCATGAAAAAATAAACGATACTTCTTTATCTTTTGAGTTGTTCTGACGGATTGGTCGCTCAAAATTTTGGTCTCTACCCGGACTCGATGAAAAAAATGCGGTCATTCCTTATGGATTCGTAGGAAGTCGGGCAGGTCTGTCTGGAGGCAGTGCCTCCTAAGAGATATGATAACTGCACCATTCAAGATCAATGCTTGCATCTGGAGATAGATGGGCGAAAGACGAACGAAACTCCTTGAAAGTTGAACTGATTCTTATCTGGTTGTTCAAAGCCTGCCTACTTTTATGACATGAGATTCAAGACCCCCGACCCCCGATCCCTTAAATAAAGTAAAGACAGTTGATCCCAATTTTCTTGATCGTTCATCTAACTGGGTTGTCGATAGAGTTATATATAAGCTTAGATGTGCAATTCGATCTTGTCACTCACGAAAGCTCAAGAAAGAGAAT
This sequence comes from Panax stipuleanatus, assembly GCA_020205555.1. Classification (NCBI taxonomy): domain Eukaryota; kingdom Viridiplantae; phylum Streptophyta; class Magnoliopsida; order Apiales; family Araliaceae; genus Panax; species Panax stipuleanatus. The sequence continues at coordinate 3,541,072 of CM035117.1, read as the reverse complement.
GTCATATAAAGGACTAATAATGCGTTATCATCCTACTTAGTTACTGAGTTATAGTATAGTAGTTTAGTGAATAGTTCTAAAGTTTAACATTTATTTAGTAAATTAGAATTATGATGAATAATGATAAGTCATCTCTGAAATCACCAAACATTCGTACTTTCCATTTTGCTAATCAAATTTATTGTAAAGATTATATATAAATAACCAAAAATAATAATAAGTGAACCTGACCTATTGACTCATGACACCAAAACGGGGTGCAAAGAACCGAAAGCCCTTCTTTTAAGTTCCTCCCAGATACATGGCTTACATACCCGGCTCAATATTCTTGGAAAACAATCGAATCGAGGGTCCGGAGGAGAATTGGCCATTCAATCTTGTGAACTAATCGAGACCGAAATTGGAGAAAGAGATACGAACGGAGAGGAATAACCAATCGATGAAAGAACATGAAACCATTCTGTTTCAATAGAGGTACAAGAAAGGGTTGGGGGCAATGAAGTAGGTGAAGTGGTTGGATTTTGCGAGCTGTTCCAACCACTGCTGGATGTGATTCCAAGAGCCGAACGAGAATGAATACCACACAGAAGAGTCAAGACTAGGTTCTCCTTCTTTTATGGGCACTTAAAACTCAAGTGGCCTTTCTTCTTGCATGACCAACACTCTATGTTTTTCAAATCCTTCTGCACTCACTTTGTGCTTTTTCTTCTTTGAAAACATATTCGTTTGCACAACATTAGTCATTTCAGACTGTTGTTTAAATCTATTTTCAACACAAAACCCCTTATCCCTTTTTCCATCTCCCTCCGTATTCTGATGGTTGGAGGGGATATGGGCTCAGTAGTCCATAAAGAATTGAAATTTTTTTCTTTTCTCCAAACCCTTATCTAAGCCTATCTAATCCAGTTTTAAAGGAAGGTTGGTATACTTTCCATATTTGTCTTCTTTTTTTTCTTTAGGGGGATTACCGAGCCTTCCCTTTCCTTCCGCCTCTACCGTTGGATGTATGGAAAGTAGGTATGGAGGAACCTCTGCATAGACTGCCTCCTGGATATCCGGATGAAGATGCCTTTGTTTTCGTTGATATGGCTTGGACCCTTCTTTGAGTGGGAGAGTGTTACAATTTTCTCTAAAGTTTACATGCCCTCTTAGAATCCAATTCTAAACCGGCGTGGCGCTGCTAGATGCTTCTGATCAATAGAACAGGAAGAGGAGTCAGCCAAAAAGAAAGACCACCAAAAGTAACGACCCCCAAGATACGCATAGTGATTCGATCTTTTGATCACCCATTTTTTGAAACCCCTTTTTGGGGGCTTCCGCCTTACACACCCACGTTTCCATAGAAAGACATCACGGTCCACTATGAAAAAAAAAGATTTACTGAGACGAAAATAAATATATCAAGTTTCAACCAAGATAACTGAAAGTTCCAACCAATAAGAATCCTATTTACCCTAAAAAAAGCCTAAAGGACAGCAGAAATTACTTGTTTTTCGAGACCCCATTATAGGTTATATCCAACTCTCCGTTTAAGAATAACCAATAGAAAAAATGTAAGCCGCTATTTATTTATTTATCCTTTTATATTTTATTTTTTAGTTACTATATTTTGATACCTATTAGAATATAATTTATTATTTTGAAGTGAAATGTTTAGAAAAAATAAATAGGCCTCAGTCACGAGTATCTGAGCAATTCTTCCTGTTGCTTTTATAGAACTTCCTTCTTGTATCAGCAAGTCATCGCCCATTAATACAACACCGATATTATTTACTTTCAAATTCAGAGTAATACCTATCATACTCTCTTCAAATTCTACTAATTCAATTGGCCTTATCTCATGCATCAGAAATAGATCAAGTACCTATATGCCCTTCTTCCCCTTTCTTTGGAATCAAATCATCCATGACGAGTGGTATCCTCTGTTCATTTTCAATATCAATCGTGAAATACCTTGAGCAACAGGATGTTGAGGTCCAAAATTAGAAGTTAAATTTTGGAAGAGCCAGGGGAGGTGAGGTCATTTGACGGAAATGGAGGGCTTTCCCTATTGGAGAATGCTCTATGGAGTAAAGGGAAGCGCATGAATTCTTGAAAAAAAGGAAGCGAGCCTATATAAAAAATGTAATCAAACAAATTCTATATATTAATAGAGTCAACGACACGACAAACAGCGCTGCCTACATGAAAATTAGCTTCCGAGATCAAACAGTCTCAATTTCACTACATGATTTACGAATGTTGGACTGGGCCACCTCGAATGGTGTGAGCCGCATGCAGGGAGACTCGCAAGTACGGTTTTTAGGGGAACCTACTCGAAATACCGGTCAGCGCCCACCCAGTCGATTAGAGGGAATGTGAAATTAATAGAGTACAAAACTTGAGAAACTATATCAATAGCTGAAACTTGTTTTCGGGGAGGCTTTGAGTCGGAAGTCTTCTTTTTCCCAACCAAATAAGCACTTTTGCAAAGTTCACCATAAAATGCTTGCGTCGTCCTTCGGATATATCCTCTCTCGTCATAACTGAAATGTCAGAAGGGACTGAGAATTTGGCTTCTTTGGAAAAATAGGCATATGTTCTATTTTGACCACAAAAATTTGGGTCATCCTGGATGATCTAATATTTGATTGGGACAAGAGAATTCCTAATATATAGACCTGACAAATGGGTCGAACTGGCCCAAACGGGTCGGACCATCGCCGGGCAATTGGCGGGCAGGGCAAAACGGCCCAGGTTTTGATGGGCAGAAAAAGTGAAGCCCAAAGCCCGGCCTGTGACGGGCAGGCTAGCCCGGCCCGCGGACCTGGACTGATTTATGCCTACATTTTGACACATTTCTAGGCTTGGCCCAAACAGACCGGGCCAAAACGGCCTAGATTTTGATGAGCTGCAAATGTGAAGCTCAAAGCCTGGCCCGCGGGCTTAGACTGATTTTGCCAGGTCTATTAATATAAAAGTTTAAATTGATTCTAGCGTTGATATCAAACTCATAAAAAACGGAGACGTTAAGGACCACTCAATACGAAAGTTTGATCATGACGTCAACTTTAAAAGAAACCTTGAAATGTGAAGTTCACGGGAAAGAAATAAATGTACGGACAAATTTACAGATTTGGGTCATAGTTGTACTTATAATCTATTATTAGAAGTAATAATTCTCCTATTGATATCATAGCATTGCTATAAAACAATTATAATGAAGTTTTATTATACTAATGTAAGGTTGTGAGTCCTCCTTTGAACCAAAAAAAAAAACATGAATATTAATTTGTTTTCATGGCAGGGCAGCAGCCAAAGGATCGATCGGAGGCAATATATATTAGTCATAGTCATGCATGCACATGTACTACACCCAACAAACTCAAAATGATTAGAAGTTAATCGCCAAACCTACTTGCATAAATTAACTTTAATTCTTAAAAATAACCATCTGGATTATTTAAAAAATAAAAATAAATAAAAATAAAAAAAGCTTGCATGCTTCAACAATTAGGAATGTATCATCTCCGTCTTCTTAATTAAGCTCTTGGTCTGTAACATATCATGTTGATTAAGGATGCTAATTATCAACCAATATTGTGTCAGATATCATTTCGTTTCCCTCTTAGAATATATATATATATATCATGATTTATATTTAAAATTTTAAAAAATTACATGTCATTGACAGAGGTAGATCCATGCTTGGGGCAAGGCACACATGTCCCCACTGAATTTTCAGAGGTAAGGGGGTTATGATGGAAGGCTATACATTTTCGTAAAATTATTCAGTCTTATTTTTTCTCTTGCGTATAACTAATAAACAAGTGTACTCTTTTGTTTTTTCTTTAAAAACAATTGTACTCTTTTAAACAGTTACAATTTCTTTGATTTCTGTATTTTTTTCCCCAACATTTAACAACAATAAATATTGAATTCAACTTAGCATCCCCTAAATTAATTTTCTCTCTAAAATATGTTATATTTAATTTTAAAATTTTTATTCAGTTTCTCTCTTTGATTTTTATACACATTTTATCTCTAACATTTATTTCCTATCTTTTTACTCTCACTTTTACTATTTACTCATTATTTCTATTTAAAAAAAATTCATTTACTGTCTCACTCTAAATTTTCTTTTTCTTTATACAAATTTTAGGGAGAGATAGTATATAAATAAATTTAGATTTTTTTTCCTTGCCTAATGCTTGATGGAGTAATTTAGTATATCTCCGTTCCAAGTAGAGAATCAATTTTGATATTAAGTTGAGGTATTTTTAGGTTTAAAATTGATATGAATACATTTTAATTGATATGAATAAAGTAAGAAATGAAATGATGATGTGTATCCTCAAGTTTATTTGTTGTTAAAGTTGGCTTTCAGTCATGAATATCGTGAAGAATGACCAAATGAAAGATGAATGGATGAATGATTGTTTATTAACTTACATTGAGCATGATATTTTTACAACTATTAAAAATAAATTATCATACTACAATTTCAAGCAATGAAATCTCAAAAATTATTATTATAAATTTTATTCGAATTTGAATTACGAGACTAGATCCGCCCTTGGTCATGGATAACGAATGAAACAAGTAGAGCAATATCGAGCAGAGTGATATAGAACAAAGAGAAATTCAACGGCAGCTTAGCTTGCAGTTCCGGGCCGGCCCCTAACACCTGAAATATTCAGTGGGCCGGCTTATATATATGGAACAATTACATATTATAGTACATTTTAATAAAATATTACAAAAAAAAATGCATAAATAAAATATTTACAAAATTAGTGCATATGCAATATTTAATTACAAAAAGAGTGCATTCTTATCCTTTTAATTATGCCCATGATTCTCTCCCATGATTCTCTCCCACAATTATCTCCCATGATCTCTCCCACTCAGTCTTCTTCCTCCTCTTCCAACCCGCCTTCTTCCTACTCTTCCACCACCGCCCTCCCCCTCCTCACTGTTCCGCCGCTCCTCCTCCCACCCCCGCCCCACCCCCTCCCCTACCCCCTCCACCCTCTACTCCCCTTCCTCCGCCTTCTTTCTCCTCCCCCGCCAACGCCCCACCCCTCCCTCCGCCTCCTACCGCCACCCCTTTATCCTCCTCCCGCCCCACCCCACCCCCTCCCCTCCCCTCCCCTCCCCTCCCCTCCCCTCCCTCCGCCTCCGCCTCCCTTTTCCTCCCCCTCCCACGCCCCACCCCCTCCCTCCGCCTCCCACCACCATCCCCCTCCTCCCGCCCCCCGCCCCCCCCCCCTTTCTCCTCCTCCCACCCCCGCCCCACCCCCTTCACTTCCTCCCCCTTCCTCCTCCTCCCCCAAATCGATTCAAGGTGGCCGTCGGTGGAGGCCCCGCCACTGGCCGTGGTGGAGGCCCCTCCACCACCCGTTGCTTCCCTTCCACCACCGGTCCATTCTCCAACTCCACTGGTAACCAAACCTTCATACGTTGGTAACCAAACAGGCATACCAAGGTAACCAAACCTTCATACCAAGGTAACTGAACCTTAATATGAAAGTTTTTTTGTTATGAAGGTTTGGTTACCTTGTTATAAAGGTTTGGTTACCTTGGTATGAAGGGTTGGTTACCTTGGTATGAAGGTAACCAATTCAGTTTTATTAGGTTACCAATTTATTTTGAATGTGATGCAGTTGGTAACCAAACTTCATGCAGTAGGTTACCAAACAGTCATACCAAGGTAACCAAACCATCATACCAAGGTAACCGAACCTTAATATGAAGGTTTCCTTGTTATGAAGATTTGGTTACCTTGTTATAAAGGTTTGGTTACCTTGGTATAAAGGTTTGGTTACCTTGGTATGAAGGTTTGGTTACCTTGGTATGAAGGTAACCAATTCAGTTTTATTAGGTTACCAATTTATTTTGAATGTGATGCAGTTGGTAACCAAACTTCATGTAGTTGGTTACCAAACCTTCCGATAAGGTAACCAATTTAGTTTTATTTGATTACCAAATTTATTTTGAATGTGATGCTGTTGGTAGCCAAACTTCGTATAAAGGTAACCATTTTAATTTTTATGGGTAACCAAATCGTCAAAAAAAAAAATTAGAATAGCAACTCCGGCGATATAGCGGTGGCGGCGGCGGCAGCGATTTAGCGGCGGCGGCGGGAGGCGGGGAGGAGAATGATGAATAGTAACTCTTTCATAATTTTTTGTTTTTAATTTTCTCATTTTGATTTAAATTTTGAATTATGGATTTGAAATTATTGTTAGAGCTAAAAGATTTGAATTTGAATTATTAGTTATCCTTGATTTTAGATTTTCATATTTAATTTGAAATTGAATTGTTTGAATTTTTGCACTTTTTTTGTAATTATTTTATGAATGCACTTTTTTTGTAATTACTTTGTAAAAGTTGTATAGTTCTGTAAATGACTTATATATATTTCTTGCATCCAAAATTGAAAACATACAAAGTACAACCTGAACCCAGAACCTGTGTGAGCAATTTCTTCATGGAAATTGAAATTAATAAAAATTAAAGAGAGACAGAGAGACAAAGAGTAGGAATGGATAGAGCTTAACAATTTTTAGACCAAAAAATGATTCGGATTAATCTAGCATGTAGTGACCCAGGGGCGGATCTAGCTTAGGGGCATAGGAGACAATTGACCCTAATGAATTTTCAGCATCAATTTGTCTTCTCTCTCTCTCTCTCTTTTAATATTTTTATTTTATATATCAAGTGTTTGATAAAAATATGAAATTTTAGATTAAAAAGTTATTAGATATCTCAAATTTGTACTCACTTTACTCTTTCTCTTTCACTCTTCTAGCCACAACGTTGACCCATTAAAAAGAAAATTTACAGGTATGTTGTAAACGTTTTTATATAATTTTACAGATTTAGTAATTGCTTGTTATTTTTTGCAACAATTTAAAATGAGGCTATTATGATAAGTGAATGAATGATTGTTTAATAACCTACATTAATATTGAACTTGATATTTTTACTACTATTGAAAATAAGACTATCATGCAACGAAAACAATAAAGTCTCGAAAAATATTATTGTAAATAATATTTTAATATTATTTAGTTTTGTGATTTATTATGTTATATTTTTATATTTTGTGACAACTTTTTTTAAAAAATTTGATCCCAATATGCGTTATACTTTGTGCAATTATTAATCCTTGAGATCATACACGAGGGACTGTGCAATGTTGCAAAAACATAGAATTATTTAAAGTGTATATATATTTTTTCCCTTACAATTAATCAGAAACAGAAGGGGCTTGCATCCCTCTTATACAGTAAAATAAGAACAAATTATTAAAATATTTATAAAACGTACATGCATCAAATAGTAAAAAAGGGTTAGAATACTCTTAGTTTGTGTATAATAATACAATTCATCCGCATAAATTAAATAATAGGTGTCGATTTCAATTATGAAAATCTAAAACTATATATATTTAAATAAATGCATTGAAAAAATGTGTAACCCCAATTTTTCAATTAATTTATTATTCAAAAATATAAATAATTAATGAATTGACGAAAATTGGAGAAAATATATTATATACGAGTAGGGCTGAGCAAAAAACCAAATTATCTTCGTAACAGCACTAAAAACAGCACAAACCGCACCAACGGTTCTGGCGTATGTGTGATTTGAGGTGAGTTGAAAAACTGAATTTTCGGTTTGATTTTGGTTACTGGCCAAAACCGCATGCATAAAACTGAAATCGCACTATATGCTAATTCATAGTGATTTATAAAATTTAATAGGAATATGATTGAGCTTACCATCATCATCATTATAATAACAATAATAATTTACAAGAACAAGTCCACCAACAAACTTTATTTACTATTATCCACCACTATATTTATATAGATACATACCAACTCATATACATATATATTTTTCATGTTCTTAATATTATTATCCTAAACGTAAAACTTTTTTAATATTTTTTTTATATATATAAATAGTGTTATATATCATAACAAATTTTATCAATATTAAATAAATACGAACAGATACGTGAGATATGATAATAAGAATGAGACTCTTTAAATAATTAAATTATTTTATCATTTTATGTTTAACATTAACTAGTTACACCCTACATTATATAAAATTGAATTTACGTTTTGGATTTGGTTCTATTTAACTTTTGTTTAGACAAAATATTATAACTAAAGTTGTGTGTGTTATCAAAGTAGTATTTAATATTGTGTTATACTAAATTGTTAATTTAAATTGTATAAAATTTTATTGTTTCAATTGATTTTGGAACCGAAATCGCACCAAATGAAAATACATCGTACGGTTTAAAACCGCATCGCACTACTCACAAACGTTTTCATGTGTGATTTTGAATTTGTCAAACCGCACTATGCTAAGAGAGAGCTAACACCACTTTTTCAGTTAAAAATATAAATAATTAATAAATTGAAGGAAATAGGAGGAAACATGTACTAAGTTGGGGGAGCTAATCCCATCTTCTTTTCTTTTTTTCTTTTGGAAAACCAAATCTAAAGCTAGTCGGCTCTCTATCTCTCTTCTAGACTTCTTTTGGGCTTTGGCTCATTGCCTTCGCAACTTGGTCCTTCACGTTTTATGTGGTACTTGTCATTTTATCTGTACCTTTGGCAGCCTTTCATCAAACGCTAATTCCAAGTAGAAAAATGTTACTATCACATAGATCTGGCAATTTAGATACGGGCCCGCGGGTCGGACCGATCCGTCCGTAAAAACATGAGCTACGAAATTCATTAATTCATCCCACGAAATGGCCTGGCCCGTGACTTATTTTTTGAAAAAAATAAAATGCTGTTACTTGTGAGTTATGAGGCTTGAACACAAGATTTATAAATAAATAAATAAGAGTTCAAATCAACTAAACTATAATAATTGTTTGTTTTTAATGCAATCTTCAATGTATTGTTTCTTTCCCTTTGTTCAGATTTTACTATTCTTAAAAAGTAAAACCTAAATCGTGCCTAATTTATAATATTTATGAGTATTACCATTTTTCAAAAAAATTTGTTCGAGGTAAAATATAATATTTATGAGTATGACATAAATACCTTATTCCCTATTGTGCCTAATTTATGTTATAATCTGATTATACTTTATCAAAACTGTTGCAGCAGGTTTTCACATTAAAGAAACTGTGATTAGCACATTATTCAATTTATTCTTCTATATACTCTATTATTCACAGTTGATAATGGCAAACAATAATTGTCATAGCAAATATATATTTAACGACAATTTTCAACATCACTTCGAACTTTCAACTAACACTAATTAGTTTGCCAGCATAATTAACCAGACCCTATTATTTACTAACTTTTGACAAGTATATAAAAATATAAACACATGACTAGATTGTGCTTCCAATTGATAATTCATAATCTTGAAACTGACAAAGGACAAATAAATTGTCGAACAGATTCATAATTTGGAAAAGAAAAAGAACACGGAATCAATATAACCATTATGAATTGACAATGATTGCAAAAAAAAAAATCAAGGAAAAAGCCCGCGGGCCACGGGCCGCAGTATTTCAGCCCTAAGAAAATGCGGGTCATTTTGACCCGACCCGTTTTTGGCTCGGCCCGGCCCGCCCGTTTGCCAGGTCTACTAGTATCACATAAAATGATCACATAAAATTCACATACACATAAATACATATTTGTGAGGCCCCCCTATCACGTGGGACTCACAGTATGCATGTGTGTGTATGTGAGGTTTATGTGACCATTTTTTATGTGATAGTAGCATTATTTTTCCAAGTACCTTAAGATCTCGACTTTGATATTTACTATATACTCCCTCCGGTTAAAATTATAAAATTATTATTAATTTTTTAAAGATAATTTAATATATTTTTAAACTCAAAATTAAAATAATTTATTAAAGATTATTAAATAAGTATTTTAAGATAATTTATAATATTTATTATTATATTAAATAAATTAAAAAAAATCATAGTTTTAATTTTGAGTTTAAAAATTAATAATAATATTATATTTTAAATCAAAGAGAGTATAAGATATATTCATGTTCTTGTATCATCATGCTTTTATTCAATGATCTTTATAGTTCTATTTACTTGCGTGATTAGTGCGCAATTCACCATTGAGTCAAATAAAAACATGTTTTCAGCATAATTTTTACCACATCCAATTCTGTACTATAATTAATATTATATTATTTGATCAATCTCTTTACGATATGAATCTATCTGATTTATAAGAAATAATTATCTTTCAATTCTAACAGAATATGATCATTGCGTAACATCATAAGATTTTAATAATAAACAATGAAATAATAAAATTAAACTAAATTATATGTCTAGTTCCAGCTTTGGCAGTATTTTTTTTGATAGCACCACATTTTTAAGGGGAATACAATATAACTACCTTATTTTTAATTCTTTATTTATTCAATATATATAATAATTATAAAATATATTTTTTTGAATTTTAATTTAATTTATTGTATAATGACTACAAACTTAATTTGGTCAAACAAACAATTATAAAGGCTTGCAAATTTTTAATTTGCTTTTAGGTTCGCTTATTTAATTTTTGAACTCTAAATAAATTATGTATAAATTTGAAAGATTAAAAATAAAAATTAAATATTTTTTATTTTTAATAGGTCGATTTTGATCATCGTCTGTATTATTGGATGAAATGAATAATCCATTACATGATAAATCAAATCATTGAGATGATTGCATGATTTGCTGAGAATATCTGACGCATTGACATGCACGTCGTACCAGCTAGCCTTACAGACTATATATGGATAACTACAGTAATAATTAATTATTAAAGCGTAGATCTCCATGTTTAATCCAAACAAACAAACAGATCCTTGAATACAAAATTTCGGCTATATAAAAACCAAAACTTACCAGTGACCTTAGCAGAATTCAACTTTTCCGGTTATATAAACTACTAGTTGATCGTGATAATAATTTAAAATTACATGTTACACTTGCTCAATCTTCTTCCGTTTTCTTTTTAAAATAAATAAACAAATAAAAGTTGGATCATTTGCTTTGTATTAATATTTATTACTCCTAGTATAAAATTAATAACATAATTTCCTCAAGTCAGTAATATTTCAAAATTAAGGTACATAACTTCCAATTTTTTATAAGGATGGGATGCCAATTAAAATCTAAATAATGCTACTATCACATAAGCTAGTTTACATAAAGTCGGGTGACACTTCCTGATTTGTTGTTGACATGGCCCACTCGACTCAACAACAAATCAGAGTGTCACCCGGCTTTTATATGAACTTTATGTAAGCTTGTTTATGTGATGGTAGCATTACTCTTAAAATCTCCATGCATTGAGTTATGCCCGCAAGTCCATGACACCGACCCCATTACTAGTTACTAGTTTAACACGTTGGTTGTGCTTCAAAATTATAAGTTTAGTTGTTCATGTCATAGATAATCCATGGGTTTGAAAATATAGTCCACCTATAATCTACAATCATGAGCTTGTTCTAAAAAATGTCATCAATTCAAACTCACAAGGTATAGACGTTATGTATCTAAAATCTATTGCCCTTCTTACTCCCTTTTAATTTTTTACTTTGATAATTTTGAATCATATGGAGAATTAATTGTTGGTTGTGCTTCAAAATTCTAAGTTTAGCAAAGTTCCACATTGCTCACTATTGAAACCTTTCATTGCTACTATACCGTTGTTTATTCTTTGAGTCGGACAATCCACATAGACATGCAGTTTAAAGTTTCTTTATGTGAGTACACATAATTGTAACAATAACATCTAAAAAGTAAAATATATATTGATTTGAATACCAGTTCATTGACGAAACCGGATACAGGAATAATGTTACATTGAGATATTTAGGTTTATTTAAATATATATTGTATGTGAATTTTACAAATGTATTTAATTTATTGTTTTATATATAGGTTATTAAAGAGTACTACTAGTCTTATGGTAGAGTAGTTGTAGTGGTTAAAAAATATAGGATGTAGAATGATAGATTATGTTTAGATGAGTGTCTTGGGTCACAATCATATTCACTATCATATATCACCTCCGTCCATTAATAAGTATTTTTTTAGCTTAAATCACATATACCAATACACAAATTAAAATAGCAAAAATGTCCTTAATATACTTTCTTTGTTTTGTGTGAGATTTTTTTTATTACCTTTTGGTCTCTCTTTCTCTTTCTTCAACCTTTTAACTTTCCAATAAATACGCAATAAATATCATTGGTTGCATAAGGGCACATATGGAAAATATTGTAAAAATTGTATTGGAATTCTAACACATCACTTATTTTGAAAAAAAATGTTAAACCTAAAAAATCACTTATTGTGGGACGGAGGTAGTATATGTATTTGACTATGTGAAATAAAATAGATGAGAATTATTAACAAAGAGTTTTAAACTTTATCAATAGAAATCGCGATTTTCCTCACATTAAACCACCAAAAGGCGAGTTCACGTGAATAGTAACGTCCTTCGTATCAAATAATTCATGTTTATTTTCCAAGTTAATGTGTGTGGGAAGTGAAGTGTGAAATATAGGGATCAAAATGTCACCAAAAGAGTCTTATTTATAAATATTTAAAATTTTATTTTTAATTAAAAGATAATAGGTTGCTAGCTTAGTAATTTAGTACGGTGATAAAATTATAACAATAAACTATGAGGACATTAATTTTGTGAAACGGAAGCACTAAGATTTTTAGCAAGCTTGGATGCATGTTTGCTACTTACTCCCTTCGTTTTCCAAAAAGGTGTTAATTATTTATAAAGTTTTCAAATATTAAAAATAAAATTTTATTTCATGTTTATCTTTAAAAATAATAAGATGGTATTTTAGTAATGGTTTCATGATAATAAAATTTTATTAACAAACGCGAGTATATTTTGTCATTCTATATTACAATATATTGAAGGAGATTTTTATTGAAATATACATTTATAAATAAAACCTTTTTTTAATTATTAATCAGAGAGAATATTTTTCATCTTGTACGCACACGCAGCGGCGGATTTGTATATGGGCCAGCACAAACAGCTATTCCTGCTGAATTTTTTTTATATAGATATAGAGGCATTACAGATATGTAAATTAATAAATTTTAAGGGACAGATTAATGGCATAGTTAAATTTGGAGGGGCAAAAAAAAAAATCATAAATTAATTCTAAATATAAGTACAAAAATTTTCTTAGTTTTAAGCCTTTGTGAAATCTTATTTGAAATCTTAGTTTTAAGGCTTTGTGAAATCTTATTTGTTAAATTTGGAGGGGCCAAATAAAAGATACCAAAACTACTTTATACTTTGAAATTAGTTCATAATTTTGTTTGAATATAGAAAACAAATTAGATTTGAGGCTTTGAGAGCATTTGGAGAATCATTCAAATCGAACTATGACAAGTAACCAAAGTAAGTTTCTAATTTGTATCTAAATATTTTTATTTGAAATTTCTTTTTTAATTTGGATTATGAATATTTATTATAATTTATAAATATTTTTATGATTAATTAAGATTATGATTAGTTTAAGTTTTCTTTATTTAACTTTAACAAAAAAAAAGAAGTTAAAATCCGTCAATGCTGAGAAAAATTCCTAAATCCGCCCTACGGCACACGTTATAAGAACAATTTGGCAGTGGCATCTCGTGCTGTCGCAACAACTATATATTTAATGCTATGTTTGGATGAAAGTAATGGAATGAATGAAATAGAAATGGGAATGAAATAAAGAGTGAAATGACTTATTCCAATTGAAATGAGTCATTCATCTTAAGAGAAAAAATTCATAAATTTAGGAGAAATATAAATGGTTCATTCCATTCTAATGAAGCAATTAAACATAATTTTTTTCATTCCCACATTTCATTCACACCTTTATTTATCAATCTAAATTCCAAACCTAATATTTAAATTTTAACTAATAATAATTTTGTCATACATTAATCTTATTATTGGCAGTTCTACTATTTTATCATGGAATTTCTTAACATGTGCCCTTATGGCACATGCTAAACAAACAGTTCAAAAGAATATTCCCTTGAATTGTGTGCATATTCTCTTGAATTTGGTGCAAGTGCAGAAATCAAGAGAATATGCAGACAGTTCAAGAAAATATTCTCTTAAACTGTGTACTTAGCATGTGCCCTTGTTAAGAGGATCCTTTCATCATTTTACTCAAAACTGTCGTTCGAGATTGTTGCTACTTTAAACGTGGCAATCACAACCATATTTATTTATATATAATAATTATATACAATCTTTCCCATGCATGCATCCCACAAAAGTAATTATCAACAAAAACGGATGAGTGAAGAATTAAATGTGAAACATTCAATCCCCATATGGGCTAACAAAATAAACAAATCATATTCCAGCCCATTCCAGCCGATGAGGACTCACTATAAAGGAAGCCCAGCCCAGGCCTCTCATTGGTTTGGATGAGGTGTAAACCGGAGACAATAAAGGGGAATTGAAATTTTTATTCTCAAGGTGAAGTCAAGTAAAACAGTGAGGGAAGACAGGACATGCAATACACATTTGTTTTATGCGTTTGAAATATCATCTCATTTTCTTTTAAAATAATGTTCCAAAATGAACAGGATTATTAGATGTAAAACATTCATCTGCCTACCAAAATAATGAATAATGGTCATCTTAACAAATGAGGTTATACTGCTACCTCATAATCATTATATATATATATATATATACGGTTAATCTCTCCAGCGAACTACAGGGAGCGAACTAAAAACGAACCGGCTATAGCGACGTTTTTTTCCGTCGCTATAGCATAATTAACCGGCTTTCTATGCTATAACGACAGAAAAAACTGTCACTGTAGCCGGTTCGTTTTTAGTTCGCTCCCTATGGTTTGTTGGAGAGACGGACATAATATATATATATATAGTTCACCTGTCGTGTAATAATTAATTCCGTCACCTTTTTACAACTCTCTCTCTCTCTCTCTCTCTCTCTCTCTCTCTCTCTCTCTCTCTCTCTCTCTCTCTCTCTCTCTCTCTCTCTCTCTCTCTCTCTCTCTCTCTCTCTCTCTCTCTCTCTCTCTCTCTCTAAATCCATGTTAAGAAGATTGATGTTAACACTAGTATGATCGGTGCTTGAAAATTCTTCAAGCTGTTGGGTGCTCCATTTGAACCTTACCACCAAAAGAAAATATATACAGAAAATGTTAGTAGTATACATTACATTTGAAAGTGGGGGCCTGTAATTAAGTAATCCACTAGAACATAATACTTTTCAATATCCTAAGTTCCAAATGTTGATTATAATCAATGGCTTTGCCTACTTGCTTTTAAATTTTAAGAAAAAAATGTGCATTTTTATAACTTATAATAAGCTTGTGATTCAATACAATTTTGTATTTAGACATTTAGATAAATTTTAATTTCACTTGCCAGTTTTTGATATATGAGCTTGAACTAGTACTGGTGGTGGCGGTGGTGACCCTAACTCGAGGCTGTTACAGTTACAGTCTGCTCCAAAGTAACCTAAAAGAAGAAAGATATGTACAATTTGTGCATGGTTATATGGCATATCTGAATTATATTAAGAAACTATGTATGTAATGTAGTTGTTTGAAAAAGAAGTGTCAATTTATAATAAGAACCAACTCTTTCTACTTCCCTTTATTCACTTATCTATTTTTTTTTTTTGTAATCTTCCTCTCTTCTATCCCAAATTTCTTCCATTACCTACTTCTTCTTCTTTTTTTTATTACTTTTAATTATGATCAGCTAAACTATTATTGTGAAGGTCTCCTCGTACATTTCAACGTCGGTCACAATCCAATTTCATCAAATATGTTTTCCTTTAATTATTAATAATTAAATGAGACATGAGACTAGCATTATTTATGTACCGATGAAATTTGTAGTATTATGTTATATCCATTACAAATAAATAAAAATAAAGTTTAATTATACCCGAAAAACTATTACAAGTTTGGTTACCGAAATTTCACACGTGAATCCAGGAAATCTTCTATTTCGGTAACTACGGATTTGGATCATCTTCCTTACATTTTTCCTCCAATTTCATCTAATTCATACACCCTATTTTTTATCTTAATAATTTTGTTAGTAATAATCCAAATATATTAATAAATATTTAATGATATTAAGATCAATTCTATTAAAAATTAGAATCATTAAAATATTTTTATTGTTAAAAGTTTAAAAGAATTTTCAACAACTAAAATTTTGATGAAAAATTCACATATTCATCAAAGGGTGAATATTATAAATTAATTTATCGGTGTTGATTCCAAATATACTATCTAAAACTATAAAAATATAGTGTATTAGATGGAATTAGAGAAATATCAACGGCCCATTCTACCGGAAGAAAGAAAGAAAGAAGAAGCTTACATTGTTTGACACAAGCAAAGGCAGTTTGATCCAACAAATTGGAAGAGCCTTCATTACATTGGCAGATGTAGTGTCCAGTTCTATTCACTACGCAGTTTCCATCACCGCACCAAACAACATTACAAGCTGAATTAATAATAATTAACGAATCATGAGATTTTGTTAATTCACACATAATTCATTAATTTAACATAATCAAAAATCTGGCTACTTACGCACTGCTTGTATTGGAAGTTGATTGTGGAGACGGAGGAGGAGGAGGTGGAGCCCCATTGTCGCATTGGAAGTTAATTGTGCCTGCAATTTCATCAATGCCCATACTTTTTTTTAATTATCAGTATATATATATATATATTTAATTAATCACTCGAATTCAAAAATTAAAAATCATAACTAATACTAGCAAATTAATGGTAGTAGTATTTTTATTTAAGAAAAAATAGCGTTCAACTTTTCCTAAGTTTGGCTAAAGGGGATGAGTTGGGTGAGTCTAAGATCCGAACCGTGTATATATATATATTAAAAAAAGAAGAAGAAGCAAACAATCAGTCATAATAGGGCAAACGGCCCAAAATTAGGAAGGTAAAAGCAGCAAAAAAATATATGAAATGAACCACAAAAGTGGTACGCATTCAGTCTGTCACAACTCACAAACAAATGGAACTAAAAAATTAAATAAACCACGTGTATATTAATTAACGCAACATAGGCACCTATACGTATTTATTACTCCCTCCGTTCTTAATTATTTGACGTTTTAAAGTTTTTTATTTGTCTTTAATTATTTGACGTTTGTTCAAATCTAGGAGAATTAATGACAATTTTTTCAATATTACCCCTCATTACTCTGCCTATTTTTTTGATACTTTAAACTTTTTCTTTTTTTCTCTCTCTTTATCCTAACAAAACTCTCTTTATCCCAACAAAAGATTTAAGAGTATTAGAGACAATTGAGTACTAAATTTAATATTTTCCAATCATTATCTTAATTTTTGTGTCCACCTCTAAAACGTCAAATAATTAAGGACGGAGAGAGTACATGTTTGGCGTGTTTTTGAGAGCTGGGTCAAATAAATGACATATATATTATATATAGAGAGAGAGAGATTGAAGTAAAGTACGTATAGTTGGGAACAAGGAAAGAAGGGAAGGTGAGAGGACCAATCTGAATCTGCTTCCAGCCGGGTTTACAATCACATTCAAATCCAACAAGTGTAGTATTAGAAGGTGTGCATGTTCCTTCCCCACACTTCACAAATGCACATGCAATATCTGTGGGGTAACATATATCCATATATATATAAGAAGGGGTTGCATCCACAGCAACCGGTTGCTGAGAGCAACTATTTTATCCCACTCTTTGTATGAGTTTTTAACTCAATTTATCCTCCAAGTACAGTGGACTCCATTATAATAATGATTATCAAACACATATAAAGTGGTTGCTCCCTGTGAATGCAACCCCATATACGAAATATTTGCTCCATTAATTTCACAAAAACATTGATTAATATATAACTCTTTTGTATAATGGACAAATTAGAAGAAGCAGTATAACACAAAATGGGGCAAGAAGAAAGAAAGCAAGACAGATAGATAGAAAGATATACATAAAAGAAGCACAAATAAGCT
Source organism: Panax stipuleanatus (assembly GCA_020205555.1). NCBI lineage: Eukaryota > Viridiplantae > Streptophyta > Magnoliopsida > Apiales > Araliaceae > Panax > Panax stipuleanatus. The sequence continues at coordinate 3,523,026 of CM035117.1, read as the reverse complement.
AAACAAGCATACCAAGAGTTAATTTACATGCAAAAGGAAAGAAACGCCATATATCATATACTATATATATATATATATATATATATATGAGAAAAATGTAAGTACACAGATGTGTACTGCACAGTAAGCTATAAGGATGATTTTTCAGGGCTATAGCGATGGTTTATCTGTCGCTATAGACAGAATATCTATGGCGACAGACAAACCCTCACTATAGCCTTAGAAAACCGTCGCTATAGCCTACTGTGTAGCTACACAGCTGTGTAGCTACATATAACCCTAAATATATATATATATATATATATATATATATATATATATATATATATATATTGGTGTCAGTAAATGAGACAGTAATTATGGAATGGAGGTAGTACCTGGATTTGACGACAGTTGACAATAGTGGTGCACAATAGGCCGGTCTGGTCTGGTCTGACCTGGGCCTGCCAGGCTTTGGTTGTTGACCAGGTCAGGCCAGGCCTTGACTTTTGGGTCTTCAGGCCAGGCCAGGCCAGCCCTTGACTCTGAAACCATGGCCTGATGAGGCATGTAGGCCAAGCCTTGGGCCAAGCCCAGGCTGGTCTGGTTCAGCACTTATAAAAAAAAAAATTACATGTGGACTTTGTGGCTTGGGGCTGGTTCGGTGTGAGGGTTGGGGGGTGGAGGCCTGGAGCCTGTAGACTGTTAGGCTGTTACTTAGTTACTAACTAACTAACTTATATTAATATGTTATAATATTAATGCTATAATAACTAACTATAATAATATGCTATAATATTAATAACTAACTAACTTAATAACATTAATATTATGAATAAACTAACTAACTAATAATAAATAACTAACTAACTTATATTAATAATATTAATAATAACTATTATTAATGTTATATTATTAATAACTATTAATAATATTAATATTATGTACCTGTTATATTAATAATATGCTATGCAATATTAACTAACTTATGAATATTAAATAAATTAAATAGTATATTAATATTAAAATTTAATAAACTAACTTATTAATATTAATAAACTAACTCATATATTAATATATGAATTATTAAATGTATTAATTAAATGTACTTGTAATAAAATTTAGTAAAAATGATGCAAGATTTTTGAGATTTGTTTTATTTTAACATTCTATTACACACCAATATAAGTTAAATGATTAGAACAAAAATAAATATATTTCTCTTAAATTAAAAGAAAATATAATTTAGATGTAACTGAATATAAAATAAATTGATTTCCTAAATATATGTATAGTTGTTTACTATACACTTCGTAGAAAATACTGTAGATTATATTTTTATTTTTTGAATATAAAGTTAATTTCATTGAAGTAACTAACAACTAAGTAACTAATTTATTATTAATATTAACTATCAACTATGTATAGTTGTTTACTATCAACTAAGTAACTAACTTATTATTAATATTAAATATACTAACTAGTAATATTCATTGAAGATGTATATTAATTAAATATATCTACAAGAAATCAAGAATGAATAATTAAAATTTTAAACTTTATTGATGTATTAATTAAAACTAATGTATTATAATTTATAAACTACAATAATGAGTAAGTAAAAATTTATACTTTATTGATGAATAATTATAAATTTAAAGTTCAAAAATTATAAAATCAAAAATTTAAATTACAAAATCATAAATTATATCTCAAGTATTATTTTCAATTAGTTTTCTAATTGCTTTATAGAATTTTTATTTAAATTGGTACAACAGAATACCTGAAAAATAACCAAAATCATAAATTTTAAACTTTATTGATGTATTAATTAACTAACTTATGAATATTAAATAAACTAAGTGGTATATTAATATTAAAATTTAATCAATTAACTTATTAATATTAATAAACTAACTCACATAGTAATATTAAAATTTAATCAACTAACTTATTAATATTAAATAAACTAGCTAATATATTAATTAAATGTACTTGCAAGAAATCAAGAATGAATAATTAAAATTTTAAACTTTATTGATGTATTAATTAACTAACTTATGATTATTAAATAAACTAAGTGGTATATTAATATTAAAATTTAATCAATTAACTTATTAATATTAATAAACTAACTCATATATTAATATTAAAATTTAATCAACTAACTTATTAATATTAAATAAATTAACTAATATATTAATTAAATGTACTTGCAAGAAATCAAGAATGAATAATTAAAATTTTAAACTTTATTGATGTATTAATTAAAACTAATATATTATAGTTTATAAATTACAATAATGAATAAGTTAAAATTTATTGTTTATTGATGAATAATTATAAATTTAAAGTACAAAAAATACAAATAATTGGATAAAAAAGCATGCAAGGTCTCAGGCCAGGCCCCAAGCCAGGCCCAAGACCAGGCCAGGCCAGACTTTTTTTCAGGTCAGGCCAGGCCAGATTTTTGCCTTAAAAAAGCGGCCTTTTCAAGCTTTCTAGGCCAGGCCTGACCGGATCGGACTTTGATCAGGCTAAACTTTGACTAGACCGGACCCAGACCGGACTAAGACCAGACAGCAGGTCTCGGGCCTTTTGTGCACCACTAGTTGACAAGTGGCTGTGATCATATTATTGCTGAAGAAACAGAGTACGAGTTGGAAAGAAATGAGACAGAAATTGATCAAAATGCTTCTTCCCATGGCCGTCTCTCTCTCTCTCTCTCTCAAAAAGAATGGGCTACTTGCTAATTTGGTGCTGGACTTATATAATTGAGGAGGAGAATTTATAGCAACTAGCCAGCTAGTAGCTTGTGCATTTATTTAATTTTGTTCCTAATAGTATTAAAGAAGATGAAAATTACTCCTCCGTTCCTAAAAGATTGTCCTTTAAGTTTTTGGCACATAGATTAAGAAAGTCATTTAATACTAAGATCCAGCTTGTTCCGGTGCTTCCTCAACTTGATCGTCCGGTGGCTAGACTGAAGGATGATGAGGGGAAGGAAATGGATCTCCATTTTTTATGGGTTCTTGTAGAAATGGATCTCCATTTTTTCTTAACAATGATTACAAGCATCACCTGCTTGGGCAACTGATGCGGTTGAAGAGCAAGCGTGCCAGTTTATGGAAAGATTTGATTTAATGGCAAAAATCTGATTCAATGGCAATTCGGTAATTTCGACCAAGTTTGGAGTGTCGGATTTGGGCGTTTTCGGAGCCTAATTTCATGGGAAACGGGTCAACGGTCAAAACTCACAAGCGTTTCGCTCGTGACGTACAGGGTTTTTTGGTCAAATTCCATCGTTTAGGCCTTCAAAAAGACATTTTTCTGTTTTATGGTTATTTTTGTAATTGTCTTTATTAGTTTTCCTTTTACGTTTTGGATTCTGTTTTTAGGGTTTTGCTATTTAAACACCTTGTTATGATGGGGAGCCGCAGTTTTTGATGAATAATAAAATTTATATATTTTTCCAAAATTCTCTGAATTAGAATTTTGCTGCCTATTTCCTGGTATTCATAGAATCAACAGGTTGTAGAAGGTTATCGTTTGGCAATCGTGCGTGGTTCAACAATTGATAGCAGTTTTCTGTTTCTTCCGCTACGTCAGTTGGTATCAAAGCCTAAATCATATTCACCATGCCACCCCGTAGAGCGCGTGTGGATGATGTTTATGGGCGTGAAGATCTGCAGCGACTTGAGCAGCGGTTCGAGCAGCGAATCGAACAAGTAATGGAGCAGGGGATGAACACTATGATGGATCGATTGACGCTAAGGATGGGCGAGTTGTTGGCGAACCAGAATAGGGAAATTCCTCATCCTAGGGGGAACCCTAATTATGATGATCGGAGAAACCCTTTCGCAAGAGAGAATGATGGAGGAGATGACTTTGATGATGACTATGATGAGGCACCTCGAAGGCGTCGTCGACCATATGCAGTGGAGGACGATAGGAGACGTTGGGAGACGGGTATGAGGACTGAAATTCCTGAATTTCGTGGTACCCTCCAACCAGAGGAATTCATTGACTGGCTGGCCACGGTAGAAGAGATCCTGGAATTTAAGGGTGTCCCTGATGATAAACGAGTACCCTTGGTTGCTACCAGACTCAGAGATAGGGCAATGGCTTGGTGGCAGCAACTCAGGCAAACGAGGGTTAGATTGGGGAAGTCAAAAATTACGGACTGGGAGAAGATGAAGAAAAAGTTGCGGGCGACGTTCCTACCTTATAATTATCAGCGATTAATGTACCAGCGGTTACAGAATTTAAGGCAAGGAGGTCGTACAGTTGATGAATACACAACTGAATTCTATCAGCTGATTGCTCGGAACGAGGTGCATGAGACAGAAGATCAGTTAGTAGCCCGATATATTGGGGGTTTACGAGAACAAATTAAAGAGACAGTCAACATGTTTGATCCAATGTCTATTTCTGCAGCGCATCAGAGGGCTGTGCAGATTGAGAAGAGGCGTCCTGGTGGTTTTGGACAACCTGCTAGCTTTGGGTATTCAGGAGGAGGTGTCAATACTGGCCGTTCAGGCGAGGTTGCAGCGGCGGGGGCAATAGCCAAAACGGGAGCAGTAACAAATAATAATAGGAGGATTGGTCCAGTAAGTGGTATCAAGTGTTTTGCATGTGGTGAAGTGGGACACAGGCAGACTGAGTGCAAGAAAGCTGGAAAAAGGGCGATGTTTGCTGAAATAGATGAGGGTGATGATATCGAAGATGAAACCTTGCTAACTGGTGAACCGATCTTTGATTCAGAAGGCGTGGATGAGGAGGTGGTGACTGGTGATGTTGGGACTGCGCTGGTGGTGAGGAGGTCCTGCCTTACACCTAGGGCTGTTGATGATGATTGGCTGAGAAACAACATTTTTCAGTCAACCTGTACTGTGAAAGGGAAGGTGTGTAGGTTTGTGATTGATGCAGGCAGTTGTGAGAATATAATTTCAGCAGAGGCAGTCCGAAAGCTAGAACTAACAACGGAAAAACATCCAAAGCCGTACAAGTTAGCCTGGTTGAAACAAGGGGGCGAGGTGACTGTCTCAAGACGTGTATTGGTATCCTTTTCTGTGGGGACAAAATATAAGGACGAGGTTTGGTGTGATGTAGTAGCTATGGATGCATGCCATCTGCTGTTGGGACGACCTTGGCAATTTGATAGAGAGGTGGTTCATAACGGTAAGACGAATACTTACAGCTTTGTGTTTGAGGGGGTAAAAATTGTGTTAGTGCCCAAGCGGGAAGAAAACAAAGGCAGTGCTAGTTTGTTGACTTTAGCACAGTTTGAGGAGGTGGTGCAGGAGACGAAAATAGTATACGCCTTAATCGGGAGGGTGGTAGACAAAGAGGTTGAGGTTCCTGTTGTAGTCAAACCACTCCTAGAAGAGTTCAGCGATTTATTTCCAGAAGAACTGCCTGAAGGATTACCCCCAATGCGTGATATCCAACATCAGATTGATCTGGAGCCCGGGGCAGCCTTACCCAATCGACCTCATTACAGGATGAGTCCCGGAGAGCATGAAGAATTAAGGAGACAGGTGGAAGAGTTACTGGCCAAGGGGTACATTCGAGAGAGTTTGAGTCCTTGTGCGGTACCAGCCCTTCTGGTATCAAAGAAAGATGGTACTTGGCGGATGTGTATCGACAGTAGAGCCATCAACAAAATAACGGTCAGGTACCGTTTTCCTATTCCTAGATTGGATGACCTACTGGATCAGCTTAGTGGGGCTACTGTGTTTACTAAATTGGATTTGAAGAGTGGATACCATCAACTCCGTATTCGGGCTGGCGATGAATGGAAGACAGCTTTTAAGACGAGGGAGGGATTGTATGAGTGGATGGTCATGCCGTTTGGGTTGTCCAATGCACCTAGCACCTTTATGCGTGTTATGAATCAAGTTTTGAGGCCTTTCATTGGGAAGTGCGTTGTTGTGTATTTTGATGACATTTTAATCTACAGTGCTAACCCGAGCGAGCATCTTAGTCAGCTGCGAGAAGTTCTTCATGTTCTGTGTAGGGAGAAATTTTATGCTGCAATTAAGAAGTGTGTGTTTCTGACACCTAGGGTGCTGTTTCTTGGTTACATTGTGTCTGATGTGGGGCTGCAGGTAGATGAGTCCAAAGTAGAGGCAGTGAAGCATTGGCCAAGGCCTAGTACCATTACTGAAGTTCGGAGCTTTCATGGGTTGGCTTCCTTTTATCGGCGCTTTATCCCTCATTTTAGTAGCATTATGGCTCCTATTACTGAGTGTATGAAGCAGGATGGGAAGTTTGCTTGGACAGATGAAGCAGAAAAGGCGTTTGAGCTAATTAAATTCCGCCTTACCACAGCTCCCATTCTAGTATTACCAGATTTCCATCAACCTTTTGTGTTGCATTCGGATGCTTCCAAAGTGGGAATTGGGGCTGTTTTAAGTCAAAACAGCAGGCCAGTGGCGTATTTTAGTGAGAAACTTTCGGGTGCCAAGCTGCGTTATAGCACTTATGATGTTGAGTTTTATGCTGTGGTTCAGGCTATTAAACATTGGCGACATTATTTGTTTCAGCGGGAGTTTATCTTATATACGGATCATGAGGCTTTAAAACATTTGCATAGTCAAGATAAAGTTTCTGCTAGACATGCGAGTTGGGTTGCTTACCTACAAAGGTTCACTTTTGTGGTGAAACACAAGTCGGGAGTTACCAATCGAGTGGCTGATGCTTTGAGCAGGCGAAAGGGACTACTAACTCGACTTTCTGTGGAGGTACCTGGTTTTGATTCATTTGCTGAAATACTTGAAGCTGATCCATATTTTTCTGGTATTTTGGCAAAGGTTCGGGCAGGGGAGAGGACAGATTTCCATTTGCAGGATGGATTTTTGTTTAAGGACAACCAACTATGTGTTCCAGACTGTAGTTTGCGGTTGAAGATCCTTCAAGAGCTGCATGGCGAGGGGCATGTAGGAAGAGACAGGACTTTGCAGTTGGTGCAGACTACTTACTTCTGGCCTACTATTCGGAAGGAGGTTGAGAAATTGGTGCAACGGTGTCGGGTTTGTCAAGTATCTAAGGGAACAGCAACCAATGCAGGCTTGTATATGCCTCTACCAGTTCCATCACAGCCATGGGTGGACATCAGTATGGATTTTGTGCTGGGATTACCGCGTACACAGCGAGGTAATGATTCTATTTATGTGGTAGTTGATCGTTTTTCTAAGATGGTGCACTTCATTCCATGTAAAAAGACCACAGATGCTGTTCGTGTTGCTCAATTATACTTTAGAGAGATTTATAGGTTGCATGGTTTGCCAGTGTCTATTGTGTCTGACCGTGATACTAGGTTTCTTAGCCATTTTTGGCGTAGCTTGTGGAAGATGGTGAACACACAGTTGAATTTTAGTAGTGCCTACCATCCACAGACAGATGGGCAAACGGAAGTGGTGAATCGGTCGCTAGGCAATTTGTTGCGGTGTTTGGTTGGAGAACATGTGAAGAGTTGGGATCTGAAGTTATGTCAGGCAGAGTTTGCTCATAATCATGCAGTTAACAGGAGCACTGGATTTAGCCCTTTTGCAGTAGTGTATTCTGTTACTCCTAGAGGACCGCTTGATTTGCTGCCATTACCAGCAAAGACACGAGTTCATGGGACGGCAGAAACCTTTGTGACAGGATTGCAGGAGGTTCACAGGGCTGTCCGTGACAATCTGCTGCAGGCCGCGGGCAAGTATAAACAAGCTGCTGATAAGAAACGGCGTCATGTTGAGTTCGAAGTAGGGGATTATGTGTGGGCTGTTCTTACTAAAGATAGATTTTCTGTAGGTGACTATAATAAGTTGTCTGCCAAGAAGGTTGGGCCAGTGGAAATTGTTGAGAAGATCAATCCTAATGCATACCGCTTGAAACTGCCGAGTCATATTCGTACAGCGAATGTTTTTAATGTCAAGCATTTGATTCCTTACACGGGCGATTCCTCCGATGATGACAATTCGAGGGCGAATTCTGTCCACCCTGGGGAGAATGATGCGGTTGAAGAGCAAGCGTGCCAGTTTATGGAAAGATTTGATTTAATGGCAAAAATCTGATTCAATGGCAATTCGGTAATTTCGACCAAGTTTGGAGTGTCGGATTTGGGCGTTTTCGGAGCCTAATTTCATGGGAAACGGGTCAACGGTCAAAACTCACAAGCGTTTCGCTCGTGACGTACAGGGTTTTTTGGTCAAATTCCATCGTTTAGGCCTTCAAAAAGACATTTTTCTGTTTTATGGTTATTTTTGTAATTGTCTTTATTAGTTTTCCTTTTACGTTTTGGATTCTGTTTTTAGGGTTTTGCTATTTAAACACCTTGTTATGATGGGGAGCCGCAGTTTTTGATGAATAATAAAATTTATATATTTTTCCAAAATTCTCTGAATTAGAATTTTGCTGCCTATTTCCTGGTATTCATAGAATCAACAGGTTGTAGAAGGTTATCGTTTGGCAATCGTGCGTGGTTCAACAATTGATAGCAGTTTTCTGTTTCTTCCGCTACGTCAGCAACCCACAAACCACACTAACAATTCCAAACTCTCTTCCCATCTCTATCTTCGTCCATCCAATTTCCCTTTTTGCTCCCTCACTACTCACTCAACCCCACGCCACCCCACCCCACCCCATATATCCCTGTTTTCTCAAGTTTCCTTTTATTCTCTCTCTCAAACTCTCTCCAAAATTATTTAAATATAAATAATCATCAAGGGAACAAGATCCTCTGTTTTTCAACATGCTCGTGGTGCTTTTCCAGTTTGAATTGTCCTAACCTGTCTTTCGTTATTTGAAGCAATCAATAACCACTTCAGAATAAGATTATGAATTGAAGAAGAATGGGTATAAAGATGGCTCATTGTCTTGTAATATTCATCCAGTTGGGATTTGCTCTGTGTTCAGGTGATGATCACTCTCACAACATCATCATATTACACATGGCTGTTGTTGCTATCTTATTCTCTCCGTAAATTAATGTTCTTTTTCTTCTTTTTCCTTTCTCTTTTCAAGATTCTTTTTTCAATACATGCTCTTGTAATTTTCTTTCTTTCTTTCTTTCTGTCCAGTGAATTGTAGTCAATTCGCATCTCTGCAATGAATTTCTAGTTCTATGTCTTAAATGCTTCTTCTTCGCCCAAATGTATTCGCTTTTATGTCCAGCTGGTTGTGACTTGTTTCTGTGGAATTTAAAGAGATAAATGAAGATGGTGGTAATGGAAATGATTGCAAGTGCGGAGAGGATGAAGAGAATAAGCTCCATGTTTGTGCTCAGTTTTGAGTCACTCACGGCTGCTTAAAGGTGCATGCAATGGTAAGTTGTGAAAGAAAAGCCCAAGGCTTGATGGATATTTACTAGCTTGCATGCTCATCCAAAATCAGTTCATATATATATATATACACGAAATGTCATGCCCTGTGACTTGTCCAGGATAAATAAGACAACATAATTAATAACTCTGATGTCATGTTAAAATACGTACAAATGGTTGACTTGCAATCTGATCATATATATATAAACTACTGTATTGGCTTAAGAGTTGAAATAAGAGGGAGGCGAACAGCGGTGACGCGGTGAGACTGGAGTGTGGCCGCGATGTGCTCTGGTGGCGGAGTGTTTGTCGCGGTGGGGATGTAAGTCATTCCGATGATGGGGTTGTACTTCCGGCGACAGTGATAGTGGCCGCCGGCGCCGCGGAGGCAGTGGTGATGGTGAGTAGAGAGAAAAAAAGGAGAGAGGGGAATTGAAATCATTATGTGTTTCTTGAGAGAGAGAGAGAGAGAAACATTGATGTGAAAATGGATTTTCTCTGAGAAAAAGTACGGGGAAATGTGTAAAAAAATATGAAAAAGGCTTAAGCACCTCTTCAGATTCACATGTGTGCCTTAGTCAGTCGTTTTTGACCGATTAACTGAAGAAAGTATATTTTTTGTTATGTATAATTGAAATTTAGAATATACTTAAACACTTTTTTCAATTTAAAATGCAAACCTCAACGATGCTCAAACGTTGTGGTTCAAAATGTGTTTTAGTCGGTTTCTTAATATATCCCACATACCCACGACGTGCACATCAAATCTTATATATCTATTCCATAATCTGACTAATTCTAGTATAATACAAGTCTATATATATATATATATATATATATATGATAAATACACAATATTTATAATTTTTTATTTTTTTATGTTTGATTTTATTGCATGTTTCATGTGTATATGAGCTTAATAAGTTATTTATTGTTTTCAGGTGAATTAAAGCTAAAAGGATGAAAACAAGTTGAATTAAAGAGAAAAAAAAATTTAGAAATCTTGAATTTTTGGAAAGTTTCTAAAAGTAGATTTTGACATCTTTCTACATGAATTTGAATTTATATTGCTATTAGAATTAGGATTGCTTTGGACTGAAATTTTATTTCCTTATTAGATTCTATTTCTTTATGAAAATTAATTATGATTTGTAATTCCTTTTAGGATTTGAATTTCTAGTTCTTATAGGATTTAGGACTATGTCTAGCACTATAAATAGATGTAATGGTCAACGTATTATTCATTTTACCATTCAATCATATTCTATATTCTATTATCTATAACATTGAAGACATGGGCTAATACTTTCAATTTAGTTCTGAAGAGATGTTAAACTTTATTCATAATTAACGGTTTGATCAAATTTACTTTATTTATTCCTTCTTGCATGAGATTTATTCTGATAATTTACTTTAACTTCTTGTATGTTATTCAATCTACTAATTTGGTTTCTGCAAGATTAAATTAGTGAATTGATATCATCTGCTAGATTAAGATTGGTATTACGTGTAATTGATATCTGTCTTCATCACAAATAGCAAATTAGTGATACTAATTGTGGACAAGCTTTTGTGTATTGCTAAGGTTATCAGAAAACAAGTTAAATAAATCGAGCTTATGTATTTGTTGCTTGGATTAGCCTAATTCTCTATTTCTTAATGCTTTTGTCATATTAAATGTAGAGAGCTTGTTTTAAATTGTATTACAATTAGAATCTGGTGAAGAGTTTGTTTTATACAGTGATGATCTAAGGAGAATTTTGGGTAGCAGAGCTTGTTGCTATCTAGAGCTAATAGTTTCATTGAAGGGTAATTACTGTAAAACTTAATTACTCCATAATTGTGAAAAGGTGATACTGAACTGAAGAACTGAAACTTTATATTCATTATTAATTTTTATTAGTTTATTCTTGTTAATTTAGTTTAATCAATTCAAAACCTCCTTCTTATTGAAAACTATTGAATAAATATAAAACAAATCACTGTCTGTGGAATCGATCTTTGCTTATTACTGTGCTAATTGTTTGAATTTATAAAATGAAAGTGAGATTAATTTAAGAGTGTAAACGACAGCTCCCAATATACATACACACAAGTACGTAGTTCTTTTTTTTATTATGTGGTACACAATTTGGGATGGGAGATGTACATCAATTTTCTTAGAAATTAATTATTTCAATAATCTTATTTTTGTGACTGAATAAAAAAAGCCAATGCATAAAAGGTAAAAAAAGAAGTTGCAATGGTCCAAATCCAATAGATGTATTCTGGTGGTATTTGTGTGTATTATGAAAGAATAATGCTATAGATATAACTTATTCTATAACTATTTTATAATTTACTGATGTGACATACTCCACCTCAACTTTTATGTGAGACCGAAGACTACATTGTAACAATATGTTCATCAATATATTGAGGTAGAGTATGTCACAACAACAAATTATAAAATAATGATAGAATAAATTGTATTTCTAGCATTACTAATTATGAAATAGGGCGGGACTAGCAACGGTTAGGTTAGAAAGGGATGTTCAACAACATGAATTTGTAGTCTCTGTTGATTTTAAAATGACAACAATAAATTCAGCTACAGATTTTAGATTTATTTCAACATCATGTTATGTTTGCCTACTTCGTTCCGGCAACGAGGCTGCTCAAAAAAGTCAGCTGTTAAGTTGTTGACTACCAATTTATTTATTTTAAATTAAAATAAATAAAATAAAAAATCTCAAAACCAAGCAAATTGTAGCCTATAGTATAGGGCAGCACTCGATATCAAAAATGTAAATATGCAACTGATTCTGAACCGGTTAAACTCAAAGATGCAACTATGAATAGTATAACAACCCCCCCCCCCCCCCCCCCCCTCCCAACAACAACAAAAAAAAAAAACAAATGCTTTGGAAATCATGGTACATTGTTATTACAGATACAGAAGACCGTAACAATTCATTCACTACCTTTCACACTCAGAGACGACAGCAACTGGTGCTTTGCCTAATAGGCAAAAAAAAAATATAAAAAACTAGCAAAGCTCCCCTCAACTGGGGCCACATCACGAGTAACTTTTTATTCTCTTTTCTTGGTAAGTAGTAATATTTGATTGACATCATTTGATCCCCTTTTAAGCAGATCCAAATTCCGAAAACCACTTCTCATGCCGCTCAATGTCAACTGCAGAAACACTTGGTTGAACCTTGGTCAGCGCTTCTTCAAAGTCGCACATTGCAACAGGGTCTTTTGAAATTTCATCCTTAGACATGTTCTTAATTTCATCGCGAGTCTTCCCTGCTATCTTACGCCGCATGCCATTCAAGGATGCATCGCGACACACGTTTGTTAGATCATCTCCACTGTATCCCTCTGTTCTACGAGCCACTTCATCGACATCAACATCAGCAGCAACCTGATTTAGATGACCATAACCGGTTAAGGAAAGAAGAAACAATACAAATATCTATCCAACTAATTTTCAAGAACTGAGGTGGGAAATAGGGCATGTTACAAATGCTTGTACACCGCCGTCAAATTAATTCTTCATTTTCATAAAGGGTATGTGTGTGCGCGCCTGCATCTGTGCATACATGTGTGTCTGTGTGTGCGTGTACGTGCGTGTGTGCGTGTGTGCGAGACAGAGAGCTATAATTGTTACTACTTTGCCAGAATGATATTGCAGAAAGCAGTACAAATGGAAAATTAAAAGGCTACCTTCAGGTAAAGAAACAGTAAATACAACATTCCAAACCCACAGATAGTAAATAGAGTGGCCATACCTTATCAAGAATGAATAGTTTGGCAATTGGAATGCTATGTGGGCATTCAGTAGAGATGTAGTTAATCAATATTGTACTGACGTAACATTTGGACCCCAAATTTGGTACCTCTAGCATACTATTCATATTGAATGCAATACTCAGACAGGAAAAACATACCATTTCAAGAATGAATGGTTGGTTAGAAGTACTAAGTGGATGGATGTTCTTCTAACTTAGCAAGCATATTTAGTAACTTGATCCTTAATGTGCAAAAACAAATTGTTCCGATTCGTGTCAATGTTTCGGCACTCACCTTGCTAGTGCCATCCCCAAAAAATCCCCAATTTTTTGGCCACTACATATGGAGTACTCCGCCTAAGGAAGCTATAAATCATTCATGGATTCACAACAGAGAATAGATCATCAAATAGAAATACCACCAACAACAAGCTGGCACTAAAAAGTGGAACTCGATTTGAGATAGGGTCAAAAACAAAAACAAAACCCATTTTTGGGCCATAACTGAACCACAAAAGCCTGGAAGTCAAAAAGGCTATCGACATCAGTTGGCTAAGCTTTCAAAACTTTTAATTCAGCATGAACTTTGATTACTGTTTGGACAGCACAAGAACTGGAACTTTATCTGGTGTCGCACAAAATACAACATTAGAAGAAAATTTGAACTTATATTTCTTCTATTTAAACAACACTTCTTTTGTTAGGTCATAAAGTTGCATTACTTGGCATTTATCAGTATCTCCAACTGCCTCATATCTCATTCAGTAGTCAAAACCATAGTAAAACAAGGACATTAAGTTACAATGACACTATAGTTATGCTCTTCTTTAATTTCTTCAAATTGTCATTACAATAATCACAAATTCATAGAAAACATGAGAATCGATAGCCAGGCTCTAGGTTACAACAAATGTTAGGTACAAAGTAAATATTTGAATCATACTTGCACAAAATGCAAGGAATCATGATGACAGCAAACATTATTGAAAGATATTATTCAAAGAAGGGTTATTGGACTAACTGGTCAGTGAAAGTAGTTACCTCAACAGTTTTCAGATTTATCTTAATAAGCTCCTTACGGCTCTCAGCATTCGGAAGAGGAATATATATTCGTTTTTCCAGCCGCCTCCTGCATTGCATTAATAACCAATCAGAACAACGGAGAGCCTTGTTACACTGATTCTAGAACTTACATTGAATGGGCTGGGCAATGGAAGAAGAGAAAGTTATAAATAATAATATTATTCAATAAGACTAAACCTTAATGCCTCATCTATATCCCAGGGAAAATTTGTAGCTGCCAAAACCATTACTATTTTGCGACTCCCATCTTCATTAGTGGCTGTATTGCTTACACCATCTACCTGTACTAGAAGTTCAGACTTCACCCTTCTAGACGATTCATGCTCCCCTGAAGCCCTGAACCAATGCTTTTCATATAAGACCATGAGTTCAACAATGGACATACAGAGTCCCGAACCAAAAATACAACGACTAGTATAAAATTCAGATAGGATTGCATATAAACTGAGTTGTTCATCAACGGTTTGGTTTTTGGTTAAGTTAATACTCAGCGTAGACTAACTCATTATGTAAACAACAGAGTTGGAGCTCAACTTTTAGACTTGTTCACTAAATGAGCTGAGGCTGACCAGCTTGGTTCAGCCCACTAACATGGACATTTTAAAATTAAATGAGATTACTGTGGTACAACATGCAAATTGATATCTCCAAGTGATGGAGACTGGAGTCGATATAAAGGGCTTTTAAGATTTTGAGTTGAGGGAAAACTGGACAAATATTTATAGTCATCAGCTTTAAAATAGTAAATATGGTGGGTACAACTGACCAAAACAGGATGTGCTTGGATAATTGCACGAGTAAAACTGAAATACTTACCCCCGTGCATTGCAGAGAGAATCAATCTCGTCGATGAAAACTGTACTCGGTGCATAGGCCCTTGCTAGATCAAACAAGCAGCGAACCATACGCTCACTCTCTCCTCGCCACTTTGAAGCCAGGGTAGCAGAAGAAACATTGAAAAAGGTTGTCCCACACTCGGTAGCAACTGCTTTAGCCAGAAGTGTCTTACCAGTACCAGGAGGGCCAAACATAAGAACACCTTTCCATGGTCTTCTAATACCCTGAAAGTAAATACATTAATTAGTATACAGGCTGAGGAATTGAATACCGCATATGCACAAAACTTTAGACATGTATAGAAAAAAAATTACTCATGGAGGTGGTCCACCTAAAGAAAGTTTTACTACATGCAGAGTTCTAATACCAAATGCAAATTGTATAGTCACTGAGAAATTGGCAATGAATGCATTGCCGAATTAGGGGGGGGGGAGAAACTACAAAAATCAGAGGAAATTAGCTGGAGCATATAAGAGAGCTTCAAATCAACCCCTTGAAACAATGGTTCTTATAATGAGAAACAATCACCGATATCCTTCTGTCAAGAGCTATCGACAAATTAAAGATATTCACTGATGCCATCTGACCAGAAGAATCTCTACCAGAATCAAGGATCCATTACAATTAATCAGCTTTAACATTACCTGGAAATATTCAGGCATCCACAAAGGAAGAACCACAGCTTCCTCCAGAAGTCTTTTTGCTTCACTCAGCCCAGCGACATCTTCCCATCTCACTCCAGGGGTGCCTTCCAAAACATCCCTTTCAAGCATTGCAGCCAAATCTTGATCAGGCCCTTCATACTGTCCCCGCTTTGATTTTCCATCTTCAGAATCACCATTCTGACAAAACAAAATAATGAAAATAAATCCAAAGCACCAGAAGTTGACTCAAACACTTGAAAAGCTAAGCGGATACAAAAGTTAATAAGATGCATAATATATATTCTGTGTATCTGAATATGTTTTTTTTATAATAATCAATGTAATATATTCTTATTAAATCACAGGTCAATAAATTGTAATAGTTCATATTGTCTAATTTGCACTTTCAAAAACTATTTGAAGAATGTCGATGTGAGATCCCTGATTAAACTGTGAAAAATAGGCATGTTGTTATCTTTCATACTGGCAACACTATGAAAGAGTATCTGGTGTGACCAACAACAACTACTGACATCAGAATTTCTATAGAACTTGAAAAAGACAAGTTATTACCAAGTTTTATACCATAAAAATGTTATTTATGATAAAAATTATGCTGCTGTTACTGATCTTAAATTTTTCCATAAAGTATGCAGATACGGGTCACGTCTTATGGTGGTTGCAACTTGCCACAAGGCTTCTCGCTCATAAAAACCGTACACATGGAAGTAATTACATAGCAGCTTCTTGGATACAGTTTATCATACATGACTGGGTTGAATACTCAGCAGGTATTGCAAATAGTTCTAGGTTTTTTTACTGAGAGAAGAAGAAAAGAGGATACCATGGCTTTAAACCTCAAAATGGCTCACACTCGCAAGGGGTAACACCACTAAGGCACTAATTTTAGTTCATCTTTTGATAAGTTTCTAAGGCACTAATTAATTAATGATCAATAGCTGCTACTTACTGTGTATTCTGATCCTAATTAATTGTATATTAAAAGCTAGGAATATTTTTATTGATCATGTTCATAAATTTCTAAAAGGTTCATAAACGATACGTGGCAAAATGTACATAAGGAGACTACATTTTTTATTCCTTTTTCCTTCTTTAATCATTGGAAGAGAATCAAAAATTACTACAAGAAAGTACATGATCCCTGCTCAGACCTTCAAGTATTAGATATTTGATACACAAAAACAAAGGAAGAATGGGAATAAGAAAAAGTCCAACTACTACACATGCCCTCTAAATCATCCACCAATATGTGGATATTTGATCTTAAAGTTTTTAATCGTAGTTCACTGAAAATTCAAGCATCAGTAAGTTCACCAAAATGCTGGTAAAAAAGAGAGACTGATTCTTGCTCTCCCAATTCAGGAAAACAAACGGAAATCGCCGGTTGGGTTGGTCCGACCAAGAAAGGCATGGGAGTCTTTGGGCATTGCTTGGGCTAAGTTTTTAAAGAATATCCAATTTTAACAAGAGAAGGTTTGAATACATTATACATTCACAATGCTTTTACTAGAACGAGTTTAATGCTGGTATTAAAAAAATCCCATGCCACAGTTTCGGGTCCAATGCATTAACTACAAGCAATATTAGGGCATTCAACGTAAATAAAGAGGATACTCTACCCTATCACTATAATTTGGAAAGATATTAATGAAACAAACCTTTACCCACTTGCAAGAAGATTTCACTATGGAGAAAAATGAAAAATAGAAAAACAAAAATGGAATATACAGTTATAACTATACCAACTAGCTTCCACAAGTTAACTTACCACAGAATCTGCCTTTCCCGAATTGGACTTCCCTGGCCCAGTGCCTTTTCTCACAGTAGTTGATGCTCTTATTCCCGTGTTAGCCCTATTAGCTGCAGCACCCTTTGCTCCACGACCAGTTGCTCCGCTTCTTGTGGAACCACGAGCCCAGTTCCCATCTTGCGGTGACTTCCTCGTACCCACTTGACTGGCTCTTGTGGATCTTCTACTAGTAGTGTCTCGACTAGGCGGCCTCCATATGTCCGGATCATCCATGGGAGCACCTGAAGAAGTCGGATACTCGTCTAATGGTTGAAAGACAAATGATGACTTAGCCGAAATCGGAGGCGAAGAAGGCCGTCTGCCCATACGAGTATCTTTGAAAGCACTTCTCTCTGCATCCAATTGCTTTACAACCTCCGTCTCTTCAGATAGAGCTTTTTTTACATTCATCCACTTTGCACGAATAAGAGGATCATCAAGTGTGCTTAAGTGTCTATAACAGAATAAAATTAGAAATCATTACAAGGACTTTGAAGCAAGATGCTGCATTGTAAATTTAATGCAAAATTGAAAATTCATTCGAAAATGCACTTGAGATAGACTACATTCTGAAAAAATTTCAATTGGGGCACCCCAGGAAAAGTTCTTTTTTAAGTTTGGAGATTCAAACAAATTAGAGGAAAAATAATGGATTGGCAATATGATACAATTCTGAACGGGTTTTATTCAATCCCATAGTAACACGGAATTTCATAATTTTAATTGGGTTTCATGAGCAAGCTATTCGACGAATTTAATTGGTTTCCTATTTAATTCAGCAAATATCATGTTAGCAAATTCACATGTGGGCCACGGATTTAATTCAACAACTGTGCATGGATTCTATGTGGTTATTCACGTTAAAAGGGAGTGGGCCATGCAAACATATTACATATTCAGGCAACGTATTTTTCAAATGGGACAAGGATTTTTAGTCTTTATAATTCTAATGTAATTAGGATTTTATTTAGTTAGAATTTCAATTCCAATTTTAAATTGGATTGTTATTTCTTTTATTATTAGAATTATAATAAGTTGTTACTATTCCTATAAAGATTAGGATAATTTGTTACTATTGCTATTAGGATTAGAATTTTTGCAACTAGTATAAATAAGGGTTACTTCTATTGTATTAGACATTATTCATTATTCAATATATTTGTGAGGTTATTCTCTACTTTTGGTTCTTTGAAGAATTCCTAAGTTATTTTCTTAGTTTTCTTTGAGATTCAACTTTGACTTATCATACAACAATACATAGTTGTGTGTGGCGTCTTCTACCGCATCAATCGTCGATTGTACCGAGATTACCGCTTCAATATAAGCGAGGGGTCAAGGTGTCGTTGGTGTCCATTCAACGCAGATTTTCCAACGCGAGCAATTGTACCAAGATTACCGTCTACATATAGGCGAGGGGTTAAGGTGTTGCAAGCAATTCACCCAACAACTTTGCTAGAAACGATCGGGGCGACGACCACCTCACGCAAGCGTGCCGTGGAGTCTATCATTTGGTATCAAAGCTAAGCTTTTCTAGCGAGTTACTTATCTTTAATTTTCTGTTGCATATATATTGTGGAGAAAAAAAATCGTGAGTAAAAAAAAAAAAAAAAGAGAGAGTATTGAAAAAAAAAAAAAAAAATCAGATTCTATTTCCATTGTGCTAACCAAACTTGTAGCACACCATCAAATTATCAAATTCCAACCAAAAGTTCATTCCGTTCCATTCATTATCAATTACGACGAAGCGACATCATAACTTTTTGGAAAAAGCATACAAGCGGAATTTTAAGGGCATACAAGAGGAGTACGAGGCAATCAATCTGTGGTTTTGTGGTATTCCGATAGTCATTCCATTTATATTTGTTCTTGATAAGTTACTTTTGAATTGCATTGTAACTGTGAATTTATTTGGTAAATTCAAAAAGAACCTATAAGAGGGAATATTGAGAGGTAAAAGGCAAGAGTGTGAGCTTAATAGAGGGTAAAAGCCTATTGAGTGATACACGAGCGTAAAATTGAGCGATACATTGTTTTGAGCGAAACACGTAAGGGAGCGTTTGAGAAAAATTATTTTTATTACTAACCCTTGTTTTGCAGGAAATATGTTTAGCTCAAAGGACATCTTTTATACTAGGTTTATAGTGCAAGGAAAGGTGTGCCTTGTAAAAATTAATTGTGAAATTGGTACTAACATTGCTAGCACTACAATGGTGGAGAAACTAGGGTTGTCAACGGTTGCACATCCTCGTCCTTACAAGATGCTAGGGATCGTCGATTGTGAGGAGATAATGGTGACTAGACGAGTGTCAGTTTCTTTTCGCATTGGTAAATATGAAGATAAAATATTATGCGATGTAGTTCCAATCCATACTTGTCATTTGTTACTTGGATGGCCATGGCGACACAGCAGGCGCGCGAAGCATAACAGTTGTACTAATAAATATTCATTGGTACATAATCGAATAAGAGTCAACCTTAATCCTATGACGTCCGGGCAAGTTCGTGACGATCTAATGCACTTACAAAAAGATCGTGATCAAAGGCAAGAAGAAGAAAAAAATCGACATAAAGAAATTGTTCAAAAGATTGATAGTGAGAAAGAAAAGTTTGAAAAGAATGAGAGAGAAAATAAAATAGAGAATGAAAAGATTGAGATTGAAAATAAACGAGAGAAAAACAAACGAGAGGGTGAACATAACGAAGAGAGTGAGTTGAAAAGTGAGTTGTATTTTGAAAAGCCAATGACTGTACATTCGTACGAGACGGCGTTTTTGAATACTAACACTAATGATTCTTCTTTGTCTAGTTCTGTTTTGTCTCTTGTGCAGGTTGTTGATGATATACCCCGTGATATCATTCTAAACCAATTAGCTGATAGTATTCCCGAGGAAACGACGGAGTTGCCAAGGCAGGTTGGAGAGTTGATGGAGAAGGGTATCGTAGAAGCGAACATGAGGCCATGTGCTAATTCTGAGATCATAGTACCTAATGAGGATGGGACAACAAGTTTGTTCATCGATTTTGAATTAGTAAACAAGTATCGTTATTCTTTTCTTTGTTTAGATAATATGTTTGATAAATTGCATGGTTCTTATGTTTTATCTACCTGTCATAATAATCATGTGATGACAAAGCCTAATCAATTTAGCGTAAGAGAATGTGATAAATGAAAAATTGTTTTAGCATGTGAGTTATATAGGTGGTTAGTTATTTCTGTTAGATTAACTAATGCATCTAGTGTTTTCATGAGTTATTTAAAACTATGTTTTGTATGCTTCCATTGGAAAATTTGTTGTTAGCTATTTTGAGGGTAAAATCATCTTTATCATAAATTATGGTGGATATTTGATCTTTGTTGAGTTAGTTTATGAGCATGATATGTTTTCTCGTTTTAGATGTGTTTACTTGCATGAACTTCATTCTAGATTTTCTTATCCATGTGTTGAGTTAGGGTTTCATGCTAGTCAATCTGTACATGACTTGTCGTTAGTTGACAATGGTAGTGATCATGTTTTTTTGATCGAGAAATTTTCATTGCATGATTTGCTATCATCTAGTATTGATTTGAAAAGTGTTTATCATCAAGATGGATTGAGATATAAGTTATTTGCATGTTTAGTCAGTTCACTTGGATTAGTTAAGGCATTGCATAATTCCATGGGATTGTTGGATCATATTTTGCAGTCTGTCATGAGAAAATTTGTTATTATCTATTTTGTTTATATTCCAATTTTGCCCAACACTTTGGAAAATTCTTTAGTATGTGTTGAGTTTGTGCGTCATCCGGATAAATGTGCTATTGGGTTTTCGACTTGTGATTGTGACCTTTTTATTTCATTGGTGCTATTATGTGATTTTGACTGTGTTAATGTCAATGGAAGGAGAAAGGTTGGTTGTGTTTTGCAGATTCATGATAGGATCATATTCATCGAGGGATTCATGGATCGTGCAATTCAAATCGATCAATGCGTTGAGAGTCTACAGGGAAGTATTTTAAATATTGTTATAGCAGATTATGCATGTGATTTTGCGTTATTTGAGTTCTTGGTGATTAGACAAAAGGGACTTGTTGATTTATTTTGTTTTGTGTTTAATCTAGGAATTCAAGAAAATTTGTGTGAGAAGCATCACAAATTTCAAAAATTGATATTTGACCCAAGTGCATTGACGAATGTGTTTCTGCGAAGGGATGAGATCATCAAATTGATTTTTGATCCAGGAATTCAGGATCATGTGTGTGAATAAATCCTTTTCAAGAGGAGAGGAGGCCAGATTTGAGGACAAATCCTTTTCAAGAGGAGGGGAATGATACAATTCTGAACGGGTTTTATTCAATCCCATAGTAACACGGAATTTCATAATTTTAATTGGGTTTCATGAGCAAGCTATTCGACGAATTTAATTGGTTTCCTATTTAATTCAGCAAATATCATGTTAGCAAATTCACATGTGGGCCACGGATTTAATTCAACAACTGTGCATGGATTCTATGTGGTTATTCACGTTAAAAGGGAGTGGGCCATGCAAACATATTACATATTCAGGCAACGTATTTTTCAAATGGGACAAGGATTTTTAGTCTTTATAATTCTAATGTAATTAGGATTTTATTTAGTTAGAATTTCAATTCCAATTTTAAATTGGATTGTTATTTCTTTTATTATTAGAATTATAATAAGTTGTTACTATTCCTATAAAGATTAGGATAATTTGTTACTATTGCTATTAGGATTAGAATTTTTGCAACTAGTATAAATAAGGGTTACTTCTATTGTATTAGACATTATTCATTATTCAATATATTTGTGAGGTTATTCTCTACTTTTGGTTCTTTGAAGAATCCCTAAGTTATTTTCTTAGTTTTCTTTGAGATTCAACTTTGACTTATCATACAACAATACATAGTTGTGTGTGGCGTCTTCTACCGCATCAATCGTCGATTGTACCGAGATTACCGCTTCAATATAAGCGAGGGGTCAAGGTGTCGTTGGTGTCCATTCAACGCAGATTTTCTAACGCGAGCAATTGTACCAAGATTACCGTCTACATATAGGCGAGGGGTTAAGGTGTTGCAAGCAATTCACCCAACAACTTTGCTAGAAACGATCGGGGCGACGACCACCTCACGCAAGCGTGCCGTGGAGTCTATCACAATACCCCTCCCATTCTCTTTTCTAATATTAACATTTGCATCCAAATAGAAAATCTTGGTGAGGGATAGTTCTTAACATATCACCAAAAGCAGAAGTTTTCATATTTGTTCTAATTCTTATATCATCCAAATAAGTATCGGTAATGCACCAACTAATCATCGATGTTTGGTAAATTGTGTTTCTTCAGTCTTCACAATTGATACCTCAAATCTGAATTTATAGTTATTTGGTAAAAATCCAATGGAATTTGCTCAAACAAATGCAGGAACTAGTCCAGAAAACAAATAAGGTATATATTTCAGTTAAAAATTATTAACTTTTTGGCCATACAAATACAAAAATTTCCTAAATTATTCAACAAAGAATGAAGTGGTCTGAGTGTATATATATGTAAAGATATAGAGATAGAGAGAGAATACTTGTTGATCTGAGCAATGGCGCCATCAAAGAAGATAATGGAAGTGTCGTAAATGCCTTCAAGTGCATATTCTCTGGCCAATTTCAGGTGATCTTGTAAACCCGTTAGCGTCGTGCCGGCCATTATTCACTCTATATATCAGTTTTAGGGTTTCTAAACTAGTAATTAAGGGTTTCAAAATATTTTAGGGTTTTTTTTAAGAAAAGGAAGTACTTTAAGCTCGCCGAGAAGAGAGAGCAAGAGGCATAGATAGATATTCAAAAGCGAGCTCATTCTCTCTCTCGCTCTCTGTAGGCGGCTGTTTCGAGTTTCTACCACCAGTGAAGTTAAGCGGACGGAGACGTTTAAACGGTCGAAAGATGGGAGAGAGGGAAGAAGCTAGTATTACTAAACTAGCCCTGTCGTTGTTTGTTTGGGTTATATAACCTAACCTAAATATCGAAAGAAGAAAGTTAGTGGTGGGGCCCTTGTACTCCCTCCGTTCTTAAAAAAAATTATCGTTTAAGATTTTGACACATGAATTAAAAAATTATTTAATATTAATAAAATTTGTTTAAAATTATATCACTACCCCTTTATGAGAAATTAAAAACTATTAACAAAAGGGAGAGAATTTATTGGAACAATGAGAGAAGATAGGGGTAATATAGGAAAGTAAATAATATATTCTTCTAGGAAGTTGTAAACGACAAATATTTTGGAACAAATTTTTTCTTCTAAAACGACAATTTTTTAGGAACGGAGGGAGTATCATTTATTAGCTTTGTACTTTCATTTAGGATTATGATTAGGATTTATGAATTATTTACTTTTTAATTACTCTCTTCATCCCATAATAAGTGATGTTTTAGAATTGAGCACAACTATTAAGAAAATGATTGTATAGCATTAAATATAGTATCATTTGTCTATAATACCCTTGGTATTAATAAGGAGAGAGAGAGAGAGTTAAAAACATCTGAGTATTGAAGTAAGAGTAATGAGGAGTAATTTTAGAAATATTATAATTAATACTCCTAGATTTTTTAAAACATCAAATAATTTGGGACAAATAAAATCACCTAAAACATCACTTATTATGGGACAGAGGTAGTACTAGTTTTGAAAACTAAGAGTTCAAGTACATGGAAAATGATTGTGTAAATTTTGTTCTAATAATTTAATATCATTTTTTATTTTGTGAAAAAGAAATAGTTAATGATAGTTGTAAGTAAGATGATATTTAATACTACCTCCGTCCCATGATAAGTGATGTTTTAGGTGATTTTATTTGTCCCAAATTATTTGATGTTTTAGAAAATCTAGGAGCATTAATTATATAATATTTCCAAAATTACCCCTCATTACTCCTACGTCAATACCCAGATGCTTTTAACTCTCCCTCTCTCTCCTTATTAACACAAAGGGTATTATAGACAAATGATACTATATTTAATGCTATACAATCATTTCCTTAATAGTTGTACCCAATTCTAAAACATCACTTATTATGAGATGGATGGAGTAATTAGTTATAATTTTTTTTTTCTTTCTGTTTTGTTTGAAATTTAGGTGTTAATGATAGTGATAAGTAATATTTTTCATAATTATTACTTAGTTCTTTTTTCGAATAAAAAAAACCTCTTAAATAGATGTTTCATTTTTAAATTATTTTTAGTTTTTGTTATTAAATTATAATATAATATTACATTTATGCCTATTTAGTTTTTATAAAATGATTTAAACTAATTATAAAATGAGTATTGTTTTAACACATTCGCATCATAAGTGTTAAAGT
The DNA here is from genome assembly GCA_020205555.1 of Panax stipuleanatus. NCBI lineage: Eukaryota > Viridiplantae > Streptophyta > Magnoliopsida > Apiales > Araliaceae > Panax > Panax stipuleanatus. The sequence goes on along the minus strand of CM035117.1, from coordinate 3,498,238 downwards.
CAGGTCATCAATTTATAACGTGACAACTTCAATTGAACGAAAATAATAATAATAAATAATTTGATCACTTGATTGAAAAAATTGAAAGATTGATCACTAAAGTGAAAAAAAGTTAATAATTTAGGGTAATAATTTATATTTAAGTATAATTTTTTATTACACATACGCATTGATTAGTCTAGTCTGACGTGACAAATTCAATTGAACAAAAGTGAAAAAAATTGATAGTTTAATAACCTAATTGAAAAAATTAAAATGATGATCACCGAAATGATTTTTTTTTTAATAGTTTAGGATAATCATTTATATTTAAGCCGAAAAACATAGGCCCCAACACTGAAGTAATTTTAAATTAAAAGGAAATAATAATAATCTATTCGATTCTAACCGCTAGATGAATTGGATTTCTATTTTTGTTATAGTTGACTAACAAAAATATCAATAATAATATAATAGTATATTTTCAGAATAATTAAATACACATATTTTTATTTATCAAAATGTCTGGAAATTCAAACACCTAATAAAATATGGTCTTAACACCATAAATTAAATAGTTGCTTTATGAAGGTAAAGTGGTGAATCAATTTGCCGGAGAACATCAGACATTTCTCACTTTCAAGGTCTAAACTTCAAATATGGAGCAGTCAGTTGTTGTCAACGTGAATTACACAAGTTTCGTAAATCTTGGTACAAAACTAACTGACAACAAGTATTAATTTCCATTTCTCACGCAGCAGCAGCAGCAGCAGAAACCTTGCGGTTTATTACAACAATTTCAACATCCGGACATGGTGGGGGGTGTAAATTTGAATATATTGATTGATTTCAGGCGGTGGTTGTTGGACGGACGGACAATCATTCCAACATTCCACAACTCACCAGCTCTTCTAATCCTTTTCTCAGCCTTTGCGAAGCAAGTCCACACTCGTACTCTAGCAATCCTCCAAACGAGATCCTGACATGCCCTGGACAACCAGAGGCACTTCCTGGAATTATAACCACCCCGTGTTTCCGAGCTAGCCAACGAACTACTTCAAAATCTTCTTCTATATATTTCTCCGGAAGCTTTGCCCAGAGATAAATCGCACCTTCTCCTCCTTTAACTGCACCCTCTCCCAAGGGAGATAATGCTTCTAGAACTATTTTTCTGTTCTTCACAAGTTCTTTCACTTGATTGCTCACCCACTCTGGTCCCATTTCTAAGGAATAAAGAGCCAGCCGCTGTGAGATTATAGAAGCACAGATAGGTATGTTGTCTTGGACTTTAAGGAGCTGTGCCCCAAATCCCTCCACTTCCAAAGGATATGCTATCTGCGTAATTCATACAAATAACCCAAATAAGCAGGCAGGCAGCCCCTCTATATTTTTGTAATAACCATAACATATATTAATCATACAGTCAGTAGAGATATTTCTTTCAAAAGACGTAAACCATATACTACATCATTATTGCTATTTCAAATGAAAAGAAAAAGCCCCGTCTCTGAAATCAATCAACTCTCTGGGCAAACTTCACCATCAACCCTAACACTGTCCGTCATGCTCATCAAATTACACATAAAAAAATGATAAAGCCATGTAGCCAGATACTGGAACAATCAGAGTGAAAGACAATAGGTGGAATCAGAGTAGGAGGGGGTATCTGCTAAGGTTGGAATGATAAATGTTGCATCTTTTGACTATTGTGATCCAATTCAATCTCTCTGTAAAAGGTAAATTATTCAAAAATAGATGTGATAAGTTGCATTTAATAGAGAATGATATATTAATATATTTCATGTAAGCATGCCCTCCGTTTTCGGGAAGCTCTACCATTCCAATCACAACAAAGACAATAACTACTGTTTTGACAAAAACAAATTTGTTTTTTTGCTTAAACAATATGACAAGCATTGCTTACATATCCAACTCGCCATCCCATCATCCCATAAGCCTTGGAGAAGGAAAAGATGTTGACTATGTGGTTCCCTTCAATACATGAGTGCTTCAGACCATCATACATAAAGTACCTGTGTATATAACTGTTAGGGCTCCTATTTAGAGTTATATCCTTCGAGAAAGAACAGATAAGCAAACAATCAAAATGTATATTCAAGAAAAACAAGGGATACAAAATTATGAGAGGAATTTTCCAAAGTGCAACAAAATCAGAAAAAGTTCCCAGACGACAAGTCATTGCATTATTGATTCCAGTTGCGAACTTGGAATTTCAAGTGTATTTTCTTGCTATAAAGAAATCAAACTTATTAGGAACTTTAAATCAATGGTCTGACGAGTGCACTGACACCATTAAACTATACCTATGGCGCAAATGGATGAAGAATTGGCTTCTTAGAATGCACTGCAGGTAAGCGCCAAAATTGGGGTACTGGCCCACAAAAATTCATAGAATCCCTTTCGTCCCAGGCTTTTTTTCTAGTGTGTTTCTAAATTAACCCCGTCAACACCCCCCCCCCCCCCGGCAAAACAACCAAAAAAGAACTCACACCCCTATAGACGAAAATAATACAAAGAAGATGAAAGTAAGTCGCTCAAGGATCAATATCCTTATAGGCCCCAATTATGCCCACTCCATGGAATCTACCTCAGCCCCTGACTACTAGTCGGAATTCTTTTCAAAGGGGAAAGAGAGATGAAAAGTAAAAGGAGAAGGGTGGAAGTTGATCTAATGATTCTACCAAACAGACATGAGATTTGCCAAACAATTGCCTTAGCAAATTCAGTTGATTGCAATATCTGATTTAAACGTTCCACAAATATAAAATGAAAGTGTAAGCAAACCATATCTTACTTATGATTGCCACCCTCAATTATATCTGACATATTTACTCTATTATGCCTCCAGCAGAATGTATCTTATGAGCCTAGTACAGTCTGGCGCAGCCGTGCAGCTGGGCATCTTTGATGCTGCTACTGCACTTAAAGGAAGGGAAGAAACAAATCTCCAATGAGGCACATTACTTCATGTCTTAGTATGCAAACCTGCTTTTTGCATACCCTCCTTATTTTCTTCCAGGGCTCTTTTCCTCTATCTACATGCCCTTTATTCTAAATTCTTCAGGCACACTTACAATGCATCATATATATCAAATCAATACTACAATTTAATCAGTTACAAATTTTACACTTTCTAGAATTTTGATCAAGTAACAAAACAAAAATAACTATAACTTCTTGCGTAAACATCGCCTCCATAGTTTTCCACATAAAAAGTCAGATATTATGAATTTATGATGACTAATAATGTCACAGAGTTTTCTATGTGCTGCCACCGAAAATATATGTCCATTTCTCATTTTCTTTACATGCAAGATGTAAACAGACCAGCAACATCCTTGTATAGACAATACAAATAACAACCACCTCTGGGGCCAAGTCCTAAAGGGATAACACTAGACCATATAATCCTTTTTATTAAACCATTCATATTCAAGATTCTGACTCAGTTTCTCATCCAAAACAGTCATCGAAATATTCTCAAACAAGTAAAGAGACTAAAAGAAATTTCTGCTATGAAGTATTTCAGTTAGGGAAAAGAATACTTACTCATAAGTGTTATCTACAACAAGCCAACATCCGGCATCTATGCAGATTTCTGAAATCCTCTACTTAAGTATGAAAAAGAATTACACATAAGTCAGAAGTATAAGGAAAAACGAAAAAAATAAACTTATCCTTATTGCGTGATTCAAGCTTCAGACTTGCTTTACATATACAAACAAATATATGGAGAGAGACAGACATACCTTCAGAAGGGCTTCTGGAATGTAGGTTCCAGATGGGTTGCCAGGATTCACCACAGTAACAAGCTTTGGTGTTGGTTTAGTTTCCCGAAGGGTTCTTTCTAGCCAATCTGAAAACAAAGAAACACTGATGAAAGATCAACAAAAGATACAGCAGTATGTGATAACAAGAATTAATAAAAAAAGGATAAAACATAGGGAATTGCTATTTCCACAAGGAAATATAATAGTTCCAAAAGGTATCTCACACATGACCTGTAAGAGACTAAGATAGTGTTTGATAAAAATGTATAATTAAGATCTGTAAAATTTAGAGGTAGTAAAATAGAGTGTCTGTTTGAAACAAAGACAAAATGAAAAAAGTTTTTAATAACTAAACTTTCTAAAACATCTAAATAATTTTACTAATTTAACCTTGTACATTGTTTTGAATAATTCAAACATTTTTATAAATCAAAATATCAATTTTAATAAAAAAAAATATTTATTATATAATTCAATATTAAAATCTAATTTTGAAAATTTATATTTAAATGAGCTTTATACAAATTTTAATATGTATAAAAACATTTAAAAATAATTATAATCATATATATGAAATAGATTCTAGTAGATGGTATACTATACATATGATTTACTCCCTCCGTCCCAAAATAATTGCTCAATTTTGATTTTTTTTAGTCAAATTGACTATTTTTTAAAACTATTTTTTGTACCATTTTTGCCAAAATATAGGTGAAGGGGCTATAACAAAAAAAAGTATATACAATTTACTACTAATACCAATTTTTATAACGTTAAAAAAAAATTAATACATACTTAATTATTAATTTTAAAAATAGTCACTTTGACTAAAAAAAGCCAAAACTGAGCAATTATTTTGGGATGGAGGAAGTATATAATAACATTTTTACCATAAACAAAATAAATTATTCATCTAGAAAGACCCAATTGCTCAAAGCCTCATATTATTCATAAACACAACAACATAGGTACAGAGATCAGACCACGAAGGTGCTGTATTGCCATCTGCAACTATGAATGACCAGAAGATCTAGAAAAATCAATTTCTTCTATAATCAATTTATGAATCAACAACAGAAAATCTGATTTTTATTGTCAACAAGATTTATGCTTATAGAAGAGATGTGATGCTGTACGAAGAAGGGGATCTTGCCGGAACTTTCATCGGAACGGAACGAATACATGGATGGTCTCTCCATATGAAATTGGAGACGAAGAAATCAACTACGAATATGATAAATATGTGAGGATACTTGTGTATTAAGGAATTCAGATGTTCCTCCCTCAAATCCAGACATGATTTCATGTCTTTCCGAAATAGAGGCTTACAGAGGCAATCAATTTTTTACCAAACAAGCATTTAGGTCTAAGCCAAAAGCATGCAAAGGATTTCAAAGGCGATAAGATGTAAACAAGCTATACCTAAGAGGGTCCAACACTCATGTGAAATGGGACCTTGTGGAATTAATAAAAATAATTTGTGGACATAATCTTCCCATAAAAGTATTTGCAAATAAAAAGATAGACATAATGTGGGAAGGATATATCCCATTTAATATGATTGAACCTGTGTTATTCGGACTCGAGTATAGGTGTAGGTGTCGGGTACGGGTACGGATCTAGGTGTCGGACACGTGAAGTCAAAAAATAGAGGATACCGGATACGCGAATATGAATCCGAATATGGACACGGGTGCGGACATACAATATGTTATGATTTTTTAGCAATAATGTTTATACTGTCCAAATTCATATAGACATTCATTTATCATAAAACTTTAGGGGCTGAAGTGCAAAAATATAAAGAATCAGGGGTAGCACTGAAACTACTGAAACTTCAGGGGCTAAAATGAAAGAAAACAAAAATACAAGGACTGATATGTAATTTTTCAGGGACCATTTTGAACTTTCAAAAAACCTGGGGGACTAAATTAAAACACTATAAAAATTATGGGGAACCTAACTGGAAGATCTGATCGAGTTTCACTCAAATACTCAAACTCGTTGGAGATGATGAAAAAAAAGGCGACGATGGTAAGTTTCTCACTCATCTTTCTTCAGTCTTTTCTCTTTCTTCTTCTTCCTCCTTCCTCGTCTCTTCTTCTTCTCCGATGAACCACCGGAAAAAACAGCCGTATCCGGATTTCTATGGCCGGATCCCGTACGAATCCACACCCGTACCGGTGTCGTGTCGACATGGGTACTCCACCAAAAATGACGAGTTCGAGTAACACAGATTGGAACCATATCCTAATTTACACTTGTAACAACAAATCCACTTTTAGTTTGAAACAATCATGAATCCTCAAGATAATACGCAAAGTAATAAGAAATCAACAGCATGATGGTATGCATAGATGTGTTGATAACAAAAGAATTCTATTTACCAATAGGAAATCTAGAAGGTTAATAAATCTTCATGATAATTAGTAGACAGGGTCTTAAGAAGAATAAATAGGAGGAAAATAAGTGCAATTATATTGGCATAAAAGGCTTTTGAGAGAAACGAGACAAATGAAGGGAGGGAATGCAAGTCTTTGTTGACTAGGAATCCAACGTCCAATCATGGACTAGGAATCCAACGTCCAATCATGCCTACGGACTAGTGCGCTAGTTGAGAAAAGTAAAGTAGTTGCTCATTAACAAACGGGTACAAACCAGAATTGAGTTGAGGTGCTTGAATACAACAATGGACCATAGTGAGAAAAGGGGATGAAAGGTATTTCAGAACCAATTTTAGCAAAAACATGTCGAAATTTCTGGTGCAATCTTTGCTCCATCTGTCTCAAATTGAGTGTCGTTTTTAAAAATGCTGCCGGCCAAGGGTGTAAACGAATCGAACCGAAGTGAACAGAGAGCTGCTCGAATTCGACTCGAAATGTTAAATTCATAATCGAATTCGAATTGTATTTGAAAAATTCTACTCAGATTCGACTCGACTCGAATATTTATTACTCGAAATCGATCCGGCTCGGATCGAATCATATTCAAACTACTTGCGAGCTTCAAATTCAAGCTCGAATTCGAGTATCCGCATAATAACTAATTTTATAATAAATATAATTATAAATTGAATTTGTTATTTTACTTATAAATGAGAAAATATATTTACTATTACACTTTACAAATATAAATTACAATTAAAATTAAAAACAAAACAAAATAATAATAATAATAATAATTATCCTAATTTGATTTAAATTTGTATATATTATAAGAGAATGTATCAAGCATCCAATCGAATCTGTATCAATCGAGTATGTATCGAATCACAATCAAGAATTCGAGTAGTTTAAATTTTAAACGAGTCGCGTATAACCTTGCTCAGATTTTATTCATATTTTTATTCGAACTATTTTTAATGCTCAAATTTAGATCATATTATTAACGAATCCGAGTCTCACTCGTATTTTTTCGAGTTGAGCACGAACTGTTCAACTCATTTACCGCCTTACTACTGGCACAGAGTGTTAAGACGCATGGACGACACATTTATGCAATAATCTTTTGATAGAATACTTTTATCAAAATCATTCTTTAGAACGTAAAGTGTACTTTTTTGAAATCCAACAAAAAGAAATTATATGAAAAATATGAATTCCACTGTCTTCATATATGTGCCAAATACACTGCTAGCAAGATGACACTCAATTTGGAATGCAGGCAATATATCCCTTGCCGGGAATCTAGATATCCAGCCAAGGTAAGTTTAATAAAAATCAACACCCATATATCCAAGTAAAATAATTATTTAAAGCACATATTCATTACAATAACTTGAAAGCTTTGGAAAATACAAGCCTGCTAGTAGCACCCAGTTATGCGGATAGCCATGAAATGGAAGTTCTGAAAACCATTAAATTATTGGAGTGCAATATAAGTAAACATATTATAAACCTTCTAACCTGCATCCGGGTAAAGTGTCTCTGGATTACCAGGACCCACAAGAATGTTTGTGACACCTGTCATCTGGAATGACATGTATGCATTGAAATAGTATGGTGCAAACATAATAACAGAATCCCCAGCATCGCACAGTGTAAGAACAATATTTACAAATGCCTGCAAAATGGAGTTTTGACATGATTAGCCACGAGTGAATCCAAAATCATTCTATTTCATAAAAATCAAAAAATAAAATAGGTAGTTTAGCAGCAATCCTTTACAAATAGAACTTAAAAATGTAAATCAAGAAGAATTAGGATTAAGGCCAGCAACACCATTGAAATTTGAATTAAGGCAATTAAGACCATTGCATTTGACATATATGAACCACAATTTTAATTCCAGAAAGTGGCGAAATAATATAGAATAAAATGTGAAGGACAAATAAAAGTCTAAATATATCAAATAGGATTATATATGAAAATGCCCAAAGGGGGCTGGTATATGTTAGATTCTTCTGTAGTTTTTTCATTATTTACTGGTTCCTAGAGATTTAATTTTAAATTCACAAATTATTCAAATAGGTAAAACAAATAATATTGTTATTGTTAAGTACAGGGTCAGTGCCAACATAATCTTTACTGGTGTTTAGTACTATATTGCTACAAAAGAACATAAAACCACAAGTCATTACCTGATTTGCACCTGAAGTAACCATCACGGAAGATTTGCATAACTTATTTTCTTGATGTAACTGCATAAAAAGAATAAACAAATAAGTAAATAGCTTAGCGGTGATATTCTAACAGGCCCCAACATGCAGATACAAGGTACCTAAACCAGGCCTAGGTGGTCATTATTCATAAATATACATGACAGAAACATATAATGTATTAATGCCGTACAATACTACAATTAAAGAATAAAAAAGTCTACCGATCTATTAATCTGTCTATAGCAAAATAGTATTTAACCACTAACAATAGAATTGATTGACTAACCTTTTTAACCAATGCTTCCCTGAGCTCAGGAAGACCTTCATCAGCACCATACTGACTAATTGAAGGCTCCCATACAAGCTCCTTCACTTTTTCCAATGCTGGTTTAGGTGGTTGCCAATATACTACCCCCTACATGATTGCATGTTCAAAAATGAGATATTGTGAACACAGTAAACACAAATCAACATAGCTAGTACTCAAATGAAAGGGAGGGGTCAAAAAGCAGTTTGCAATGAAATTTATTGTAAACTTTTAAAAAAACAATAATTCAGATGAATAATAATAATTGGGGTAAAGAAATTTTAAGGGAGAAACAAGCAAATGGACATAAGAAATCAGGCATGCACAACACTTGAACCTACAACTTGTATAATCATTATAATATAAATAAATTCAGTTTGATGGTGTCCATCTTTCTTTTTTCTTTTTTTGATAGATTGGATATCCATATAAGGCATTCTAAGGATAATTCAAATCGAAGCAAATGGATATCCAACTCAGGCCTATATGACATGGCTAATCAATAGAAATACTCCAGCTTTATCATATATTCCATACATCACACTAGATATATATCATATTCCATAGTTGTCAATGCGCTAAGAGGTGGTGGCCAAGCGCTTAGACGCCTAGGCGATAAGGCGCCTGCCTAGGCTTCCATAAGACGAAAAGTCGTTTATAATGTACAATTTATAAATGTATAACTTTAAATATATTTTATGTCACAAATACATTAAACATTGGAAAGTTTAATGTATTAAAGTTTAAAATGATAAGTATTATATGTAAACACATGCATACATACATCATTTTACTTCATTTACTTATAATAAAATAAGGGTTAAAACTACAAAGAACAAAAGTTTAGGCGTTCTAATGTCAAACACTTAGAATGTAGTTGTATGCAAAAGTTAATTATATATTTATGTCAAAATTTAAATAAGATTTGGTGAAAAGATAAATATGAAAACTTAAATCATTTTTTATTTTTTATCTATAAACTTAAATTAGTTGAATTTCAATATACAAGTTGAAGCCCATGTGGCAACTTATAAGACCACAAACAATTCATAAGTTGTCTCTTTAGTGGTAGACAAGACATGGGACCACATGAACACTAATGCTGCGTTTGGATTGAAGAAATGAAATGGAGATTAGAATGATTCATTCTATTCTAGTTGGAAAAAGTTATTACATACTCTCCCTCCCCCAAGACCCTCATGACTCAATGATAAAAAAACTACTCACAAGACTTTGGGCATGAAATCTTGGACAAGAATGTTAAATTTCAGTCGAAAATAAAAAAAAAATATGGTTCAATTCATTCCAATCACAACCAAACATAATTTTTTTTATTCCATAGGAATGAGTAATTCCATTCCTACCTTTATTCCTTCAATCCAAACGCAACATAATTTTTATATGGTTGAAACCAGTTGTAACCCTCTAATAAGGGTCTATTTGGCTAATAAGACATCCTATTGTTACATCCTCAAAGAAAGGCCAAACACTGCATAGATCTTCTCCACAAATCACTGCAGACATCTTTTTCGTCCATTTCAAATGTCCTACAAATTGCGAGCAAAGTTGCAGTTGCAGTTGGCAGTTAGCTTAGAAGAACAGAATAGCACTCAACAATCTCTCTATCACGCTCTCTCTCTCTTTCTTCCCTAGTTATGGGTTACTTTTTAAACCAGTTCTCATGTCGATCAAAAGGCGTACTTGACAGAAAGTCACCCAAGGCGTCGCCTAGGCGACCCAAGGAGACTTTCGCTGTCAAGGCACACGCCTTAGTAACTTCGACCAAGTGTCTCCTCACCTAACTTTGAACCACCTCTTACACGATTTGGCGACGCCTCTTAACAATCATGTCATATTCATCGAATATGAAAGGAAAATAGACAACTTTGTTTTATCTTTCAGTGTGTCAATAATCATTTACAAAGGAAAATTCATTGTCACCTTTTTTGTTTTTTGTTTATTGTTTTTCTTTTTTCATACATAAGTTTGTCAAAAAATATGGGGATCGGAACCACAAATTTGTTGCCACATTTATAACAGCCACATTATATTCCAACAATGTCATCTTCTTCAACCTATCCCCATTTGTACCTCGTTTCTAATTGTCTGGTATACCCTAAGTTGACTGTCACATTATAAACTGATGCGGTACTGAAGAAGAAATTCAAGAAATTTATTATTAATTTTATTTTGTTATTTAGAGAAAAAGTTGAGTTATTAATGAAATTATTTATTAGGATATTATAATAATAACTTTTCATTAGGAGAATTTTAATTATAGTAGTAGATTTAAATTAGGAGAGTTTATTATAGTAGTAGATTTTAGTTAGGAGATCGTTTCCTTTCTAAATTAGGGTTTTTACTTAGTCCCCAAGTATTGTGTTTTCTATTTAAGCATTGTAATACTTTCTTATTTTTTTATTATTGAATGAATTGATTTGAGATTAAAGTTGTGTGTTTTTGTGTGTGTTTCTTTACCGATTCTCTGCGGTAATAAGTACTCTTATTCTTTCTATCTACCACGTTGGCCCGTTCTACATCATAATAGCATCAAAAGCCAAAATTCCTGATATCTTTTGATTTCACCTAATTCCTTCCTACACCATATTTCTGGCCTCCATCCAATTGTCGAAATTCGCTAGGGAATCGACAACAATTTTTCGAGGCGAAGGCACGATTGTTGCCATAGTCTCAATTTATTACATACAAAAAAAGTTCAGCGTTATTGTTCATCGCTACGGTGCTTGACAATATTGCCAAATGACAGTTTGGTACCCCTAAGTTTCTAAAATTTTCAATTCAACCCCATTAAGTTTCTGAAATTTTCAATTACGCCCCCAAAGTTTCTAAAATTTTCAATGCAACCCCCAAAGTTTCTGAAATAATCAATTTAGCCCCACAATTTTTGAGTTTTCAATTTAACCCCCAAAATTTTTTAAATTTTCAGTTCAGCCCCTCTACATATATATAATGTCTTTCAGGTTTAACAATCTAGACTTTCTTTGGGCTAAGATAAAACAACTTGAGCATCGAACTTTGGTCATATGCGAGCAACTTAAAAGTTCTTGTGTCCCATATAGTGTCGAGTATTGGAAATTATGCGATGAGCTTGCACTTTCTGAAACAAGTCTTGCAAATTTAAAGGCACATTACGAGTACATAATCACGTGTTCGTCCATATTTTGTTCAAGCGCTAAAAAAATGATCATCCTAATTATGTTTGTTCAACTAAAGCGACACATTCACAAGAGGAGACCTGCAAAGTAAATTCTTATAAGACAATTGATGAATGTCTCACAACACTTAAACGCATCAATAACCAATATGAAATTGATGACAATAAAGAAGAGCAAGTACTCTCACATATTGATGTTTGTGAAAAACATGAAGCGGAAGTTAAGTGTGTTGAACAACTTGCAAATTCAGAGATGGTTTGCAGTGAGAAAATTGAAGTTAAGATTGACCCCATATGTTAAAACATCAAGGAAGATAAAGTTGAGGTCAGTCATGATGATTTTCTCTTTCCGATTGATACATTCTAACATTCGAGTCTCAAGTTACTTCAAATTTCTATATTATGTCATTGTTATTTCCGAAAATTGTGCCTATGACATTAAAACATCGGATCGGATGCGAATGTTTTGTTGAAAGACATCTCTCAGACCGTGATTTATTATTCTACGATATTTCAAAACTCGAGGAAAAGTTTTTTTCAAAGGCGAGGAGAATGATGCGGTACAGAAGAAGAAATTAGAAGTTTATTATTAATTTTATATTGTTATTTAGAGATAAATGTTGAGTTATTAATGAAATTATTTAGTAGGATATTATAGTAATAACTTTTCATTAGGAGAATTTTATTTGTAGTAGTAGATTTCAATTAGGAGAGTTTATTATAGTAGTAGATTTTAGTTAGGAGATTGTTTCCTTTTTAAATTAGGGTTTTTAATTAGTCCCCAAGTATTGGGTTTTTTATTTAAGCATTGTAATACTTCATTATTTTTAGATTATTGAATGAATTGATTTCATATTCAAGTTGTGTGTTGATTCTCTGCGGAGATAGATACTCTTATTCCTTCTATCTACCCCGTTCTACATCATAAACTCTATAATTGATCCTAAGATTTCTGAACACTAATGAAAAGTCAAAAATCGTAACGGTTACAAAGATACATAGTTGACTTGTAAGGCATTGCATGATAAAACAACTATTTCATACACTTAAGTTTGACATTGACATTTGGCAAGGATGAATATGGGATAAAAAGTTATTGTCAAAAAACAATGATCTAGCATACAAGAGTGGTAACTAAGCAAACTACCTAATATATAGAAAGAAAAATCAACACCAGAAGTTTTGGTGAGCCATTAAAATTTGCCAAAAACGAAATAACTAAGCAGTTGTATCATAACCAACCAAAACACTATTTTTATCCAAACTACTTGCTTATATAACTCAATAAAATATGATCTCATTATGGCCCTCTGGTAGATAACAGAATCACAGAACCGACTAGAAACTAAAAGGAGCTAAAAACTGAAGCTTTTTATTTGATACATAACCCCAACCTTCACATAACTATATTAGGAACATGTTTAGTCTGATAACTACAACCGAATAGAACTGGATAACAGCAAGGACATTGTCCATGTTGGCATCACAAAGATGACTTGTAATCATGGATTTAAACTTCCTTGAGACCAGTATAAATCATGAACTAGGGCTGGACAAGAAATGGCTAATTCAGTTCAATACCAAAAAAAATCACTGAACTATAAAATTAATGAGACAGCCTCACAATTATCAAGGACATAGAACCAATGTTTTGTCATAATTTAACAAGTAGTATATTTGGCTAGTAGTTTGTAATATTAGAATTTAAGGTGTATATCCCACTGAATTCACAGAAATTTGGAGAGCCAAAAAGTACACTGCAAGCTATATGTGCGGTCAAAATCTGTGTCACGTGTAATACCTAGGAGACTGATAAACTCCAAATATTTATTAATTCAAAGGATTACAGACACCAAGAATATATCTATAGTTTCAAACTTTGGGGCCAGTAAACAAACCTGAGCCAGGGAGACCGCATCTTTAACCCCGCGGATCAGTTCTTGAATCTGCAGACACACCAATTTTACCATCAACGCATTTCAATGCTTGAAAACATATTACATGTATTTAAGTGCATAAACAGGCACACAAACACAAAGATACGGAGAGAGAGAAAGATTACAGCAGACGCAAAAGAAACACATCGAAAGAAGAATAAATTAAACCCAACCCAACCCAAATTAGGGATTTGGATGAAAGGATATATACCTGAACCATAACGGGTGTTTCGGTCTGTACAGCCCTTCGAGCTAGCATCCCATACGAACCCATCCTTTCTCTCTCCTCCTCCTCTTCCTTCTCCCTCTCTCAGTCAGCTTAGGCCTTGGCTACCCAACCACCCTCACACCCACCTATTTATAAACTAAAAAAATGGGATTCTCTTATTCACCCACCCTCCTGAATATTTGGTGGGCGTTGCCAATTCCAAACTCCCAATTCTCTCAAATCTCTGTAAAAAAATCGTAGAAAGGTGTTTTGATCTTTCAGGATAAGTAGTTAGAATTTTTTTTGTAGCAGAGGAGACGACCAATAACACGCCATCAACTCAACTTTGCTTACCTTTTGCTTATAAAAGACTCCACAAAACAACAGGAATTGAGAAAGAGACCCGAAAAAGATGGAGAGGTATGTCCCCAAATTATCATTTCACTTGTTCCACCACTTAAATATTGATATATATCTTTTTATTTAACATTAATTAATTTTAAAATTAAAAAAAAAGACAAGTGTCAATATTTAAGTGGTGGAACACAAGGGGACAAAAAATTTGAGAACAAAAGATCTTCTCTCTAAAAGATGTAGCGCTTTCTGTATTTTAATAACATGCATGTATGTATGTGTGTGTATATATACAATACATTACGACTCTCTCTACCACATACATACATATTGTAGTAGTAGTAGTATGTTTTTGCTTTTTTCAGTTTTGTATTGTATTGGAACGTTGACGGAGTGAAGGGAAAGAAAGAAAATTATCCACAAATAATTGAATTGGATTGGATTGGGTTGGGTAAGAAGTAAAGAAGCCTTCGCCCTTTTCCCCCTCTAAAAATAATACTAATTCAGATAAACCATTAGATTAATTAATGGGTCCTTTACAGTAATATATACTCCCTTCGTCCCAAAATATTTGTTGTTCTAGAGTCCCACACAGATACCAATATATGTGATAAAAATATTAAAATACCCTTATGTGCTAACTTTTTTATTTTTTGCAAAAATGTCACGCTACTCGTACACCTTCCTAACACTCCCATCCTTCTCTCCTCCTTCCACCACCGCCACCATGTCCGCACCCCGCTGCCACCTCGGCTCAAATTCTCCACCACATCACCGCCTCCATCTCGGAAACTCTCTCACAATCCGACCTCCGCCGCCGCATCTTCTCCACCTTTAGCCAAAAACACCCTTCTTCCGACCAAAACATTATCAGACCACTAAACCTCGCAGCGAACACTCTAGAAAATGCAATCTCCACCGCCAATATCTCCGTCCGATCATCGTCTCTCCGATTAGCCGAAAAGCTCCTTAATTCTTATCCCCAAAACCCATTTTCTTCATTTCTTTTGTCACTAATTTATTCTCTCTGCCACCGTCCCATTGATTCTACTCTCATTTTTGGAAATATCAAGGTTTCCTTTCTTCTTGTAAGTTGTGTGGGAAATATCAAGGTTTGCCTAAGAGCTCTGGCTATGATAGTGATGAGCAATCAATTTGTGTCGAATCAGTGGGTGTTTCGTGCACGACTTTGTTGTCGAAAATGAATGGGGATCAGGCTTCGGAGTTGAAAGAATTGGAGAGAGATTATGAGGATGTTCTTGATGAGAATTGCAGGTTTTGGAGAATGGGGATGAGGGTGGAATGATCGATCCGCCATCCCAGGCACCATTAGCTAATTTCGTTATTTTCTTATTTGGTGGGAATATGAAAATAACGCTTAAAAAAGAGAGGCATGAATGACTATCAATAATTAGGGTAAAGGGGCAAATTTGGAAAACAAAAGGAAAAAATACATTGAAATCTTGAAAAAGCAGATATTATAGGACAAAAAATTTCTGCTAAAACAGCAGATAATTTGGGACGGAGGGAGTAACAATTAGAAAGTAATTACACTATTAGTGCTTCCACAAAATAATTATAAAAATAACGCAATAAATTCAAACCATTCAATTTCACATTACTAAGGAAACCTAAAATCAAGGCTGCCATAATTAATAATTTAAATTCAAATCTTTGGAATCTAACAACAAAAACAAATCCATAATTCAAAATTCAAATCAAAAGGATGAAAAACAAAAAATTATTTTCTCATCATCTTCCTCCTCCGCCGCCGTCGCGAATCTCTGCCTGTTGCAGATCTCTCTAGATGTTCTTTTTCTTAGGGAGGTTGACCAAACGTACAGGAATTCCATTCGAAACAGCTTCATATACTGCAAAAGTCAAGTATAATAGTAAATTGAGTCAGCCTTAAGCTGATAAATAAGTCGACATACTAATGGTAGCTCTAGAAGAATTTACTGTTAATTTAAGAATTGCTAAAAAAAGCATATATGCATGGTGGGTATCAATTATATGATTTCTCAAAAGACAAAAAAATCTCCAACTAGATTTCGTCTACAAAATTCATAAAAAAAATATTGGGATCACAAATCCAGAACATATGGTACTAGTTGTTTAAAAACAGAAAGCAGAGCTTCTCCTTTAAAATGAAAACACAAAAAGGGTACAAAAAGGTGTGGAGGTGAATTGGTTACCTTGGTATGAATGTTTAGTTACCTTGGTATGAATGTTTGGTTATCAACTGCAATATGAAAAAACTATAGGTGTGGAGGTGGATTGGTTACTTTGGTATGAAGGTTTGGTTACCTTGGTATGAGAGTTTGGTTACCAACTGAACTATGAAAAAACTGCAGATGTGGAAGTAGATTGGTTACTTTATTATGCAGGTTTAGGTACCTTGGTATGAAGGTTTGGTTACCTTAGTATGAAGGTTTGGTTACCAACTGTACTATGAAGGTAACCTAATAAAAATGAATTGGTTACCTTAGTATGAAGGTTTGGCTACCAACTGCATCACATTCAAAATAAATTGGTAACTTAATAAATCTGAATTGGTTACGTTTGTATGAAAGTTTGGTTACTAACTGCACTATATAAAACTGCAGGTGTGGAGGTGGATTGGTTACCATGATATGAAGGTTTGGTTACCTTGATATGAAGATTTGGTTACCAACTGCATTACGAAAAACTGCAGGTGTGGAGGTGGATTGGTTACCTTGGTATGAAGATTTGATTACCTTAGTATGAAGGTTTAGTTACCTTGATATTAATGTTTGACATCTCAAAATTGCCACCAATTTGCATATGCAACCATTCTGGCGATGAATCTCTATTAAATTCACTTGAACTTGTGAACCAAATGCCATGCCCGCCATATCAAATGTTTGTTGACCGTACTGCAACAACAAATTGACTTGTTGAGAGAAGAGATACCTTCATTAAATCTTACAACAAGACATGCTGCTAAGGCACCAAACATCATATTCGTTCCAGCAGCATCATGCAATTAAGCAGGAAAAACAGTTATCGCAATTAGCAGTTTCCTTTCCAACAGAATCATCAAATTTGGCATCCGAGACAGCACAAAAGAATGAAGATGGTTGCGGGGAGGAGATTTGTGAAAAGTTATACTTCTGGCAGGAAAAACAAAGGGGAGTAATGGCTGGAACTGGAGGCTTCGCTGTTTCGCGGAGAGAAAATCATGAATGATTGTTGCTGAGCGATAAGAGAGATAAAGTCATGGAGGAAGTCATGGAGCGAGAGGAGAGAGAAAATCATGGATAATGAAGATGAAATTTAAAATTTAAAATACTCACCTAAATTAAAGGAATATTAATTATATTAATTTTGTAAATAAACTATTAAAAATGTATTAATTTTATAATTATTTTATACATGCACTGTTGTTGTAATTTTTTTTTAAAATGTACTAAAAAATGTAATTTATCCTTAATTAATTGCCCCCTCTACCAGAATCCACCCAATCTAACTAATTTTAAAATAAATGAAACAGTTTGGACTTTCAACTAAAAATTTAATTTAAACTCGACTCAAATATATATAATTCAAATGTCATCGAATTTAAATATATACGATCAATTGGATGTGTAAGTGTCTCCAAGATTTTAGTGGACGTTTGGAGAGAGAGAGGATCTGAGAACGTGCCCACTGGGTTCATTAAACATCAACATCACAACATATTTAAATATGAGTCCTTCTACGGGGACAGTCGAATTCGACATGAAAATTGGAAAATTTGATTTTATATTTTTTTATTTTTATTGTGAATCCCAAAAAATATATAGTATTTATTTTAAATGAAATTTTTACAAAAAAAAAATGTTTTACAAAAATGTTTATTGTTTAAAATATATACGAGTATGGATGGAATATATCTTTAACCGCTCTATTATTCATGATACTTTCTCCATTCCTATATGTAAGTCGTTTTAGACTTTTTTTTGTTATTTCTAATTATTTGTCGTTTGTGGTTATCTAGGAGAATTAATCACTATTTTTTCCAAATTGCCTCTTATTACTCCATCTAATTTTTTGATCCATATTTATCATAGGGAGAGTATGAGATAAGTATGAGATAAGTGAGGTGAAGGGTATTATAGACAATTGATAGTGTAGTTAATGCTTTTCAATCATTTTCTTAATTATTGTGCACATGTCTAAAACGACCTATATTAAGGAACGGAGGGAGTACTTGTTATGATTTCTTAAACAATAAGTCTTGGGGGACCAGGTCCTCTCGACCGGGCTAGCGACCCGTCCCAATATTTTTTTTAATGACTTTCAAATAATTAATAATATTTATTTGAATTAAATTTTTACATAATCTTGTGATTTAAGTATTATTTGGATACATGTAAAAAACAGGGGTTGTACAGTCTCTGAAGAATAATGATACATGCACAAACTATTCTACAAATATTTTACAAATTGTTGATGTGGCATACTCCACCTCAACTTTTTATGTGAGACGGAAGACTACATTAAAATAATTTATTAATCAATATATTAAGGTGAAATATGTCACATCAACATTACTTCTGGCACCAACTACTAATGTTGAGTTGTTGACTCTAGGTATGTCTTATTCTGCTATTACTAGCTTTTAAGATTGTAGTATTTGTTTAATTGTTCGGGACTTACCCCAACGGTTTGACTGGGCAATGCCAGTTTTCTATTGTCATTATAAACACGATAATTTTGGTGAAATTCAAAATTATTTACTGGCATGGTGATGTCTTAAAGTTTTTTTTGGCTTTTTTTTAAGGAAATAGTTCAAAACACTTAAATATATAAAAATTGTAATCTGATCTGTTATAAAAGATGAAAAAAAAAATATAAAAAAATAGTAATCATTTTAAACAAAATAGCTGATAATCTTGAAAAATGTTCAAACAAAGCAATAACTAGTGAACACCGTCCATATTCCTTAAAGTTAATCGGGACTTAAGTTGTATATTTGTATTGCATGGTTTGCTATATATATATATATATATATATAGGGTATGGCTCTCCACCGAACCATGGGAGGGAATTCAAAAACGAACCGGCTATAATGACGAACAAAACCGTCGCTATAACATTAAACACCGACTTTCTTCTTCTATGCTATAGCGACGGTTTTATCCGTCGCTATAGGCGGTTCATTTTTGGATTGTATATATAATAAGTGGACTTTAAATTCAGGCTAGAGCCAAGTCAAATTCAAATTTTATAAAATGAAGATGGATTGCTCAAACCCTAACATTTCTGCTAGAAAGAAATAATTAACACATGATGCTTAAGGTCTTTTGCAATTCAAGTTTCATTTTATGCCTTCATTCCAAAATATTTTGATTAATTTTGAAACAAAACTAGAGCTGCGGTATAAATTGTATGAAACTAAGTTGAAGAAACCTATCTAACTTTTACGTGGTAGAATTGAATTCCAAACACCACATTGTAGACTTGTAGTTTTATTTTTTTGGCAAAATCTTAAAGTTCATTAATTAACTAATATTAATTCATATGTCATGAAAATTATGTCATAATCTTTAAGTGTCTGTGTAGCACCGATATTAAAATATGTTATAACATATTTATTTAAAATATTTATGTTATATATATATACAGTATTTTTCAATTACGAAAGTAGAGGGATAATAGTATCCCTTTACTTAAAAGATCATATATATATTGGTAATATATATATATATATAGTAGTATTTTTCAATTACGAAAGTAAAGGGATGACGTCGCAGCGTGGTGGAGACTAATTCAAATGAGGGGCAAATTGTTGAGGTAGATGCAGTATAATGTGGTCCAAGTTATCTTTTGTTGTGAAAGGCTGTCAATTCACGTGTTAGTTGTAATAAATTTATCTGAATCACTGCTTAATTTTCAAATTTGAATCAAAACACTGATTTCGTAGTGGTGGAGTATTTTATAATTTAGATTGCTATTTCATGACAAAATATGACTACTATATCTTACTTTACTTTTCTGCTTATTTTGTATCATCAAACCACAAATATTTATTTAAAATAAATGATTATAATATTGAAATGTATTGATTTCACATGGGAATTGAACTATATTTAGTATTTTTCCCCCCTTCTATCATCCCTTCTTAGGGGTCCTTTTCTCCATCTATTTTGAACTACACAACGTCCCGCTCTGGTGATATATATAGTATTAATTCTCTTTAGTCTAGACCCACTCCACTCTGCCCCTCCATTTGAAATTTGAATGAGTGAACTTTCATAGAGGTCCGGAGCTCAAAAGGCAGGGTAAGGATTCATTTTCAGTTGCGATTCAATCTCAAGTCTTCTTGAATTTAAACATGCCATTCATTCTTTTTCTACGGATCGATTGTTTTTTTTTTTAATTTTATATTTTCTTGGAATTAAGTCTCAAAGTTATATAATCTTGAAACCTAGATTTGTTGGAAAAATTGCATTTTTTGGGTTCACATTTAGCTCTGTTCGAAAGTCATGAGATACAAATCTTTTGATTCTTATAGTTTTCATTAGAGGAGGAGAACCCAAGAAATTTTAAAATAGAATTTAAGTTATTGTACAACTTTCCGGTTCAAAATTTTAAATGCCAACCGAGTTTCTTGAAAATAAAAATATGCTACTGTTTTGTCATGCATGCTCTCAAGTCTCACCAAAATTTTTTTTTACATTTATTTTGGTGTTTGATGTAATTTTGGTTTCTGAATCACGTGTCTCTTAGCGTAATTTTTTCAGTTTAACTAAGTTACAATTTGTTATCATTTATAGTTTCTGTTTGCAGCTCTCCAATTTTCTAATCTTGTTTATTCTCAATATCTTATATTCCTTTGTTTTCTACTTATTCTTACTTCTTTTATAATTGATCGGTATCCATGGTGGATTTTCAGAACTATTTTTTAGGATCTAGTCACCAGAAAACCTACTTTGCTCTATTTACTGTTCAATTTATATCTTCAGCCTTAATTCTATACATGCCTCTTTTTTTCTTTTTTTTAATATATTTTTAATATTAAGTTTATTTCAACATTTCAATTTTAAAATTGAACATTTCTTCTGATTGGATTCTAAGAATAGCTCATTTTTTCCTTCTCCACATTCCTTGTAAACAGCTCTTTTTATAAATTCAGTTCACTGTTTCATGATTTAACATTTCTTTTTCCTTCTTGATATTCTTTGTAAATTGGAGCTCATATATATGGGTGCATTAATTTTCTGATATTTCTTGAGCATGTATATATACAATGTTGACAGTAGTTAAATTCTCCAATGTTGGTCCTCATTGTGATACAGTTGCAGGTTTGATGACTACTATTCCAAATTAGAAAGCTTTTTCTTGCTCTTTGCCAAGGCTTAAAAGATGAAGAATGAAAATCTGGTAATTGCTGCTGTTCGAGAGCCTACTGCAAGAATAACACGAGCTGCTGCCCGTCAGTCATGGGGGGAAGTGCTTCTATTGGATGGGTCAAAGCAGCAAGATCATAAGCGGGTTTTACGGAAGAACTCCAAAAGAGCAGCCTTGGATGATGATAGGAACTGCGGTGCTCCTGTCACTGCTTGTTTTCAGCATAAGAGGAGGGCAGTGCTTAAGGATGTTACAAATGTTTGTTGTGATAATTCGTACAGAAACTGTCTTAATGCAGCTAAAATTCCGGTTTGTACAATCCTGTATCTGACTTTGTACTTTGTGTTTTGGCAAAAATGTTATATCCTTAATAAACCATGCTCATATCAAATGCTTAATAAGTTAAGAGTGTTGGAACATGTTTTTTCACGTGTATCCTAAAGCCAATAGGTATTTGAATTTAACAAAACTCTGAGCTTGGATACTGAATCATATTAGAACAGTTTAGAAAAAAGACATAATTGCGACAGTGATAGCGTATGCTTGAAATTTTAAAAGTTAGTCTTGAAGTTTAGAGGAAACTCTTCGTAACCCTTTCATTTACACTTTTTAGCTCGAGATTGTAATTTGGCGTTTGTCAATTTTGGATAATGTCAGAAAAAGAATGGCAACCAGGCTAAAAAAGGTTCGGTTGATGTTTCTAAGGTAGCCCACTCTGTTGCTCTAAAAGTCCAACAGAATTCAAGAACAAAAATTGGTCAAGAAACTGTGAAGACAGAACCTCAATCAGCAGAAGTTGTATGGATGTTAAACTTGGACAAGAAAACGAATCTTGAGCCAAGTACTGAGAGTGCTGAGAAATTTTGCGGCATAGACGTTCCTTGCCATGATAAACAACGTTCTGGAATGCATTCACAAGTCAAAAGCTTTTCAAAGAAAGGTTTGCTTTCTCTTGAGATATTCTCTGTAGGAACATATGAATCTTTAAAAGTTGTGATACAAATGAGTTTTTTTTATATAAATCCATGAAAAGATCAGAGATACATGCATCTGTGTTAAATTTATCGAATTTTATTATCTCTGCTTTGTTTAGACTTCAGCATAGTTATGGTCCTCGTGGAGGTCAAAACCATGTAATTTGTAAAAATTGCTTGCTTAAATAATAAATCTTTTCTGGCATCTTGATGAATTAGTGCGTGACTGAGCTGCTTGTGCCATATAATTTTTCTGGAAAGAATATTTTAAGTGAAGTGTTGAATTTTTATCTTCTCTATTTACATGCTACAACTTGTATTAACTTTCATGAAAATGCTTTTCTGATGGATGCAGAAGAAAAAGTTAGTCTTTATGAGAAGTTGATTACATGTAAAAAGCCAGAGTTTACAGACATTGATTCTGATCACAAGGATCCTCAATTATGCAGCCACTATGCTCCTGATATCTATAATAATTTACGTATTGCAGAGGTTTGTACCCAAGTATTGTTCTCTAATTTTATGGTACTTGGTTCTTCCCTTCCATTTCCTATTGATATTGTTTAGTTCCTTAACAATAACATGAACTTGATATTTTAAAGTTTGCTTCACACTATGGAAAAAAAGAGGAAACTATATACCAGAAAACAAAAGATAGAAAGTTTAGCTACCTCGAACCAGAAGTGTGCAACTGACTTGGGATTATATGGATCTTTATTTCCCAATTGGTCATGAAAAACTCAACATCGGTGCAATATATTCCGGTTGTATTAAATTTTGAAGTTACAATCCAGATTATCAGTTCTAATAGCTGCTGCTTAGGCATAAAGTTTCTGAGAATTCTTCATAATTTTCATAACAATGAATGAAACAGATATGTCAAGAATATATGAATGGACAAAATTCAGACTGTAAAAGTCGTCGACCAAGTGGCCTACTCCATTCAGCTGCTTGCTTGCATGAGGGACATGTACCCTTCAGGTTCAGTACCTTTTGCTGAAGTGGTTGGCCTTAAAGTTCTGTAGCCATAGGGAGCCATAGCATGAACTGAAATTTTGGTCGGAACTATTAGATTTACTTGGGATAACAAGATACTCAAACATAATCAAACAAATGGCAAGCCCTCGAAGATTAACCAATTTGTTCAAAAACATAATATCATTTTGCACAAAAACTGGTAACTTATAGTTGTACCCACCAAAAGATTTTTTTGAATAAAAAGCTACTGTATGTATTTGAATAAAAGTTAAAAGCTACTGTATGAATTTGCGTACTTCTAACTTTTCAAGTATAGGACAACTTGTCTTTAGTTCATGTCAGGACTAGGTTTCTGTGGCATTTTTATTCTCTCTTCACTTCTTACTAGAAACTTTATGCTGAGTCGTTGTATAATGTTCCTCTTTCTGCAGCTCATGCAAAAACCCCATTCTAATTCCATGGAAAGTGTACAACGAGAAATCACCCAAAGTATGCGCGGGATTCTTGTTGATTGGCTTGTGGAGGTTTGTAAAGCTATTGATATTTGATCATCTTAAGTTGGTAATTGATCAGGTTAACTTGTGCATTATCCCTCTGAAGACACATCATTTTAATAAGAAACAGTAACCCTTAACTAAAAAAATAAAAAATTCTCTAATCAAATTAGGTGGTCTATTAAACTAAGAATTTTTAGTTTAATGTCTTAGACTAATGGTAAACAATCAGTCATCAACTCAGTATATGTAGAGTTTGTACTTGTTCTAGTTCTGTTTGTACCATGTTTATGAAAAGTAGGAATGGAGCAATTACTTTTCAGCGTGTTTCTTATGCTTCACACTATGTACAAGTTGGAATAAGCAATTTCTTCTCATATTAGTTCTGTGCTGTGAAATTTTTCCAAAAAAGGATGTATATCAAGGTTTAATAGTTATTTCTTCACAACAACAAAAAGTGCTTAGATGGAACCATATGGCTTTTCAATTGCTTTTTCTTCTTTAAGAAATATAATTGTCTTTCCGATTCAATTCTCACTAGACATGATTTATTGGCAGTTTTAAGAAGGCCGTGTCTATCTTCTGTTATTTTATACGTGAATGATTATGAAACAGTCAAATCCAGAGTCCGGAACAAATCTCAGTCAAATCTCAAGTCCGAATTGAATCAAATCCATCAAAATAAGGCCTTAAACCACTGACTCAATAGTATCTTCTTGGGTCATATTAATCCACCACAGGCTCATCCAAAAGGTCATGACTGAAAGTACTATTGTTAGTAACTTAATTCCTTATATACAGCCAAAATTTTCACATCGTAACTTAATTCCTTATATACAGACAATTTTTTTCCATATTTTTAGATGTGGGACTGAGGTGTTACAATCTCCCCAACTTAAATTTCTAACGTCCCCGTCAGAACCAATCACACACACGGTCCACAGTATCTTTGCTTCTCTAGCCATTGTGGGATAATACCGGCTGACTTCGTGTCCCCATCTCCAGACCTCCCTCTCTCGGGATAATACCATCAGCCTTCGTGTCCCCACTTCCGGTAACTCGATCGGATGACCCGACCCGAGGTTTCGAGAGTCGTCCCTGATTCCATATGAAACAACCTGGGTCAAATCCCGAGTCCAAAACAAATCTCGTGTCAAATCTCTAATCCGAATTGAATCAAATCCATCCAAATAAGACCTTAAACCACTGACCCAATAGTATTTCTTGAGTCATCTTAGCCCATCACAGGCTTACCCAAAAGATCATGACTTGAAGGTACTATTGTTAGTAACTTAATTCCTTATATACAGACAAATTTTTTCCATATCTATCGATGTAGGACTGGGGTGTTACATCTGCTTTGCTTTTTGGATTTAGTAAAATACTCTTATTGTAAGGCAGGGTAGCAGTTTAGCATTGTTAGCCTGAATGAGGGCAATATAGCACAATGTCATATGGTTCACTTTTATGGATTTCTGTTGTCTCATCTCCAATGCTTTCTGTTGCTTTGTACTTGCATTTTTGTGGATTAATTTTTTCTGAATGTTATGTTCCATCATCTTGTTATATCATGTATTTTTGGATGAACGATGTGCCAAAGCAAATTATGTTCATAACCTTAAAATTTGGTTCCAGGTATGTGAGGAATATAAGCTGGTGTCAGACACACTTTACCTGGCAGTGCATCTCGTTGATTCGTTTCTTTCTCAGTACTTCATTGAAAGGCAGAGACTGCAACTGCTTGGCATCACTTGCATGTTAATTGCTTCGTAAGCTCTCTTACCGGAAGCTCAAACGATTTTTTTATTCAAAAAAGGTCTGCATGTTTACAATGTGAAAATGTATCTATAGTTATGTTTACAGGCAAAAGTAAGATTTCCATTCAGATGTTATACGGGAAAATGAAGACCCTCAAACAAAAACTTCTAAGTTACTTGAAATGATCAAATGAACTGTAATCTGACTAGGTTGTTAAAATATAAAAACGTCATATGGTCGATGTTGAAATGATAGTGGCCTTTTAATATATGATTTCAATCATGGCTTTAAAGTCTTGGCGGTTTCTGTTCTTTCTAATGTACAAGCACAGATGGTTTGGAACTCTTGGGTATAAATAGGTAATAATCAACTAAAAGTGTGCGAAGCTTAGATATTTTATCAGCTCTGCCTTTGAGTTATGCCTTTATTTTCTTCCGCTTTTCCCCCTTTCTTTTCTTTTTCCAGTTTTTCTTTGAATTTTTTCATGTGATCATCAATTTCATTTCCTCCTCCTGGTTTGAAGGAAGTATGAAGAAATTTGTGCACCACGCGTGGAGGAATTTTGCTTCATCACAGATAACACCTACACCAAAACAGAGGTTTGTGATCTATGTACTCTTCCTCACTAACAATTAGGATATTGAAACAATCATATGTATTATCATTAAAGTAAAGGTGAATAAATATTATCATAACTTTTATAGTCGTTCAGTTAATATTGATTTTACTGCTACTGTACTGCATTAAAGGAAGTGGGTCTAAGCTTAGCTCACCATTAGTTGATGCGGAGGTTTGATCAGTTTTATCTCTTTTCTAGTGGACATGGTAATCCTGCTCATATTGATATGTTATACCTGCACGCGGGAGAAACTGAATTAAAAATAAATAGGGGAGAATTTTTTGAACAGGAAAAAAGGACCAAGTAAATAATTGGCTTGAATTGTGAACTCGTTTAAATGCCTTAATACTAAGAATTTGAGCTTTACAATGTATGTTCAACTTGAAAAACTCGCTTATGTAAAGTGAACATGATATAGAAAACTCAGTTATGTCTTGTGCTAGCCTGTAATTCCTAGTTTAGCTGCTGGATTCTCAATACTAAAAAGGTGTAAATTTAATATGATTGACGAATATATGTACTATGACATGAAATGAGAAAATACAACACAATGTCAAGCTTTTACTTCTTTTGAAGTTATCAGGATGATTACATTATTGTGGCAAGTGATTGACCCAACCCAAATTTGTGGATTGAGAGGCCTTAAAACCTATACTTTGTTCTATCATAAAGTATTCCTTGAAGTTCAACTACGCCTAGGGAAACTTGTATTAGTGTATCTAAGTAAATGAGATTTGATATTCCTATTTCATGGAAAGCTCAATTTTATTTGACACAGTACCATCTAAAAGTTGAATATGATGCCAACATGTGTCGCATTTTCACCATGCAGGATCTGCATTCAAAGTAACCACTGCTTTCGCTATCAGTAAGTGCACACATATTGTACTCACAATAAGACGAGATGGAATGCGTGCTACATATAACTTGTGCGAATGGTTTACACATGAAACTGCACATTCCAATGAAACTTAGATGTATGCAAATAAATAAAGTTATTTCTTCGCCGTATCATCCTGGCTCTTGTAGATCCTCTTCATACACTGACGTCTCATGCTAATGATCATCCAGAATGCAATATTAAGTTATTAAATTATAATAGAGCATTTCGATAGTGGTTGGAATATGCAAAGTATTATGTCACATGAGAACACCCTACTTACTTTTCTGTCACCAATATGAAATAATACTTTAGGTATTCAGGTTAAATGTATTAGTTGCTGATCATTGTAAAGTGGCAGGTTCTAAAAATGGAGAGCCAAGTTTTGAATGATTTGCGGTTTCAACTTTCAGCACCTACTGCAAAAACTTTTCTTAGGTACAACGGTTTATCCAACTTCTGGTGTCTTATTTAGTGCTACTAATTTGTGTGGGATAACTATAACTTTTAGTGCATTATCTCAATGAAAATTTTATGCTCACAGGAGATTTTTAAGAGCAGCACAAGCTTCTTACAAGGTAATATAGATCCGCTAGGTCATTGACGGGCCAAGGCATTTAAGATGCACAATCTGATGTTGATTACTTTTCAGAGAAGGTTGTATTCTTAACCTGTTCCTACATTTTGCAGATCCCAAGTCTTGAACTAGAGTTGTTGGCCAATTATATAGCAGAACTTACATTGGTGGATTACGGCTTCCTGACGTTTATTCCTTCCAATGTTGCTGCATCAGCTGTATTTCTTGCTAGATGGACGTTAGACCAGTCGAGCCACCCTTGGGTTTGAATCTCGATTTCTGGCACTCTTTCAACTTGCTTTCAGTTGTTTGTATCCGGGGGGGTGTGACCTGAACTTACACATCTTGCAGAATCCAACACTGGAACACTACACCAGTTACATGGCATCAGATCTCAAGACCACAGTTGTTGCATTGCAAGCTTTGCAGTTGAACACCAGTGGCTGCCCTCTGAATGCTATACGTGCAAAATACCGGCAAGATAAGGTAACAAAGAAATGTGCCTGCACTCTTTTTAGTCTAAAGGTATAAAATGTTGCTGTTTTTGTATCTAACTAACTAGGCTTTGTTTATCTTGGTGATGGCAGTTCAAATCTGTTGCGAGTTTGGCATCTCCGAAACTGCTAGAGACCCTATTCTAATATTGGAAAGTAGTGCTGCTAACAGATGCAAAAGTTGTCTCTGGATTTTTGGCCTCGCCCTCTCGAGGAGGTTGTACTTATTAAAAAGCTAATCTTTGTCATTTTGTGTGATGAATTAATCCCATTTATTTGGTTCTTTCATCTGTTGGTAGAGTAATTTTCAACTTGAGTTGGGGTTTGGTGCTTCCAACCTGTCTTTGTAATAAACAAAAAGACCCCAAGAAGCTTTTTTAGCAATGCTAATTAAATGATCCTACCTACTATTCAACTTTGCCCTCTCTCCCTATCCATGTCCAACTCTGCTCACCTCAAATGGGGCAGAGGAGGAGGAGGAGTATGTTACAACACACAGGAAGATCATGGCCTGTTCTGTTTGGTAACCCACTTTCAACTCTTTTTGTTCTCAACTTTCACTGGCAGGAAACACCTTCATGTTCTTCTTTGAAGATGGTGTATGTTCTTTTGTACTGAAAATAAAATTTAGAAAATGTTAACTATATTACATTTATTTTTTGAACATTAAAAAAAATTAAAATTGTTCAAGTAAACTAAAATTTTGTTATACAAAACATTTCTCTCTCTCTCTATATAAATATATACACACTAATACATGTGTATGTATTATTAATTAATCCTTCCATAGGGAGACTAATAAAACCCTTAGGATTATTATTATTGTTATTATTATTAGTACTTTAAATCTCCAAATCAAATTATTTATTCCCTCCATCCTAAAAAGAATGAGCAATATATAATTTGCACACATATTAAGAAAAATAAAAATTAAAGAAAAAGAGTAAAAAAGGCCCAAATTAAAAAAAGAAAAGAAAAGAAAAAAGAACAATCAAATAAAGAAGGAATAAAACTTAGAATGTAGTCCACATGAAGATAATAGCTGGGGGTGTATATATTTGTCTTTTCGAAATAGCGGTAGCAGCCTCTTTCTAAGCCAACCCCCAACTGATAGGTTCAACTGTTTTGCTGCTTTTGCAATTGCAACCCCTTCAACTGTTTTGCCCCAAATTTCAGAGGGATATGACGATGGCAATGGTGAATATCATGTCCATGTCGAAGCCATGCCTGATGACGTGTCCCACTTCATTCCCTCCCTGTTCTTGTAATTACCATATTCATACTAAAAAATATACTACTAGTATTTCTTCTAATATTAATACTATTAGTTATTATAATATATTCTACTCTCGTCAATTTTCTTTTTCTCTGTCTAAATCAACAACAAGCTTCAAATCTACCCTCGCTCAAATGCAAACTCAGTTCTCGAAATCAGGTATTAGTATCAAACTCTTTCTCCTCCAATTGCGATCTCATTGATCTTATTATTATTTGATTATTTTGTTCAGTTTACATTTGACTCGGTAAATTTTAATTCATATAATTGCTCCTGTTGAAATGTGGCTTGGTGCTGATTTTATTCGGTTTGTCTGTTCTGTGGATTAAAATGAAATTTGACGTTAGCTTGTTAAGGTTCATTTTGGTTCATGTATTTTTGATAGCTTCATGGAGTACTATTATATTTTCGTGGTGCTCTGTTTGGTTGGATTTAGAATAATGGAAAGCTAGCTAAATTGATTAGGAAGAACTATGTTGATTTATAATTATGATCTTGAGGATGACATAATGTTTGATTACTTTTGTTAAGGGAGTTTTTTCTTCTTAAGGAAAAATAATGCATCCGGAGTTTTTTTATATATTTACGGTCCGTTGTTTCCCTTCTTTTTTGGCATGAAACATAAAATGGGAGAACAAATTTGTTGAAGAAAGATTAACTTCTGAGTAAATGGTGTCAGGTTTTCACTTAATTCTGTGTTCTTAATAGTACTAGCCTAATTTCTCTAAATGCTTTTAACCTGTGTTAACCAAAACAAATAAAATATGGTTGAATTCTTATGACAGTGGTCTTGTGACCACAGCTTGTTGGTATAGGTATAGGTGCAGGCTCACGTGGAATTGGTCACCTGTAGAAGGGCACAAGGTGACCATTTTGGTGTTTGTGTTGTCAATCAAATCGTATACTTGCAAGTTGCATGATTAGTGATGAAATCCAATACGCGAAAAGATAATGTTGAATCCTTGAAAGAATGGCTACTGATGGGATCCCAAAATTTGTTGTAAACCCTTATAATGGCTCCGTTGATTCACAAAATATTATTTTACAACTTTTTACTCGCAAAGATTATTTCTGTTCTACTTGAACCTCTGTTGCTTCTTCTTTTGAATCAAAACATTAGTTGCTGCAGCCACCATGCAAAGAAATAAAGTTACTGTTGAGCTGCTGTTGGATTTGCAGTTTTTCTTTTATCTGAATTTTATATCATCCATGCAGGCTGTGGATGTTCATGGATGCAACACAATTCCACATATCATGATACTGTTTCCAACAAGCAAAGCAGGCAGGGTCCATTACATTCGATTTTCCCGACAACTCCTGCACAAGTTTCTTCCGTGAAGGATCTCTTCGAATTCATATGTGCAGGCCCCCTTATAAACAAATTGGGTCTGACCTCAGAGATTGTAGCTGAGTCCATTGATAAGTGGTTAGAGTATGGCCTACGCCTATGTAAATTGTTTCAACTCAATGAACTATGCCTGACAACACCTCAGAAAGCTAGAATTTATCATTACTATATACCAGTCTTCTTATGGTGCGAACAGCAAATTTCTCTTCACAGGTCTACTTTTAAAGATGGTGAAGACATCCCTCCTTTAGTGGTATGCATCTAATTTTCAATATATTCATTCTCTTTTCTCACTATGATTACACTTGGTTGGTTGATTATGTCTCACTTCATTGCGTTGGGTGCATATGATCAGTGCACAGAGTTTTACGGAAACAAAACACAATAGAAACTGATAAACTGGCGTCCTTTATGACACAGATTGGTTTTAGTGCGCCGCAAGGTTGTGGGAAAACTACACTTGTATTCGCACTAGAGTACCTTTTCCGAGTCATCAAAAGGTAGATTGCAGAATGTTGATTTGCTGTTAAATAAGTACAAGCAATCTTATCGGTTGTTTGAATGAAACTATACGTGTAAATGCTGACACATGTTAATCACAGGAAGGTTGCAACAATATCCGTTGATGATTTTTATTTGACCGCGGAGGATCAGGTACTTGTTCAAGGGAGAATATGACTATTGCTTCCAGTCTTCATTCTTGTTTTCATTAAATTGATACAAATGTTGATGGGATTTTAGGCCAAACTAAGAGAGAACAATCCAGAGAACTCACTTCTAGAGGTAGTGGTCAACATACTCTTTGCAAAACAATTCATTTGAGCAGAGTTAGTAGCACTTTTCTGGTAACTAGATAATTGAAGACTTCTGCTTTGCCCAGTTCCGTGGAAATGCTGGAAGCCATGATCTTTCATTGTCAGTTGATACATTGACAGCTGTGACAAAATTGACTAAAGAAGGTGGGATCTTCCCTCATTCTGTTTTCGTCACATTTATTTTATTTAGTTCTCTGGTGGATAAGTTGAGTAGAATATAAAATGCATCAAAACCTTTCCAGGTATGAAAATGAAGCTACCGCGATATGATAAGGTACACATGATTCACCATTACACTTTCTTGATTCTCAGTCATCCTTTGTTTTCTCTAGATAAGTTTGTTTATGAAAATCTCTTGCTTCATGCAGTCTGCTTACAATGGTAGGGGTGACAGAGCTGATCCGTCTACATGGCCAGAAGTTGAAGGGCCCCTAACAGTAAGTGAATTTCCTTTGACTAGCAATGGGTGGGTTTAGGCTGGGTTGAATCTGGATAAGTCAAAATACCTATACATATCTTGAAATGTTTGGTTCACTGGAATCAATTAGCCTTGCTAGGTACATATCTCATTTGTGGATTTACTTGATTTCTTATGAGAAACGGACTAGATTTCTTCACAAGTTCTTTTCGTGGTTGGCTAGGTTATTTTGTTTGAGGGCTGGATGCTTGGTTTTAAACCTCAGTCAATTGAAGCCGTCAACGCTGTCAATCCACAGGTTAGAGCACTCAATTAATCTCTAAAGGCACATTTATCCCCGTTTTCATTTTAGTTTAACTTGAATCCAATTTTTACAGCTGGAAATAGTGAATAATAATTTGGAGGCTTATTACAACGCATGGGACAAGTTTGTAAAATCATGGATAGTTATCAAGATAAAAGACCCAAGTTGTGTCTACCAGTGGCGATTGCAGGTTGGTAATCATGTTGCGCTCCTTGCTCATGAAAACTTGGTATTCTTTGCAATTCTCGAGTATATAAACATGTGGGATAAATAATATATGTAGGCAGAGATTGCCATGAGGGCGGATGGAAAGCCTGGAATGTCTGATGAAGAGGTGGGATTAGCTACTCGTACATATATCGAGTGCCACGTTATTATATTACAATATATCTTGAGAGAGTGAAGTTTACAACAAGCCCTCATAATTTGCAGGTTATGGATTTTGTTTCACGATACTTGCCAGCATACAATGCCTACCTCCCTGCACTTTATGCACAAGGTCCCAGTGGGTCAGATCCGGAGCATGTCCTTGTCATTGAGATTGATGAAGAACGGAACCCCATCCTTGGGAATTAGGTAACAATACTTGGGATAGATATATGGTTATTACAATGATTTTTTTCTTTTCTTTTTCTTCTTGTGTTCTTGGATGTGATGTATCAGCTCTGACATGCATAATTACAAAAGATCGTCGTCAGTTGGAAAGTTAGTCATATACTTTTTGACTCGATTTGAATGTAGATAAACTGATAGTTAACAGAAATATTTTAATCAGCCAAATGGTTATAATTATAACTTTAAAAGTGGATTGTTACGATATAGGTTCAAACTCCTATTTCCTCCTTGGGAATTAAGAGTTACGATATAGGTTCAAACTCCTATTTCTTCATTGGGATTACAATGGTTTTTTTTCTTTTCTTTTTCTTCTAGTGACATGCATAATTACAAAAGATCATCCTCAGTTGGAAATAGTTAACAGAAATCTTTAAATCAGCCGAATATTATCAGTATTTAAATCTGGCCGGTAGTTCCACGGATCGTTTGCTCTATCCAAGAGAGAACACATTGATATCTTATACTACTAATGTGGGATCTGATCGCATATGACAAGCTCACATTGGTATTCATAACATGGACATGGAAGATTCATAAGATTCTGATAATAACAAGCAACACTTCCGAGCTAATTGGATTGATGATTACTTGCAACTGTGAACATGAAAAGAAGAAGTATGGGGTCCATACTAAAATATGGTAATAGAACAAGTAGTTGTCTCTCCCATCATGTTCATATGGGGTATTATTAATATATTGGAATATCTCTCTAAAGGTGTGAAAAGCCGAATGTGAGTCGCATGATACATAGCTCATACCAGAATGGCATTTACAACTCACAACAATATTCAGATCCAAAAGTAAAAAGTAATCATAATCAGGAAACGATTCCTTAAATCCAACCATAATAATATTCGAGGCACAACACCATGAACTATATATAATACAACTGAAGCCAAACAGATATTTGTGCTTTCATAATAATATTCGAGGCCAACACCATGAACTATATATATGTAAAGTTAAGCAATTGACACAATTGGGCAGAAAAGGAGGCACTGGCAGAAGAAATATAACACAAAAATGAAAAACGGTAGGAGCCATATTTTTCATCCGTGAAAAGTTTCTCAAAATCATAAATGAAGATAGATCAAGATTATATCCACAAACAAATTACAAGCGGCTATTATCTTTATGATTGATCAATGACACTGGTTTTGATATTACAATCAACCATAAATAATGGTATCACAACTCCATATAGAAAGTAGTAGATTATATCAGATGACTCTATAACTGGTAATGGCAGCAACACAATTAGGAGGCAGATGAACGTCTATTGAGGAGAGGGAGACAATTACCTCAAGTCAACACATGAAATGAAATAATGTCGCATCTAATAATCTATACTACATTTTTGTCTGTTGCCTTCTTACACTCCTCCATCTCATTCAACCACAAGTTTGCAAATTCACAGTTCTTCCAAGCCTCGAACCATGGACCTCCAAGGGTATAATGTATAGCTTTCGGGAGTGTAGTCGGATCATTCTCAACAACCTTGTTATGCCCCACAAGAAAATTCCAAACAAATGGAACGGACCCGATCTCATGATCATCCAACCACTGAAACCTATGAAGAAAGGCACCCGACTGAGAATTCACAACCTCGGGAGTTAACGCCCGATTCTTGGGATGCCCACAATTATACAGCACCATCGATGACCAATTCTTCCTCGGATACACAGTTTGCACAACCCCATCCATCTTTGTAGTTTCTTTAGGTGTATAATCATGATGCACACACATTATAGCATATTTATCATCCATCAAATCCCTCAATTCCTTCACATCGCCCAGGTACAAGAAATCACAATCAACAAACACGGCCCAACCATCAAAATTGGCCAAATACGGTGTCAGGAATCGGGTAAAAGAAAATTCGGTGCTCTCAAGCTTCCCTCTTTCACGCCAATACCAGCCATTTTCCCTCAATTCAGATTGTTTGATGGGTATAACCTCCACAGGGATAGAAGACCTCTTAAAAATTGAGTGGCGACAGACTTCATACGCAAGATCTTCGCGGGGATCGTAACCCACGAAGATCTTGAATGGCTCTGAGTCGGTGCCATTGTTGGATTGAACATTGCCATTAACCACTTCAGATTTGACACTAGGGTTTACAGATTTTACCTCTTGACCATCCAAATTCACATCTGTGTCTGGTGACGACATTTCAGTCCTGCAAGAACCCAGAAAACAAAAAGGAGAAAATAAATTAAAACACAATAGAAATCTGTGCTTGTGAATGAGACAGAAGAATGGGAAATGTAGGGTGGGAGAGATTACCTTTGGGAGATCTAGATGCTTAGGTGATTATGAAGCCACCGACAAGGGAGTGTGTTTCTGGTGTTTGTCAATAGTTTTACGGGAATTTAGCATTGGCGGTAATGTGTGTTGAAAAAACACTGCTGGATTTTTGGATGATTGAAAGGTCTAGCTTTTTTAAATAATAATAATAATAATAATTGGTCCTGTTGTAATTCCGGATTCGGAATCAAGTAACCAGCGGAGACGGCAGAAAAAGCGTAGTGGGTTTATTTGTAAAAAGTATATTTAAAAATTAAATTATTTATTTTAATTTAATACTATTTAATCTTTTAACGGGGGACTGTTAGTTCCATAAATTCATTTGATAACTTACAATGGGTGGACTATTCAAAATATAAGATTATAATTGATTTTCTAATGTCAACTTAAAATATTCTATGATAGGCTTAATTTATGTGCGAAACAACCTTGATAGGCCTAGAAATTAAAGGAAAGAGTGTAATACTCTACGATTCTCATCATTTTGACAGCAATGAATGCATTAGTCGAACATATAGAATGTATTTTCAGTGGTAGGAAGAGTCTAGGAGGGGTGCTGGAAAAATCAACCCCTTACATAAATATGTTAAGATATCTCTAGTTTTTTTATATAGAAATCGGAGTATTAGATAGTCTTTACTTTGTTTTTTGAGTGGATTAGTACGTTGTACGTCTTGATAGAAGAAAGAAAGAACAAATTAATTTTTATTTGTCACACAACTCACCCATGCAATGCATCTCTAGCTACCTAATTATTGGAGTTCAGTAGGATCTTCGTTCAATGGATCGGTATCATCGCGTGATTGTAATGTTTAACATCAAAACATTAGTGAGAACATATATAATATTTTAATGGACTATAAATTTAATAGATTAACTTTTTGGATCAAAATGTAGTTTCAGATGAGTATATATAGACCGAATATTTCCAACAACTTGCACTTTATAGATGTCGATTAGTGTTTTAGAATTCTCCACCTTAAATTATTTATTCTACATGTAATATAATTAAAGGAAGATTCATGAAAAAGTGAGTATAATTTTGATTTTGTATAATAAAATATACTAGTCCATATGTCCAAGTACCGTTTACAATCCTAAAAATGCAAAGCGTTGCTCCCATGCCACTTTAAGGTCAAATTGGGTCGGGTCGGGTTAAACTGGGTCAAAATGGGTTGGATTTAGGTTAAAATGGGTTGAAGGAACAGAAATGCCAATAAAATGTCACTTTAAGGATCTAACTGAAGAAAATGGTACTTTAGGGACGACTTTGAAAGTGAATGACAATTTGGAGGGACAGAAATGCCAATCAGCCAATAAAATATACTAGTCCATATGTTCAAGTACCGTTTACAATCCTAAAAATGCATAGCGTTGCTCCCAAAGACAATTAAGAATCAAATGTTTTGAGTTTAATTTGTACTTGCTCGGCACGAAATATAAACGATTCAAATATGAACAAATTTTAAAAGTTCAATAAAGTAATCGAACCCTCTTCAAATTATAATTTTTTATTGATATTCGGATCATATTTGCTCAAAAAATTCAAAACTCGTGGTAGCTGAACAAGTCTCAATCAAATTTTATTTCATATTCAATAAATTTTATAAGTTAAATTTAAGTAACTCAATACTCGACTCGATTCGGATAATTTACAACGTAGGTACAGATCTAGTGCAGCTAGCCAACTACGATCTTATTATCTATATGATCGATCACCAACTGGTTAAAACATATTTGATCTGGATATATATAAAGTGTACTCCTACCTAATTAAGCTTCTCCGTAGCTAATTAATTATATCTCCACGGGAGTGGAAACAAAATTTTCTATACATGCAAAACCCAAGGTTATTGCCGTCCGTCAAAAATTCTACGTTTCTTGGACATGATTCTTCTTCAACAGCTTGAGCTTGAACATTTTGGAGGTGTTCTTGGCCCTGCATTAATTAAATAACAGAAATCATTAACAAATTATATTTAAACCACATATATAAATCTTTCCTGATCTTGTATTTATTTGTTAGTTTGTTATTGAGAAAATTGTAAGTAATTAATGATCAAGAAGATGTTGACCTAATCCAATTGCCTCGGACCTTGTCATCAACCTTAATCGCTTGCACGATTGAGCAAACATTCTGAAATGAAAAAGAAAAGTTTGATCAAAAAGTTAAATCTATGCCCATAAAAAAAGAGTTGATAATTGGGTGAATATAAAGCAAAGTAGTAATTAGTGTAGATTTTAAATATAATAACTTACTCCCATGGAACATCTCCAACTAACATCCAGTCCCCATCTTTGTCTTCATATGTGGGTATATATTCCACCCCATTTACAGGATCCATAAGCTTCTTCTCATTCAGAACGCTACGGATTGTAAAATTACAGGTGAACAAACCCTCTAGTGCCCTCAACAATTGATCATAACTGTTATACATCTGTAGGTCAACTTTTCTTAAATATGGAGTTCCATCCACCCCCACTTTCACATATTTGCTGTTGCTGCTCTTCATCAGCATTATGTTCTTCCTCTGCGCTCTCACCGGCGGCCACCCTACCACTTGTACCCTGCATCACCCATTAAAATACAGTTTTTTTATAATTTTTTTTTAATGTTTTTAAATGTATAATTAATTATTAACTAACACTTTAGTAGTAGTGGTGATGGATTGATTTGCCTCCGATTTCCATTGCTTTTCTTTCTAATTTTCCTCAATTCTATAAATATTTACAATTTCTGATATTACAAATTAAATTAACCCCTATCAATTAATTTATTTTACTAAGTTGTATCAATTGACCAAATTTAAGAGCAATCGGACAACTTTTTTACCGTCCGATGAATAATATATATATATGTGCATTCTTTAATAAAATTTTAATGGTTTAGAATCACGGTTAATTATTCAAAAAAAAAATAATCACAATTGTTCATAATGTAATTTTGATTAATAAAATATATTGGGATTGTTAATATATAGCAACGGTGTACGATAAAATAAAAATGATATAGAGAATATCCAATTAAGAGTGATACTAGAAAATTAACAACAAACTAGTTATAAGGTGGCGTAATTAATAGAATATATATATGTATAGACAGATATGGATATTATTGATAGAATTACTTACTTTGATGCCGGAGATTCTGTTGTTTGACAACTTCCATTTTCCGATGAATCTTTCTTATGTTTCTTGTTTTGAGTAGCAGAGCAACTATGCTGATCCGGAAACCCACGCTTGGTGCCGGACGACACGGAGACTCGGGATTCGCCCGGTAAGCCTAGGGTGAGCTCGGTTTCATTGAATTCATACCGGCGGTGTCGGATTCCGGCGAGCTTTTCTTCATTTGGATTGACATGACTTTGCTGATCGATCAAGTTGTTTGAGTAGTTGGGGAAATTAAGTTGATGAGAAATGTGAACAAGGAAGTGAGGAGCGTGGTCCGTGTGTCCTAATATTTATATGAGATCGTGAATCTGTCCGGCAGTTATGAATAGACCATTCCCAGTTCGACACGTCAAACTTTAGAGAGCGGCTGTGATTCGTCCGTGTCACCCGCTAGTTCTTGATGGAAAGCGTGTGTTTACCAATTTGAGTGCTGTCAAGTTTGGGCTCCCCTTTTGTCGGTTTAAGTCGGTCCGCCTCATTCGATTTTATGATCAAGTGGGCCGCGATTTGTCTGATCCGTTGCAACTCTAATACAATTACCTAACTTTGCTTAGAAAACTAAAATAAAATTAGTACAAGATTAGAGAATCTTTCCCATTATACTTCTTTTCACTATTTTAATACCATTATTATTGTGAAGTTCCTTCTTGGTACTCAGATTGTTTTCACCTCTTAGTAACAGAATTTCTCAATTTAACGAAATGTGTTCCGATAAATTTATGCTAAATTATAATTGCGAAATTTATAAATACATGAGATTGGTATACATTATAAGAGGGTCTCAGTTATTACATATATCTCTAAAAATATTATTACTAATACGTATACATGTAACTAACAATCAAAATTCGACGTAAAACATTCACAATATATATATATCATTACCAATGCCAAAAAGATCAAAGGTGATAGTTTAGTGATAAATAATTTTTTTTACTATGTAAAGTTACAGATTTAAATTTACCCCTCTGAAATAAAATGTATGCGTAAAATTGAATTGTAATAGAATAAATGGAAAGACGATGTGTTTTATAATTATAAACATGTCACTTCTATTAGAATCAACAAGTCTATGTATACATTATTATTGGACATTAGAATCGGACATTTTTAAATTTTATTTTATTTATTTTTTTGGTTTTTTTTGTGGCTCTCAAAATATGTATAATATTTATTATAACTGAAATTTTTACAAAATATAGTGTTTTAAGTGTAATTTGTATATTGTAATTTGTATATGTATCCAAATTATACCTAAAATACTATATTTTATAAAAATTTCAATTATAATAAATACTATATATTTTTTTGAGAACAAGAAGAAAAATGAAATGTGTTGATGTATCAGTAGGTGAGGAAGCACCATAAAAATCATGTGTTGGTTCATTCGTGTGAAAGTAGTAGAGTAGTAGTAGGGCCGGCTGTTGGGCTTCTTTAGGTTTATAAGTCCATGTACAAATTAAGTTGTTACAGTTTTGGGTCCTACTCCTACACACACACCCATGTGACCCTGTTTACTTGTCGCCTCATTAACCTCCTCTTGCTCTGGCCCTGGCCCTGGCCCTGGCCTACAACCTTTCCAACCGACACGTGGGCTTTTCAAAACTGGTGTGCTACTGCCACTCGCTTTTATGCTCAACCCTGAGTCACTCACCAGTTAAACTTGAACGTCTCCTGTCGTAA
Organism: Panax stipuleanatus; assembly: GCA_020205555.1. Lineage (NCBI taxonomy): Eukaryota > Viridiplantae > Streptophyta > Magnoliopsida > Apiales > Araliaceae > Panax > Panax stipuleanatus. The sequence goes on along the minus strand of CM035117.1, from coordinate 3,457,820 downwards.
ACTCTGGCCAATTAAGTCTCTACGTACGTACTGATAATAATAAGATGTCTAAAGAATACAGCTAGACAGATAGTCTAAAGAGGTAGTATTTTATAAAAATTGAATCTCAATAAAAAAAAAAAAATTATTTGATAATTAACATGTCTGATTTTATTATTTTATCCCTCTGAAAAAATTTAAAGTTATTGTAAATTTATTTAATATTGCTTAATATAATAGTTAATATATTTTTTTAATTTTTTAATTTTTTTACTTTATTCAGCTGCTCATTCAGCTATTCAGTCAAAAAAATCTGACTTAGTCATTTAGCTCAATCATCTGACTGATTTAACCATTCAGATGATTTTTTTTTTCAAAACAAATGCACTTAATGGCTAACCGATTCAATAATTCAGATGTATTCAGTCCTAAACAAACAGCCCCTTAATTCCTTACTCAATTATATATACTCCAATATTCCTACTAAATTCAGACTCCTATTCAATCTTAACCACCATTTATTTAAATTTGATATATATTCCATTACTTATTATTTTTAGAATTTTTTAGCTAATATCTGAACACAGGCATGAAGCATTCATTCTTGGAAACTAAAATTTTCATTCAATTCGGTTTCGTTACCTAAAATTGTCTTTAAAAATTAATTTCCATTCTAAAAATCATTTATTATTATTATTATTATAAATAATTATTTTCATTGTGGAACAAATCTAAAATATTTGAGTAACTATTAACCTGTTCACTGATCGCGGCGTAATTTGCAAACTAAGAATATATATCCTTCATTTCAGCAATCCTTTCAAAACTTCATGATTCGGTGCAAAGTGAAAACATGGTAAAGTTCAGGTACCCAAGTGTTATTTTTATTTTTTGGACTTGATGTAAAACATTTCAATATTACAGACGGACGGTTTTCCTTCCATTTTCCCAAATACATTAGCATAAAATAAAAGGTTGGTGCACATGTAGTTAATTCAGTTAATAACCTTGTCGATTTATGCTTACCCAACATATATCTATATTATAAAGCCTATATTATACAGCTTCTACTTTTTTTACTCTTTCACCCTTATAACTTTAAATTTATTACTATTTTATCCTTTTTAATGTTAATTTTTATATCTTTTTATTTACTTCTCTAATTCTATAAAAATTTTATTTTACCCCATATAATTTACACACGCGTGTGCGGACATAACTTGTGTATATAATACGATAAGTGAACTATTACCTCCATTTCATAATAATAGTCGTTTTAGCTTCATGCACATGAATTAAGAAAATTATTTAATACTATCATTTAATAATTAAATTTGTATAGGAAATTTCTTGGGACAAGTTAGGGGTGATATAAGAAATTAAGTAAATAATTTATTTTTAAGAAAGTTGTAAACGATAAATAAATTGAAACAACTTTTTTCTTTTAAAAAGTTAATTATTAGGGAATGAATGTAGTAATGTACTAGTACTAATTACTCCTTCCGTCCCTTAATATATAAAGAAGTATTTTTGTTCCTTAATATAAGACGTTTTATAATTTTAAGTAAACATTAATTGCTTAGTTTCCAATATTACCCTAAGTAATAAATATAACTTTGGTTCTCTCACTATTTTTGGCCCAATAAATATCACACTCTTTTTTAATATAAGGACAATATAAATAATTGATATTATATTTAATGTTATATAATTATTTTTTTAATATTTATGCACAACTCTAAAACGATTTATATTAAGTGACGGATGGAGTAATAAATTAATGAAATCATGTGGATGTATTCTATATCAATCAACACGGATCGTGTCAGAGTTTAATTTGAATGAATCTGCAGGTAGTTTAGTTAGTTAGTTGTGAACAGAGGATTAAAGTAAGTAAGTAGCATACGGATTACTTAAATGCATGCATGCATGCATGTATATTGTATAATCTGGAATGGACAAATTGAGAATATGAGAACGTGGTTTGATCTGTTCTAAAGATTCTATATATATCCCTTAATTAATTACCCTTAATTTATTATACTAGTATATCAGAAGTCTAAAGGAGAATTTTTTGACTTTGAGTTCATGCATGCATGTCCTAGCTAGCTAGATCAAGTTAACAAATATATATTACGGATTTTGGCAAAATTAGGGATTGACTATCCATACTTAATTATGATAAGTTTGCAACAGTTTTACTTTTAATATATATATATATATTATTAAAAAAAGTATGTCTAAAATAATCTCAATTTCAAGAATTATTTTTTCGTCTTTATACAATTAAATAGGAAATTAACAAAATTAATTATGAGAACAAAAATAACAAATAACCATCTACAAGTAAGACACCAAATTTAACGTGAAAAATCCTTTAAAGGGAAAAATCAAATGCCGAACTCCGAATTTCCATTATATCACTAATAATGGGCTTACAATAATTCACCCAAATTTTATACCCTAAAACTTGAGGTTACACAATAAATCAAGAGAATACAAATTTATCTTTAATTAGGTTGAGAAACCTAATTAACTTCACCACCCAAAAATACTTCAAACAATAAAGTCTTCAAGCTTTCTATTGAATGGAGATGGTGCCGGATACCCACGAACAACAAACTGTAATTCTCTCTCTTTATTCTTTTGATACTTTCTTGCTACCAAGCTTCTCTCATGTATAAAATAAGACTCCCCGATTGCTTTATTTATAGTACTCTTTCTAATCCATTCCTATTATGGATTAGAAATAATTTATTCTCCTAATCAAATTAGGAATCAAATCTCCTTGTCAAATTCTTTTTCAATTTGGATTCCTTTCATGAAATCTCCAATTCCAATATCGCTTCCATTAACCCAATTTTTAATTGAATTAATATCAAGTAAATCCACTTACTTGCTCACAAAAAAAATAAATTCTTTTCTATCTTGGATTCTATCTCATGGGTGAGGACCTACACCCAACAATCTCCCCCTCCGAACCCATGAGAGGAGGGGTCACCAACCACAACTCCTGACTCGGAGTTAATTCCAACGAAGTCTTGGCTCAACTCAAGCTTCTTGAAATTTTCAACTGTAAGACCCCAACTTTTTATGAATAAGATTTAATTTTTTTTATAATTATTTTGACATAGTAAGGTGTTGATTTGATAAATGTGATAAGTTATGGGAGAGATGTGCAAAATTTACAAAGTAAGCAAGTGGTTATAAAATATTCGTTGTGTCGAAAAATATTCGTTTGGTCGAGAAATATTCGTACGACGGTGCAGTCATTGGTGGATCCCACAACGGAATGAATGTCGGATATAGAAAGCGACAGAAATAAACTTTTTTACAAAAATAACGGTAAAACTTTTACCGTTAAAACTGTTGAAATACCCGGTGATTAAAATACAGTAATACGCGGTGTTACACAGTAGCACAAGGTATTGCACAGTAATTCTAATTATTGATTCTTACGTAAGAAGTCACTACTCGATAATTATTACAGTAATTACTGTTCAATATTATATTTTATTGGTTCAATAATTGCTACGTTGATATTTTATATTATTTTTGATTCAATAATTGTCACAGTAATCACTGCACAGTATTTCATATTATTAAATCAATAATTCATATTATTTGAATAATATTATTAGACAACATTATTGGTAATGTCTAGAAAATTCTGCCTAGAAAAGGGGTTAGTTAATCTAATTACGCGCCAGTAAGGAGACATTCTTATCGGAAAGCTCCCTCTTTCCTAGGAACGACCTGGTTGTCATTATTGTGATTCTGTAATATTATTTGTGAATAACAATTAATTATTGATAAAATGATAAATAAATATTTATTCAATGATATAATGGTGGAATTTTTGGCGAAAGAAACATTAGTTGAAAGTTGGTATTTTATCTTTTTCGATAAAATAATTCATTCAAATATATTATTATAACATTACATTATAGTATTATGATGTGATTATATAATAGTATGATTTTTATAATTTGAATGGTAACATTATTATATTAAATTCATGGTATAAAAGTAAAATGAGGTGGAAGAGAACAAATTGAATTTGAATTCTTATGATGTAAGCAATGATGTCATCGGAACGATGAGGTAAGTAATGATGTCATCGAAATGATGAGGTAAGCAATGATGTCATAAATTATGGCGAAAAGACTATTTCTCCCTTACTCTACCTAGCCTATAAATAAAAGCTCATTTCTTCATTATCAATTCACTAAAGCAATAGAGAGAGAAGTATAGAGAGAATAAGAGAGAAAGAAGAAGAGTATTCTACTATTACACTAGTGCAGTCTTCAAATTTTTATTAAGGTAAGGGGTATTATTTCTTTCGTATTCATGAAGAGAGTTATTTTCTTTCAATACTTGTAAGGGTTGTTATTCCATTCTTTATTATTTGTTGGAATAACCTGTCTACGCGGACTATCGCATGCATGGTGAAATTCTTTTGTTATTTCATTCTTTATTATTTTGTGAGAATAACCTGTCTACGCGGACTACCGCATGCCTGTTGAATAACCCTTAGTATTTCTTTGTTATTAAATTGTGGAAATGATCTGTCTACGCGGACTACCTGCCGGACAGGTGAAAATTCATTTGCGGTTTCGTATGTTGTTTTATTTCAGATTCCTAACTCTAAACTTACTACGGTAAGTATTGCTTTTATAATTCCTGAAATGATCAGAAATTTCTTGAGTTTTGCGCTTCATCTAATATCATTTCACTGAAATATTGGTCTGAACTTTCTTGTGAAATTTTTATCTTTTCATGTCGAGTTAATATTCATGAGTTATTATTCACGGGGTACTATTCACGGTAAAAAAAAATTTCTTTCTAAATTATCTTTGATTGGATTCAGGTTTTGATCTTCATTCTTGAACTCTGGATAAATTCTTTAATATTTGTCCTTTATCTCACTGGATCCGTTATTCGTATTATTTTTCATCATTCTCAGTCCTAAATGGTGATATAACTGAATATCTTTGGCCTGTAGTGCAAAGATGAATGATTACCTGATGAATATCTTTGGCCCGTAGTGCAAAGATGGACAGGTGTTGATATGAACATGACCAACTGGTGATACAAATGAATATCTTTGGCCTATAGTGCAAAGATGAATATTTGATTCGAGATGTATATTGATTGATGTTATAGGGATAAAATATTGATGATGGACTTTTAAATCAAAGAAGATAGTAGACATCATTCTCTACTTAACTCTTCTAATGAATTGTTATTTTCGCTGCAGTTGTTGATCTAAAATTTGTTGTCCATAATATTTTATCTGATTTGTTGAAGGCTAACGATAATTTATTCTTCATTATCTTAGTCATAATATTCTTTATTGGGCTAGTTGAGCTCACCCTTTTCTTCTATTGTTCTCTTCAGAAAATGAGAATGTCGTAGGGACTAATCGAGGAACGGGGTGATGGTCAAAGTTAGAGCAGTAACAGTCCTCACTATTTTATAGAATAGTGTGATAATAATTATAATTAATGAGGACTGAATTTGAGTGTTTATATTTCGTATTATATACGATTTGTATTGAAACTCATAGATTGTGTGGTCGTATTTTGGACGACCGTATAATAGTTGAAATTGGAAGATTGTATTTGAATTATGTACCATGTATTTGGCGACTCAGAATGGATTGGTATTGAACCTATTTTGGGAGCGTCACATCAACTATCTTAATGACCGACTTTTTCTCATTGGCATGGTTCTTCTCGATGGGAGGATCTAACTCAAACTTGACAAATTTTTGCTTGCCAAATTCATTCACAACCGCTTTGTACCCTAGCTGCGAGCTATCATTTTCCTTCATCACTTTTGATACCTATTTAAAGCGAAGAGTTTTTCTCTCGTGGTTTTCATGCAAGACTTTTCTCCCATCTCGCACGGCTTTGTACCACACCTTTTTTCACCTAACTCCCCCATCTTCAACACCTCTCACATGCGCCCGCATCGTGTAAAAAGCGTTACCTTCTTACTTTTAGTCACCACTAGAGACCCTTTAGTGAGTTTCCACTGACCTTCACCAAAGTAACTTTTATAACCATTCTCATCAAGCTTACCAGTAGAGATCAAATTAAGACGTATATCCGGAACATGTCTGACTTCTTTCAGCATCAACCTGCAACCACTGTTAGTTTTTAAACAAATATCTCCAATGCCTATAATCTTGGATGCACTTTCGTTTCTCATCCGCACATAGCCAAAATCACCACTAGTTTAGGATGTGAAGATTTCACCACGAGAAGTAGCATGGAACGAATCACCCGAATTAATAATCCAATCATTAACATGGCACTTAGGTTTATCATCACAAATAATGGCTACATCATTATCGAATAGATACACAATCAAATCTTTATCCGCATATTTTTTCTTAGACTGCTCCTTCTTCAAAAATCTGCACTCTCGCCTTATGTGACCCGATTTCTGGCAGTAAAAACAAATTATATCTTTTCGATCTCTCGACCTTTTCCTGAATTTGTCATCTTCAGGTGAGTTTTCCTTTCTGTTTCTGCCCCTACTCTGCGTGACAAAAACTTGTGACTTAGCACTAGTCACTACGGTATCTCTTCGCCTCTGTTCCTCATTGAACAAATTATCATTGACTGTATCCATAGTCAGCGTACCATTGGGAGCGGAGTTACTCATGATACTACCAGCGTCTCCCAGCTATCAGGAAAAGAGCTCAACAACAACAAAGCCTGCATCTCATCGTCAATGACCATCTTCATCGTACTCAACTGATTTATCAAACTCTGAAAATCACTTAAGTGTTCTGCAACGGAGTTTCCATCCTTGAACTTATAATTCACAAGCTTCCTAATCAAAAAAGCTTTATTTTGCGCCGTCTTCCTTTCATACATGGACTCCAATTTCTGCCAGAGAGCATAGGCTTTAGTTTTCGTGGCAACATGATGAAACACACTTTGATCAATCCACGATCTAATTAGACCAATAGTCTTCCAGTTCATCTTGTTCCACTACGCGTCACTTTTGTTTGCGGGCTTAACTCCATCGTTCTCAAGTGGCTCTTACAAATCTTTGCAGTAAAGCAAATCCTCCATTCTTGACTTTCAAATTGCATAATTTGCAGTCTTGAGATTAATCATGCAACCTGTTGTCCAATCCTCCATTTAATTCGCACAAGAAAATCACAAAAATAACCAAGCTCTTGATACCACTGTTGGGAAAAGTACGCCTAAATTAATCTCAATCCATGAATTACTTTTCCGTCTTTGTGCAATTAAATAGAAAATCAATAAAATTAATTATGAGAACAAAAATAACAAATAACCATCCACAAGCAAGACACCAAATTTAATTTTGAAAACCATTTAATGGAAAAAATCACATGCCGAACTCCGAATCTCCATTATATCACTAATAATGGACTTACAATAATTCTCCCAAATTTTATGTCCTAAAACTTGAGGTTACACAATAAATCAAGTGAATAAAAATTTACATTTAATTAGGTTGAGAAGCCTAATTAAATTCACCACTCAAAAACACTCCAAATAATAAAGTCATCAAGCTTTTTATTGAATGGATATGGTGCCGGATACCCACGAACAACAAACTGTAATTCTCTCTATTTATTTTTTTGATAATTTCTTGCTACCGAGCTTCTCTCATGTATAAAATAAGACTCCCCCATAGCCTTATTTATAGTACTCTTTCTAATTCATTCCTATTATGGATTAGAAACTAATTTATTCTCCTAATCAAATTAGGGATCACATCTTCTTAATTATCAAATCCTTTTTCAACTTGGATTCCTTTCATGAAATCTCCAATTCCAATATCGCTTCCATTAACCCAATTTTTAATTGGATTAATATCAAGTAAGCCCACTTACTTGCTCACAAAAAAAATTAATTCTTTTCTATCTTGGATTCTATCTCATGGATGAAGACCCACACCCAACATATATCAGGCTAACGTATGTATACAGTAGCACGATTGAATATGTGTGTGTATATATATATCACAACAGATTGTTAGAGAAATAACATAAGATTATTTTTTAGAATAGTTTTATACTCCCTCCGTCCCTTAATATAAGACTTTTTAGAGTTGTACATAAGCATTAAGAAAATGATTGTATAGCATTAAATATAATATCAAATGTCTATATTGTCCTTGTATTGAAAAAAGAGATTGTTATTTATTGGGCAAAAAATAGTGAGAGAACTAAAGTTATATTTAATACTTGGGGTAATATTAGAAACTAAACAATTAATGCTTACTTAAAATTCTAAAACGTCATATATTAAGGGACAAAAAACTTATCTAAAACGTCTTATATTAAGGGGACGGAGGGAGTATTTATTAAATATTTAGGATATAGTTTTTGAATTACCATAATTATCTTTTGAAAATCTTTGATTATGTAAATCTCTTGATTTTAGCTTAGGTGATTTTGTAAATCACTTGTGTAAGACCCCAACTTTTATGAATAAAGATTTAATTTTTTTTTATATATTATTTCGAAACAGTAAGGTGTTGTTTTGATAAATATGAAAAGTTATGGGTGAAATATGTAAATATTTTAAAATGAGCAAGTGGTTATAAAATATTCTTGTTGTCGGGGAATATTCGTTTGGTCGTGGAATATTCTTGTTGTCGGAGAATATTCGTACGACAGAGCAGCTATTTGTGGGCCCCACAACGGAATAACTGTCGGATATAGAAAGCGACAGAAATAACTTTTTTATAAAATAACGGCGTAGTTGTTACCGTTAGTACTGTTGAAATACCCGGTGGTTAAAGTACAGTAATACGCGGTGTTGCACGGTAGCACACGGTATTGCACAGTAGCATACGGTATTGCACAGTAATTCTAATTATTGATTCTTACGAAAGAAGGCACTTACTCAATTATTGTTACAGTAATTACTGTTCAATATTTTATATTATTAATTCAATAATTGCATGATATTTTATTGATTCAATAATTACTACGTTGATATTTTATATCAATAATTGCTACGTTATATGATTGATTCAATAATTGCTACAGTTGATATTTTGTATTATTGATTCAATAATTGTCATTGCACAGTATTTCACATTATCGACTCAATAATTCATATTATTTGAATAATATTATTAGATAGCATTATTGACAATGTCTAAGGAAGTTCTGTCTAGGAGGAGTAATTTAATTGCGCACCAGTAAGGAGAAGTCCTTATCGGAAGGCCCCCTCTTTCCTGGGAACGACCTGGTTGTCAATATTGTAGTTCTATAATATTATTTGTGAATAATTAATTATTAATTTATATGATAAGAAAATATTTATTTTGTGGATATAAGAGAAGGAATTAGTGCTGATGTGTTTTTATCAGTATTTTGGTGTAGAAAATTATTTGTTTATGAATTTCGGATAATTTATGTTGGAAATTTAGAAAAACTTTCTTCTACAAAGTTGTAGAGAATTAAATTTCCTATAGAAAGACATAGAATTTGTATTTTTCTGACAAATGGGCTATTTATTATGAATTATTGAAGTTTCGGAAAATAAATATATTTTTTAGCAGCCAGGCGGCGGAATTTAAAAAAAAATTAATATTCTTCTATTACTTTAGTCTTCTTTGGCATCCTAAGTTTTTCTTATAAATAGGGTGCTTAGGTTAGAATTGAAAAACACACCAGAATCAGAAGTTTTCTCTCTCTATAATATCGAGCGTATTTTTGTGAGTATTTAGATACTTTGAGCATTACTATTCAGTGCAAGTTTTCTTCGGTATTATATCTGATATTCCAGCCAGAAGTACTATTCTTTTGAGGTAATGGATGTTATTTCTTTCATAATTGATGTTATTCTTTTCAATATCATTATACCAAAATATTGGCATGAATTTTATTATAAAATTCTTACTTTTTCCGTTGGGGTTACTATTCACGTATACGGCACTATTCACGAAAAAAATTAAATTTTCTTCTATTTGTCCAAATTGTCTGTTATGATTACTATCTTTGATTGGATCTAAGTTTTGAGCTTCATTCTTGAATTTTGCTCCACAAAGTATTATCATGAATATTTTTGAACTTGAATAAACTAAAATACGAATCCTTAATCTTATCCTTTATTTCACTGAATTCGTTATTTATATTATTTTTCATCATCCTCAGTCCTAAGTGGTGATATAATTGAATATCTTTGGCCTGTAGAGCAAATATGAATGATTACCTGATGAATATCTTTGGCCGTAGTGCAAAGATGACAGGTGTTGAGATGAACATAACCACTGATGATACAAATGAATATCTTTGGCCTGTAGTGCAAAGACGAATATTTGATTTGAGATATATATTGATTGATGTTACAGGGATAAAATATTGATGATGGACTTTTAAATCATAGAAGATAGTAGACTTCATTCTCTACTTCACTCTTCTAATGAATTGTTATTTTCGCTGCGAATGTTGATCTAAAACTTGTTGTCAATAATATTTTATCTGAATTGTTGAAGACTAACGATAATTTATTTTCCATTATCTTAGTCATAATATTCTTTACTGGGCTAGTTGAGCTCACCCTTTTCATCTATTGTCCTCTTCAGGAAATGAGAATGTTGCGGAAACTAGTCGGGGGACAGAGTGATGGTTCGAGTTAGAGCAGTTGTAGTCCTCACTATTTCTGATAAATAGTGTGATAATAAATGTAATGAGGACTTAGTTTGAATATTAATATTTTTTACATATTTGTATTGACACTTACAGTGGTGTGGTCGTATTTTGCACGACCGTGTGATATAAAGTTTGTATTTGAATTCTGTACCATGTATTTGGCGACTCAGAATGGGTTGGATTGACTGGACCTATTCTGGGGGCTTCACAGTTGGTATCAGAGCTTAGGGATATGATCTCTGGCGGAGGTCGGGGAATAGAACTAGGAGGGGAGAGACGAGTAAATTCTTCGCTAGTGTGTCCTACCTCAGCTTATGTGGTATTTAATTGGTCAGTCGGAGCATAGAATTAATATGTGATATGTTAATTTGTTTAATTAACCCTTGTTTTATGGCAGTATTTGAGAATTGCAGCTGATAATGTTAACAACGAAGTGAATGAGACCATGGAGACACCTTTAATCACTAACCAGGAGAACATGCAACAGGAAGGCAATGTTCATCCTGAAAACAACGCTGATCAGACGATAAACGATGAGATGTTTAGAAGTTTTTTGCAGTTCATGCAAAACCAGACGAGGGAGACTCGTGTGCAAAATACAGGTGGAGATAATAACAACATGCGAATTGTCACCGCCAAGCAGTTCAAAGAATTAGGACCACCAGAATTTTTGGGAAGGCCGGATCCAATCAAGGCGGAGACGTGGGTTAAGCAAATTACCAAGATATTTGATGTCTTGGGATGCACGGAGGAACATAAGGTTCCATTCGCCACGTTTATGTTCCGTGGAGAGGCAGATTACTGGTGGGAATCTGTGAAGCGTACCCAGCCTGCCACACTCAAGATGTCTTAGGAAGCATTCAGAAACTGTTCAATGACAAGTACTTTCCTGAAAGTATTCATCATATGAAGGAGGTAGAGTTTATCAGACTGGAACAAAATAACGTGACGGTATCCCAGTACGAGGCTAAGTTCGCGGAGTTGTCCAGGTTTGCACCTCATTTGGTGGAAAATGAGGAACGTATGACGCGAATGTTTCTAAGAGGTTCGAAACTCGAAATATGTCAATACCTCATTTCTCATAAATTTTCTCTATATACGGATGTAGTGAACAGGGCCCAGTTATTAGAACGAGATAATGATTATGTTCAACCGAGGGACCACAACCAAGGTCGTACCGATGGCAGCAGTCATCGGAGCAATGACAACCAGCGAGGAGGAAAGTATGACAGAAGCGGTAACCACTTCGGTGGTAATCGTGGCCATGATAGTAAAAAAAGCGAATCGGGAGGAGATTTCAAAAAGAGAAGGTATAAACGTGAAGATGTCAACATCAGCACCAGCATCAACTGTTTCTAGGGGAGGAGAACGACCACCGGTCGTATGCTATAAATGCTGAAAAGAGGGACACATCAGCCCAAACTGCCCACAACAGTTCAAAGCATGTTATAACTGTGGAAAAGAAGGACATATAGCTCGAGATTGTTCTGTTGCGAAACCAAATCCAGCGGGGGTGGTGATTCTAAATGCGGTTTTGGACAAGTCAAAGTCGGTGATTCCTGGAAGTGCGTTTGTCGTGACTGCCCAAAACGCGAGGGACCCGAATGAATTTATCACGGGTTAGTTAATCATAAATTTTTGCGAAGTCTATACCTTGTTAGATACCGGTGCTACCCATTCTTTTATTTCACCTGCTTGTGCTCAACGTTTGAGCTTGACTTCTGATAAATTAGACTTTGACTTATTTGTTGAAACTCCGTTAGGAGAAACCTTCGTTACATCTACAGTTTACAAATCTTGCTTGATTCAGATTGGTACCCTTACCTTACCTGTTGATCTTATATCTTTGAAAATACTTGCATTTGACGTGATTTTAGGAATTGACTGGTTAACCACTTACCATGCCAGAATTGATTGTTTTCGTAAGGTTGTTAGTTTTCATATTCCTAATCAACCTGTTGTGCGAATTCAAATCACCAAACCACTAAAATCAGTCAATATCATTTCAAATCACAAGGCTATTCGTTTATTGAAAAATAGATGTCAAGCTTTCTTAGCTTATGTCACTGATCTAAACCAAAATACGTCAGATTTGAATAATATTTTCGTTGTTAATGAGTTTCCTGATGTATTTTCCGAAGAACTTCTCGGTCTACCCCCAGAACGTGAAGTTGAATTCTTTATTGACCTTGAACCCGGTACAAGACTCATTTCTAAAATCCCATATCGAATGGTTCTTATTGAACTTCAGGAGTTAAAGGTCCAATTACAGGAATTATTAGACATCGGTTTTATTCGTCCTAGTACGTCTCCTTGGGGTGCTCCTGTTTTATTCGTTTGGAGCGAGGAATGCGAGAAGAGCTTCCAAGAGTTCAAGAGAAGACTTATTTCGGCACCAGTTCTGACAATACCATCTGGTTCGAATGGATTTGTTATCTACAGCGATGCTTCGGGCAAAGGGTTAAGATGTGTTCTCATGCAATATGGGAAAGTCATAGCCTATGCCTCGCGACAACTCAAAGAATATGAGAGGAATTATCCTACTCATGATCTAGAGTTGGCAGCAGTCGTTTTCGCGTTGAAGATCTGGAGACATTACCTGTACGGAGAGAAAGTGAAAATTTATACGGATCATAAGAGCCTTAAATATTTCTTTACTCAAAAGGAACTCAACATGCGGCAACGACGTTGGCTTGAGCTGTTGAAAGATTACGATCATACCATCCAATACCATCCTGAAAAAATGAATGTGGTAGCTGACGCGTTGAGTAGAAGATCATATGTGGGAACGAGTGCGATAATGTCAAGTATACACGTAGAACCAGCTTTGATTGATAAAGTTAAAGCTGTTCAAGCTACGGATCCGTAGCTGATAAAGATGAAGAAGAAGGTGCAAGAAGGTGCCATTCCAGAAGCAAGAATCGATGAAGAAGGAATACTTCGAGTCAACTCCAGACTTTGTGTTCCTAACGATTCTTACTTGAAGCATAGAATCATGATGGAGGCACACAACACACCATTTGCAATCCATCCTGGGAGTACCAAAATGTATCGTGATCTTCGACATACATTTTGGTGGGGTAATATGAAAAGAGAGATCGCAGAATTTATTTCGAGATGTTTGACTTGTCAACGTGTAAAGGCGGAGCATCAAGTACCGAAGGGTCCATTGCAACCACGGGAGATTCCGAAATGAAAGTGGGAACACATTACGATGAATTTCGTTACGGGTCTTCCCAAAGTTTCTCAAGGCATAGATGCGATTTGGGTTATTGTTGATAGATTAACCAAGTCTACTCATTTCTTGCCGATACGAGAGACTTATTCCCTTGAACGTCTTGCTCATATGTACGTGAATGAGATTGTGAGATTGCATGGCATGCCAGTATCTATAGTTTCGGATCGTGACCCCAGATTTACTTCACGATTTTGGATCAGTTTGCAGAAAGCTATGGGCATGAATTTACGATTCAGCTCGGCTTATCATCCTCAAACGGACGGACAATCAGAAAGGACTATTCAAACTCTTGAAAATCTATTGAGACTTTGTGTTCTAGACTTCAAAGGGAGTTGGGATAAGTATTTACCATTGGTAGAATTCTCCTACAATAACAGTTATCAAGTAAGCATAGGCGTAGCTCAATTCGAAGCGTTGTATGGGAGAAAGTGTCGTTCTCCAGTATGTTGGGATGAGGTGGGTGAAGCAACATTGTTGGGACCGGAGTTAGTACGTATGACTACGAAAAAGATCCAAATAATCCGATAACGTATACAAACAGCACAAGATCGACAAAAGAGTTATGCGGATCTTCATCAAAAGGACGTGGAATTTAACGTTGGGGACCACGTATTGTTACGTATTGCTCCGTGGAAAGGGTTTACGAGATTCGGGAAGAGAGGAAAGCTCAATCCACGATTCATTGGTCCATTTGAGATTCTTGACCAAGTAGGAAATGTGGCCTATAGACTCGCTTTACCTCCAAGCATGTCTCGTGTTCATAACGTTTTTCACATATCCGTACTTCGTAAATATGTGAAAGATACAAACCACATTATTGAGTTAGAACCAGACGAGATAGCCGAAGATTTAACGTATGAGGAGGTACCTGTCAAGATCTTAGATAAGAAGGAGCATGTCCTACGCTCGAAAATTATATCTCAAGTTAAAGTTTTGTGGAGAAATCATGCTATTGAGGAAATGACCTGGGAGTTGGAATCGAAAATGAAAGCTAGGTATCATCACCTTTTCGACATACCAGGTACGTACGTCAATTTCGAGGACGAAATTTCATAAGGAGGGGAGGTTGTAAGATCCCAACTTTTATGAATAAAGATTTAATTTTCTTTATATATTATTTCGAAACAGTAAGGTGTTGTTTTGATAAATGTGAAAAGTTATGGGTGAAATGTGCAAATATTTTAAAATGAGCAAGTGGTTATAAAATATTCTTGTTGTCGGGGAATATTCGTTTGGTCGTGGAATATTCTTGTTGTCGAGGAATATTCGTACGACGGCGCAGCTATTTGTGGGCCCCACAACGGAATAACTGTCGGATATAGAAAGCGACAGAAATAACCTTTTTATAAAATAACGGCATAGTTGTTACCGTTAGTACTGTTGAAATACCCGGTGGTTAAAGTACAGTAATACGCGGTGTTGCACGGTAGCACACGGTATTGCACAGTAGTACACGGTATTGCACAGTAATTCTAATTATTGATTCTTACGAAAGAAGGCACTTACTCAATTATTGTTACAGTAATTACTGTTCAATATTTTATATTATTGATTCAATAATTGCATGATATTTTATTGATTCAATAATTGCTACGTTGATATTTTATATCAATAATTGCTACGTTATATGATTGATTCAATAATTGCTACAGTTGATATTTTGTATTATTAATTCAATAATTGTCATTGCAAAGTATTTCATATTATCAACTCAATAATTCATATTATTTGAATAATATTATTAGATAGCATTATTGACAATGTCTAAGGAAGTTCTGTCTAAGAGGGGTTATTTAATTGCACGCCAGTAAGGAGAACTCCTTATCGGAAGGCCCCCTCTTTCCTGAGAACGACCTGGTTGTCAATATTGTAGTTCTATAATATTATTTGTGAATAATTAATTATTAATTTATATGATAAGAAAATATTTATTTTGTGGATATAAGAGAAGGAATTAGTGTTGATGTGTTTTTATCAGTATTTTGGTGTAGAAAATCATTTGTTTATGAATTTCGGATTATTTATGTTTGGAATTTGGAAAAACTTTCTTCTACAAAGTTGTAGAGAATTAAATTTCCTATAGAAAGACATAGAATTTATATTTTTCTGACAAAGGGGCTATTTATTATGAATTATTGAAGTTTCGGAAAATAAATATATTTTTTTATGGGTGGGCCCCTCTTTTGTTGGTTGTTGAAAAAAAATCTGGTTTTTTTAGCAGTCAGGCGGCGGAATTTAAAAAATAAAATAAAATATTATTTTATTACTTTAGTCTTCTTTGGCATCCTAAGTTTTTCCTATAAATAGGGTACTTAGGTTAGAATTGAAAAACACACCAGAATCAGAAGTTTTCTCTCTCTATAATATCGAGTGTATTTTTGTGAGTATTTAGATACTTTGAGTATTACTATTCAGTGCAAGTTTTCTTCGGTATTATATCCGATATTTCAGCCAGAAGTACTATTCTCACTACTAAAAAAATGGTCATTTGTGATGGCCAAAATCCATCACAAAATCTAGAAAAACCATCACGAAAGGTTTACGTGATGACTTTAAGCATCACGATGGCCGTCTTGTATACGCCCATCATGAAAGATTTTACGTGATGGTTTTGGCAATCACCGGAACATTCAATCCTTTTGTGATGGCTAAACCTATCACATTAGCATAGTGGTTATTTGTGATGGCCAAAGCAATTACAACTTTTTGTGATGGCCAAAATAATCACCAATTATTTGTGATGGCTGAAGCAATCGCGTCCTTTTGTGATGGTCACGACCATCACATAATTGGTAAGGTTTTTATGATGGTCAAAACAATCATCAAATATTAAGAAATTTGTGATGGCTAAAGCAATCATACACATAAGTCTATTGTGATGGCTAAAATAATCACAATTGTCCCTATTTTTATAACCTATTTATACTTTTTGGTAATAGTAAAGCCATCACAAAATTCTTATATTAAAATATATTTAATTGTCAATTTTATATTTCAAATATGTAAATGCCATAAATTTCAATAAATTTGAAACGTAAAATCATACAAAATTATTAAAATGAAGAAAAATGATCCATTTAATTAAAAATCAATTTATAACAAACTACTTAAATATGTAGCTACATGTCATAAATTCATTAAACAATTAACTAACCTAACATCTATCAAATAACTCCTAAACTAATAAATTGATATGTCTTAGAAGTCTGCCATTCCGAACCAGGGGAGAATTTGGATCATATAACAGGGTGGTGTAGCCAGGATCCTCTTCTAGCGAAAACAATAGAAGCTTCCCATCAAGAATTCCAAATCGGAACCCACCAGCCACTGGGACGGGTACCATCTTCCATGAATTGTCTTCTGGGTTGAAAATAGCTAGTTTCCTCTGATTCTTCCACTCCATACAAAAGAGCTTATTCGCAAGCACATCATAATCTTTTCCAAATCTCACGAACATCAAGGGTGTCTGCGAGAACTCCATAATCAGGCCATTCAGGATACTGAATATGCAAAACAGACAACGGCGGCTCTTCCGACTGAAACAAAAATATCGAGCAAATAGAATATAGTTACTACTCATTGCCTATTACACTAGGTAGAGCAGAGCATCTTAACAAATTGCACAATATACTAGTAATCTATTTGTTCTGCAGCAGCAAATGCTAGTTACAATATGAATTAACTATTACAATGCCAGTATCAATGGAAAGTCATAAAAGGCCACATTGTCATAAAAGTTGGCCAAGCTGATGGTCAGGAACAGAACTCCAGTTACGCAGTGCACAATGAGAAAATGGGTAGTTCTACATGTAATTATTATTTTTACTATTAATGACATAGCTGGAAATAAAATAGGTAGTTCTGCATGTAATTATTATTTTTACTATTAATGCTAAGAGAGTCCAGAAAGGGAGCCAGAACAGGACCATATAACTTCTTACTACCTTTTTCTTTTCTAATTTCATTTATTTTATAAAAAAATGCTCTTAAAAGTATCTTTTGCAACCAAAGAAAGTTTGTCTCCAACTATGACCTTACCTCTTTGTAGTTCACCTCCAAATGCCGCAAAATTAATGAAGTTTTGGTTGTTCTTATTGTATTCTTGACTAAGAAAGATTGAGTAATAAAACAATACCTAATATCAGCAGTGTCGAACTAAAGATGGTGGCAGTTCAGAATTACACCTATGCAATTGCTGACAATATCGTCTCTACCTCTATGGGAAGCCATGATGTTTTCTGTACACACAGCAGTCCTTCGTAGTCCTTTGAGTAACTCAATCGGATCTTCCAATGAAGAGACTTGGTCATGTTTTCTATCTTCGTAATGGACTCTACATTGTCTCGCACAAAATCAATGTTCCTTTCGGCCTTAAGATCCTATATACTTCTACAATCAATGCCTCTAACTTGCACCTGTGTAGAAAACCATCATTATAAGCGAGTGCACCAATTACTGATAGTTTATTTAATGACTATGAAAAAACTAGTGTAACAGGGAAATATAACGAACCTCTTCTTGAGATCAGAGAAAAGTTGACCTGCAAATTATATTTTTACATTTGCATGAATCTGTATGTTACCATCAAAGAGTCCATCTTCAAGTTCCTCGCCCACACTTGCAGAATAAACAGGTTTAAGATACTCTTTCTCTACCCTTGATATGAACTGGGTCTTCCCTGTTGATGATCCTTTCTCACGTTTTCTCTTGTTTCTTCACGTACGTCATGACAGTTAATCAAGCTATATAGTCTATAGTTTAAGCTTCTCAGAATAGAAAAAATGATAGCAGATAATGCTTACCGAATAGCACTATGGTTTCTGTAACTGTAGTTCAAGTAAAGTATAGAATTTTCCATAAGATTATCCAGCACCTGGAGAACATATTGCATTGCATAAGTACATAGTTCATCCAAATCGAAAGACAATAAATACAGAAAAGATCATAAATTACAGTCCTACCTCAGATACAATTAAGCGTTGAATCAAAACTTGGCGAAGGGTCACGAAGTTGCGGTGCAAAAGAGCGTGATAGAAAACTCTTATATATGACTGCATAAAATAGAGACCAAACACCTGCTAGAGAAACTGCCTGCTTGAAGTGACAAAATTCCCAGATCCAGAAGTGACGGGGAATAACTTTGACAATTTACCTTGTAAATTAAGCTGTCAGCTCTATATTCTTTGTTTTCATTCTTTTCGTACTAAATTAGTTTCATTGATATCTTGCCCCCAAATTTTGTGAAATATTGAATTACAAAAAAGTAAGCTGTTGTCAGACCAAACCTAGGAAAAAAAGGTTTACAACAACATCATCAAACTATTAGTATATAAATACAACATAGCTCAAAGATATATGCTTAGTTCAAATGACTCACGTGATTTTTTATCACAGTTTATTGCTCCATCCACTTTGATGGCTAAAGTATAACAAGAGCAAACCCAACAACATGCTAAAAAATTAGAATAATACAATGCTTTGAAAATTTTGAAAATTATAGGACTTAAAAGACCCAAAACATAACAGAGACCAAATCAGCTCGATGTAAAACAGAAAGCTGGTGGGCAACCAATAGGGGCAAAACTCGGAGCAAAGACGGCACAACAATAAAACAAGGCCAAGAAAAGAACAACACATCAAGCAGCCCGCAACTGCTGCAGAAGCAGCGCAGCAAACAAGGAAGCCCACAAGCAGCAGCAGCAACAACACAGGCCAAAAAACAACAACAACAACTACAGCAGCAGAACACGCAACAACAAAGAAACAGCAGCAGGAAGCAGAAAAGCAGCTGCAGAAGTAAACCAACTGAGCGGATCAGGGAGCTCAACAACAAAACAGCAGCAGCCAGACACAACAACCAGTAGCAGCAGCAAGAAACAGGACCTATACTCTAGCTTAATCTCCTAGTATGGCTAAGAACTTAATTTACTTCAAAAGAGGTTAATTTCAGGACCTATACATGATTATTGCTTGCACCTCTGAGTTTTCCAAAAGATCAAGAGCTGCAATGGCTACAATACATATAGCAAACGAAGAATTAAAAAATAATTTAAATCATAATAACGTAAGTGTACTTGGAGTTGGAGGATGATATATATGATGCTTACAGATTATTAGCTTTCTAGCTTTCTATATCTCCGATTAATTATATAACAATAACAAAAACAAAATTCAAATCAACTATTAGTCAGTAGTAGTCAATTAAACAACTAGTACTTGTTGAGTAGCTGCTTGCTAAGTGGCAAGTGCTAAGGTGTCAACTAGATATCAAATACTAACTAACAATCCTCTCCTTCCACTTATTAAGCCTTATACACTAACTAGTCATAGCATTTTGTTTAGTAACTAGCAAAAAGTACTCTAAATTAATCAAAAATTTCTCAAACCCGTGATTCGACATGTATAAAAATATATTCACTCTGTCTCACAAGGAGTCTCCTTAATTTGCTACCAAAAAAAATATCACAAAAGAGTCCTTTTTATTAATGATAGTAAGTATAAAATTATATAATGTCCTCAACTATAACAACATAATTTCATTATCATATAATTACTACTGATCTAAATAATAAACTCATAAAAATAAAATCTTTTTACAAATGGGGATCTTTTTTGGATCGGAGGGTTATAACTTTACCATCGTGAATATATATATCAACAGAATATTCCATGATGCAAATAAGACCTCATTATGGCATTTCATCAAACACAATAATCGCAGCCACAAAAAAAAAACAGGCCCACCCAGAAACCAGAGCAAGGAGAGACCATGCCAGTAAACCAAACCCAACAGGATACTATAGCAACAAGAATAACAACATAAACAAACCCGAAACCAAAACAAGAGCCAGAGAAAACATCCTGATTGCAACCTAAATAACTAACAACAATTTTGGAATTCGGAAACTACATAATTAATTCCAACAGTTGAGACCTGCACTATTCTAAGACTGAAAATCAAATACACAAAATTGAAGGATAAGGAAAGAGATACAGATGCTGATGATTTAGGTTCATCCCCAAATCCAATTGTGCTATACACACATCCGCACAGTTTCTTCCCCAAACGAGAACATAATCAAACCCAATTAAGTCATAAACACAATCACTATCCTTGCAGACAAAAAGAATAATTAATTGAAATGTTAAACACATAACACGATACGAATGAAATTAAGTGTTGAAAATGAAATTGGGTATAAACGAATTCACATATAAACATGACTACAAAAACCCAGATTTAAAAAAATTAAGCTTACCAGATCACGATTGAGGAGCGGATTGATAACGCTTAGAAGTAGAAGATAGACGGGCGCTCCACGAATCAGCGTCCATGATTGAAATTGAAGCTCTTTGGGATCAAAATCAGTTAGGGTTCCTAGAATATGATTTTTTGAGTTGTGGATTAAAAACTCCTAAAAATGAGAAAAATTATAGATGAGAAACCCAAAAGTGTTCATGTTTCATGACTTGCTCTTTTTCCAGATCACGCACAAAACTCCTAAATTGGGGACTTTGTTCCAAAAAAAGAAGCAAAAGAGTTTGATAACATTTTAAAAAAATTGTTTTAGAAGTAATATTATATGTAAAATTATTTTTTTTAAAATTTAAACATAAATCTAAATTTAAATTTTAAGATATCATAAATTAATTATAACAAATTGAAATATAACTCTTTTTGTAGAAAAAAAGAAGTAATATTTTAACATTTATAATCTGTTTCACAAAAAGAGTCATAATTATTATAATTTTATTTATTGTCGATTTATAATATTTTAAAAATTAAATTATTGTATGTTAATGTTTTACTTAATATTATAAATTATTTAAAAATTCTTATTAAGAATAAAATTTTTATTAAAATATTAATTACATTACAATTTGAGTTGTAGTATGTTATAAATTAAAGAACAAAATCAAACTTAACTTTTTTTATAGAACATATGAGCATGTTTTGACATGTATATATGTCATATTCTACAAAAGAGTGCCATTATCTTTTTTTTTTTGTCATGATCAATGTATGAAAATTTAAAGTTTTAACGTATGTAAAGTTATTTACTTTATAGTTTATTAAAAAAAATAGTCGATATTAAGTAAGTTACTTAAAAATTGTTATTAAAAGTGAATTTGTTACTGTAAAAATATAATGTATTTATATTCACCACAATTAATTGTAAAAAAATTATTTAGAACAAAACAGTGACTAATTTTATCTCTCGCAAAAAATCTCTAAACAATAGTATATAGTGAGTAATAATTTCTTCATTAATAATTTTTTTTCTCGCAAATTTTCATCATAAATTGGCGCTAAATATCCTTCTACCACTTCAATTTTGCGAAAGAAAAAAAATATAAATTGCGAAGAATGTTTCTTTCGCTAATAACTATATTGTCACTACATTTTTTTCCTTTACTGTTCCTTCGCTAGAAAGTTCCTCTTGTGAAGGAATTCATTCCTTCACAAAATTTTCTTGACTACATCCCTAATTTCTTGTAGTGTCTTGCGTTCGTTGAAATTTTTATCAATTGTAGCCGCCTCCCTTCAAAAAACAAAAAAAAATTACGCGAAAAATCAGTGATTGTAATGGTTGTTCAAATATTATATAGTGATGACACAACTAGACAAATAGTAAGAGCTGTCATATATATTACTATTTTGTGACTGCTAGTAAATTCCATCGCCTAATATATTTGTTGGTCATATATGCTTGTTTTTTAGTGATTGCCTTGATCGTCACAAATAGTTTATAGTGATGGCAAAACTAGTCATTACTAAGAATCGTCATCTTATTATTATTTTGTGATTGTTGAAAAAGTCCATCATATAATACCATTTTTTGAGATTGCTTTAAATGTCGTCATAAAGGTCCATCACATGCGATTTTCTTTTCGTGATGGTTTTGACCGTCACCAAATATCTTTTAAACTTTTTTCTTTGTGATAACTTAAATGCAATCACGTTAAGTAGAACTATATAGGTGATGGTTGCATGCCATCACAAAAATTAAAAATTATTTTAGGACAATATTTGGTGATTGAAATAGCCATCACATATATATATCCACGATGACAAAATTAACCATCACTAGAGCCATCATATATATACTATTTTTTGTGATGAATCAAATAATCCATCACGAAATATTATCTATTGTGATTGCTTTTGAAAATCGTCACCAGTATCCATCACGTATGCTTGATTTTCTAGTAGTGTCTTTTGAGGTAAGGGATGTTATTTCTTTCATAAATGATGTTATTCTTTTCAATATCATTATACCAAAATATTGGCATGGATTTTATTATGAAATTCTTACTTTTTTCGTCGGGGTTACTATTCACGTATACGGCACTATTCACGAAAAAAATTAAAATTTCTTTTATTTGTCCAAATTATCTGTTATGGTTACCATCTTTGATTGGATCTAAGTTTTGAGCTTCATTCTTGAATTTTGCTCCACAAAGTATTATCATGGAATATTCTTGAACTTGAATAAACTAAAATATGAATCCTTAATTTTATCCTTTATTTCACTGAATTCGTTATTTATATTATTTTTCATCATCCTCAGTCCTAAGTGGTGATATAATTGAATATCTTTGGCCTGTAGAGCAAAGATGAATGATTACCTGATGAATATCTTTGACCGTAGTGCAAAGATGACAGGTGTTGAGATAAACATGACCACTGATGATACAAATGAATATCTTTGGCCTGTAATGCAAAGATGAATATTTGATTTGAGATGTATATTGATTGATGTTACAGGGATAAAATATTGATGATGGACTTTTAAATCATAGAAGATAGTAGACTTCATTCTCTACTTAACTCTTTTAATAAATTATTATTTTCGCTGCGAATGTTGATCTAAAACTTGTTGTCAAAAATATTTTATATGAATTGTTGAAGACTAATTAACGATAATTTATTTTTCATTATCTTAATCATAATATTCTTTACTGGGCTAGTTGAGCTCACCCTTTTTTATCTATTGTCCTCTTCAGGAAATGAGAATGTTGTGGGAACTAGTCGGGGGACAGAGTGATGGTCCGAGTTAGAGCAGTAGTAGTCCTCACTATTTATGATAAATAGTGTGATAATAATTGTAATGAGAATTTAGTTTGAATATTAATATTTTCTACATATTTGTATTGACACTTACAGTGGTGTGGTCGTATTTTGCACGACCGTGTGATATAAAGTTTGTATTTGAATTCTGTACCATGTATTTGACGACTCAGAATGAGTTAGGTTGACTGAACCTATTCTGGGGGCGTCACAACTTAATTCTAATTTAGGTGATTATCCTATATATATATATATGACAACTCTCTTTGTAGATGAAACAAATAATATAATACAAAATTCATCCTTGTATTAGTTTTAACTCAGACTAATTAACTTTGAAAGAAAAAAAAATATTGAAGACAATATTTTTGTGTTTTTCTTTTACATATGGAAAGTGGACAAAACAGTAGCACTATTGAATGTGTGTAGCTCTTAGACTAATTTTAGTAGAAACAACACGTACGTACGTAACTAAGCTCAATTAATTTAGGTAGTTATGCAACTAGCTAGAAGACAACATATCTCAAACAGATCGATTAATATATATATATATATATGGTTCAGATCTTAAATTTATTTTTTATCTAATATATCTTGTTAATATATCTTATTTATTTATTTCGATTCGGTCCGTCGCTATATATACAATCGTCGCTATATGTTGTCACTAAAAATTATAGCTACGGTTATATATATAGCGACGGATCGAACCGTCGCCCGGTCCGTCGCTAAAAGGGGTAAAACAAAGTATGTTGGATAAAAGATAAGCTTAAGATCCGAACCATATATATATACTCCTAGCTAGTAAATAAATAATAATCATCATATAAATTAAAAACCTTATGGATTTAATTAATACGTATATATGATGTGGTTTTGTATGATCACACAACATCAAAACTTCATCTTACTTAATTGCATGTATATATATATATGTATATGTATATATATATTTTAAATTAACAATATTAGTTGTCTGCATGCGTGCGTAGATAGTACTTAATAGTGAAACATTACGGTGGAAAGACAACCATAAAGAAATGAGAATACAGGTAGTGATTTATATATCCCGTCGTCGTCTAATGCTTAATTCAAATAAAAAGTACGTAATATATTTAATGGTACATCGATCATTCCTTCCTCGACGTTCTTGGTTCTCTTTAGATTAATGCTTTTCACATGGAGTCCAATACCCTTAGCAGCTTCCGCTCTTTTCATAATCCTCAACCTTTTGCACGATTCAGTAAACATCCTGATTCCTGAAAGAAAAAATAATAATAACGAATTAATTTAATTCATTATTAGCTAGGTTTTTGTAACTCCACAATATATTTTTTTCTAGGCTTAAGTACACTTTAAATATTAAAGTTTATAAATCTTTATGTTTGTTTAACTTTAAGACATTAAACCTTGATGTGTTTAAATTTTTATAGATTAAATCTCTTGGTAACCGACGTGTAATAATTGATTCGAATGAGAGTATTTTACATAATACATAAAATAATAAACACGTGATTAGCTTATGATGAAGAAAATAAGTTAAAAAATTGGAAGTGCACAAGGTTAACACATAAAATTATATATATATATCCTTGAATAATTAACAGAAGTACGTCTGATATTTTCATTTTTGTATGTATGTAGGCGGATGTCAGGCTTTTAATTATAAATCGAAAGCAGGAAGGACAGTAAAACAGGCATTGGAAGTATTGGTTAAGTAAATTTTGATTCAACGAATCTCAGAATTATTAACGCCCTATAGTCTTTTGCCCAAGGACAAGAAAATTTAAAGTTGAAGTAAATGATTGGAACTTCGGCTAGCTATCTAACTAGGAGTAGTACTGATAAATACTGAAGCATTTACCAAGTATTTCTGACTAAATAGAACAGATCTAACACAACCCAAAGTCATGCTGTAATTTGACAGAAGCTAGCATAGGTATATATATATATATAGGTATATAGTAATTAATCTTCAAATTAAATGATGCATGAAGTCATGAATTGGAGTTTTGATAGTTAATAGTAGTATAATTTTTATTTTTTGTATATATTTGTTTAAAAAAACGTTATATAGGAATATCACAGCCAACTATTTGTGTGAACCACAATTTTATTACTAGGTAGCACAAATAATTGTACTACAATAATTATGGCGGTGTAAAAAGGAGTAGTACTTACTCCCAAGGTACATCTCCTACAAGCATCCAGTCTCCATCTTTGTCTTCATAAATGGGAACGTATTCATTACTCTCTGCATCCTTCAACGCCTCACCTGTTGGACAAAGATATTTTGTGGCATATGATTTAGGAATTTCTTAACATGTTTAGCACACAGTTTAAGGAAATATTTTCTTGAATTGTGTGCATATTTTTTTGAACTTGGTGCAAATACAGAAATCAAAAAAATATGCACACAGTTCAAGAGAATATTCTCTTAAACTATGTGCTTAGCATATGTTCTAAGGACACAATCAAAACTCTTTTTAATTAATTATGTTCCCGACTATATATTTAATTAGCAAAGAAAGAATTTATTTGTTAATTAATCCATACAAGCAAAAATATTAAAGTAGTAGTAATAGAAAACATTTAATTGCATGGGAGTAAAATATATGTACACGTGCATGCATAATCTTTTAGAGCTAGCTGGGTAGGCTAGCAAGTGATCTTGTGTGTGCGCGCGTGTGTATATATATGCTTAGAAATGAAGGGAGAAAAGGTAGGTATATATATATATATGACTTGAGAGTTGGGAGTCCTTGTTAATCCTAAATTACTAGGTACGTACCAATATTTATAGAGTACTCATAACTCTTTTTTTTTAATTTAATTAGAATATTTTTATATAATAAATATATCTATTACAAATAGGACTACTTACAAAATAATATTCATACAAAAAAATAATATTCCTTCTCATAATAAGATTTCAACATATAATAATTATCCTATTAAAATTAGAATACCTTTTCTTTCCATAATAACAATTCTTTTTTGAATAGGATTCGAGGAGTAACCTAACAATTCATACCTCGACTCAAATCCCCAAACACTTCAACTTCATCTCTGAACTTCACTCGATTGTTGCCCTTCTTGGTCTTCTTTCTACGTATAGACTGTCCATCTAACACACAAATTAATTTTTCATTCTTTCTACCTTCAAGAATTAATTTGTCTTCCTTGAACACTTTGCACGAATTTCCTTGACCCACATATGTATATCCACGTGAGAATAATGCTCCCAAAGAAATTATATTCTCACCACAACCAAGGACATAACATATCTTCTCAAGAATCTTTGTAGAACCGTCGTGAAGTTTGAAACGAACACTTCCAACGCCTTCAATCTTCACTCTCCCTTTATTCGCCGCATTAACATAGCCAAATTCTCCATCTTCTTGCAAACTCTCAAAGCAATCTCTTTCCTTGCAAATATGCATAGAAGCCACAGAATTCAATACTCATCCATCTTCATTATAGTCACTCTTGACCATTAAAACAACTTCTTCTTCAACTTCACTAAGGAAATTAGCATATTTAAATTTCTCTTTGTCCTTCAATTTCTCTTGATACTTTCTAAAACTCTTCATGTCTTTCCTTAATGTTCTACATTGGTATTGGATGTGACCTTTCTCTCCACAATAGTAGCACTCTTTATCACTGTAATCTCTTGGTCTGGATCTTGATCTTCCTCTACTATTATCTCGCCATTGATGTCTCCCTCGATTAGAACCCTCCACGGTTAGTGCTTGCTCACCAATGTTGTTGCTCTCTTCTCCTATCAACTTTTGACTTTCTCGTAAAACAGAAACAACCTCATCTAAAATCAAAGTTGATTTTTCCACCAATAATGTTTACACCATCGACTTGTAAGACTTGGGCAAAAATGACAATAAGAGCAATAACTTCTCCTCATCTTCTAATTTTTCATTCGTATTCAACAATTGAGATATTAACTTGCTAAAAGCATTTAGATGATCATGGATATTCGACCCTTCATCCATCTTCAAGGAGTACAATTCCATCTTCAAGCACAATCTGCTGGTTAGCAACTTCGAAGCATAACTCTTCTCGAGTTTTTCCCATAATTTTCTCGGATCAGTCTCTTTCAACACATCATACTTTATCTCAGCTGCTAACGACGAACGTATTGTGCTTACCGCCTTCTTGCGAATCGTCTGCCAATTTGCATTTTTCATATCTTCTGATTTTTTCTCCTCCAAAGCTTGATCAAGTCCTTACAACACCAAAGATCTTGCACGCTACTCTGCCACAGTGTGAAATTTGTTTTCCCATCAAAATTTGGAAACTCAAATTTACCCAAATTCGTCACCATCGTATTACGCAAAATAATTACCTCTAACTCGGATCCAATCAACCTAGTTCTTGATACCATTTGTTGGGAATTAAGTCACTCAAAATAAACAATAACACATAAGAAAGAAAAACAACACAATATTTAACGTGGTTTGGTCCTCAATGACCTAATCCACAAAATCAACTTCAATATATTAATCTCAACAGTACAACTTTTGCACTGAATAAAAGCTGAAAAACCCTTCCTCACACAATAACCCAAGACCCAATTACACCCTCTCTCAAGTCTGTAGGATGTTACTATCTCTTGGTTATGTTCTACCTTTCTCTAAGCACAAGACTCTATTTATAGAGTACCCACAACTCCATTTTCCTAATCTAATTAGGACACTCTCACATAATAAATATACCTACTACAAATAGGGCTATTTATAAAATAATATTCCTACCAAAAAATATGATTCCTTCTCATAATAAGACTCCAACATATAATAATTATCCTATTAAAATTAGAACACCTTTTCTTTCCATAATAGCAATTCTTTTCTGAATAGAATTCGAGGAGTAACCTAACACCAATTATGCCAAAGCTATGAAAGAGGTTGTCAAGAGCGATGATAAGATGAAAGTAGTCTTTATGGGAAGTCAAATCGATCTTACGAAGAATAGGAGCACCGTCCATGCTCACTTTCATGTACATTTTTGAGCTGCTGCTGCTGCTGCTAATTTCCAAACTAATATTCTTCTTCCGATATATACACACCGGTGACCACCCAACTACTACTTGATTCTTCTTCTTGCTTTTGGTGTCATCGTCATTTGTGGAGCTATTCCCATCCCCAACACTACTACTGCTGTTGCTACTACTACTATTAGTATCCCAAAATGCCCTTTTCTTCTTATTTTTCTTCACTGAAATATTATTGTTAATACCACTGCCAATACCTATGCATGGAAGTCCCAACCTCAGCTCCGTGATCTCAAGTCCACTACAAGAAATAAGCCTAATTCCGACGGAATTTTCCCTCAAAAATAAGCCTATTCCGTCGAAAATAGCTTATTTCCGAGGGATTATTCCGTCAAAAATGCCGTCGTAAATAACCTCGTCAGAGATAAATTCCGTGATAAATTCCGTCGAGCTTTTCTATCTTCGACGAAATTATCTCCGACGGCCATTTCGTCTAAGATAACTTATCTCCGACGGATTTATGTACAACGCATTCATTCCGTCGGATATAACCTTTGTTATGTCTGACCGAAAACTTCCCTCGGAAATACTCTAACTTCGACGGAAAATTTAAAATGAAAAAAAATATTTTAATAAGATTATAAATATACTATTTTCGACGGAATGTTCCCTCGTAAATAACCCAATTTGGACGAAAAATAAAAAAGTGAAAATAAATTAGAAATTAGTCTG
This sequence comes from Panax stipuleanatus, assembly GCA_020205555.1. NCBI lineage: Eukaryota > Viridiplantae > Streptophyta > Magnoliopsida > Apiales > Araliaceae > Panax > Panax stipuleanatus. The sequence goes on along the minus strand of CM035117.1, from coordinate 3,428,131 downwards.
GCCTATATTTTCGACGAAAATTCAGTCGGAATTACCTTATTCCGTTGAAATTAAGGATTTTTTTTAAAAATAATTTTTTGAAAAAATACAAAATCCAGGTATTTAAACCCATATATGTACCTGTAACCTATTTTATCCCAATACAGCCAGACACCAATATATTTCACACTCAACAACAAATGTAATTCTAAAAACCTGTACCAATTCGCAACAACAAACGTAATTCTAAAAACCTGTACCAATTCACAACAACAAACGTAATTCTAAAAACTAAACATATACCAATTCTCAACAACAAACGTAATCGACTAACTAAAAACAAATAAACTTCAACAACGATAAAGAATATTTTACAAATGAATGAATACAATCTAATCTCATTATACAGACGCAACTATAAAAACTACGTACAATATGTACAAATGTTCTACAAATGAATAACATAAATACGTACTAATAAACTAGAATGAATAACATAAAATGAACTATAATCTAGTAGTATCATCATCGGACGAAGGTGGACGACGCCTTTCTGGTGTATGAAAATCTATGTCGTCCTCCTCGTCGTCATCGTCAAACCGCTCGTCATCGCCGCCAGCCCGCTCGCCATCGTCACCCTGTTGAAAAAATTATAAATAAAAATCATTAGTCCATATATATGTGAGAATTAACAAGCTAGTTTTAAATGAAAATAATATAAACAATAAGAATACCTGAGTAGGAGGGGGAGGACGAAAAGCCTCCTCCAAGAGGGTAATCACCATCCGGAGCATCTCGCTGCTGAAAGTGTCGAACTGCTCTCGCGGTAATCCGGTACTTTTTGCGGAGGCCCCTGCTATAACCTCCTGAGCAACCTGGTGAAGACGAGAACTGGAAGGCAACTGTTGATGGCGAAAGACCGGATCGGTACGGAATCGATCCGACACGGCCCCTATCAATCTCTGGAAGATCTCGTCATCCAAGCCAGCGCCCGTATGAGATGGTCCGACATGTGCTCTCGGACGCTGGCTGGAGCCTACAAAAAGAGACGAATTCCATTACTAATAATAATTTATATAATGTGATAAATTCTGATAGATTCGTGAAACATAAAAAATATTATTACCTCCAGGGAGTGTATATGCGGGTATCCTCGGCAGACCCAACACTCGATATCTGCCGATACTGTTAGTAGGGGGATCCTGAGACGCGACCCATAGTCTCAGCTCCTCATCCCGATCTAATACAATATCGGGAATGGGAGTGGCGGAGTCTGACGGCTCATAACCCCTCCTAATAGCATCTAGCTCAGCTATACGATCGTCTCGAAGCCTCTGAAATCGGTCCTGTAATTTATTTCTTATAAGTGTGTTAATTATATCATTTTATTTACGATTAAATATTACTAAAAGCTAAATAGTAAGATGAGTTTTACCCGTATAGCCACAGTTGCCTGAGACAAAACACGCTCGTCCTTGGGCATGTGGGCCCTATCCCAAAACTGTAGAATGGTGAGATCTCGGCCCAAGGAACTACTTAAGGCCTAATAAAAATATTCATAAAACATGTATTAAGTATTTGTGTAAGAAATTGATAACTAAACAACAAAATACAGCGCACTTACCGTCTTTGCCTCCTCGAACGACTGAGAACCTGTGGTGTGTACTATGCGGAGCTGACCACGGTTCTTCTTCGCCTGCTCAGACTTCTTCTTGAAGTCATCAGCATCCCAGTGCTCGCACATAGTCTCCCAGGCTAAATCAGAGACTATGCGAGGCTGATGAGATCTGATGGTGGTCTCGGGCTGGTCCTCAACTGCCCGGGCTGCCCTATGTCGCATCTCAAACAGCCAGCCAGAGTAATTCTTAGCGACATGTGATATAATCACATCGTCGCCAGCTGTCTGAGAGATACTCGGGTCAAATCTATAATAAACCTGTAACAAAAGTTAAAAAATTAGAAACAATTAATTTCGTCATCCTAATACAACTATGTACTAATTAATATAATATGTTTAACTTACGTGAAACTCTCGCAAGACAGTCTGCATAAAAGTGGGATCGAACCGTGCATACTAGCTGAACCGCATACACCCAGTCGGGAGGTGAGTCAAACAGATGGCGTGTAGGGTGTGCTTAGCCACCGGGTCTAGTATACTACATAAAAAATTATATTTTGCAATAATATGTGTTATGTGAATTGTGTTTTGCAATAACTGACAGAAATATTAACAATATATTAACACTTACTGTCCAGAAGCAACATCCACCGGTACGATATATGGAACTACCGACGGACGACCTAAGAGCCTGAGGTTCGTCCCTCGGTGTCGTCGACGAGGTACATCTGTAATAATTGTATTTAATTGAGTCAATAAACATAAACTAATGCAATTTGAGATATATTTAAATCCTAGTTAAGATAACTTACTAGCTCCTGAAGACGAGCCGTCAGCGTGGCTACCGTCTCCTGTACCGGATCGCCCACCACCTCGGTGACCTCCACCGCTATGTTTAGCCATGAATATCCTACTGCAATATCCAAAGTGGTAAATTATGAATATGTAAGGTTTAACAATGTGATATTTACTAATATGAATGCTAATTTTCAATTACTTACGCCATCAAACCCATCAGAATCAACATGTATATCAGTCTCGGATTCGATATCTTCCTCATCCTCAGTTTCGAGATCAGTTTCGTCATCATTATCATCATCGACGACTACATAATCACTCACGACGACGTTTTCCTCGACATCCTCATCGTCAGGTACGTCAATGACATCTGTATCCATCATATCTTCAACATTGAACACTACGGGCAAAGGGTTGCTAACATCTTCTTGCAACGCCTCATCTATACCAAACATGTTCTCAGCATCAAATGAACGTGTTTTAGTTGTGACTACTGTGTACCAGGGGCTTCGAGTATTTACGACATTAGGAGCGTAATACACTTGAGTCGTTTGACTTGCTAACACGAACACGTCATTAGACTTTAACACCGACTTTATATCTATAGTTGTGATTCTATTACGATCAACTTTAACCCCCTTGTCAGTATCAAACCAACTACATTTAAATGTAACTACCTTTTTACCCCCTTGATAATTAAGCACAACCACATCCTGTAAACGTCCATAGTAATTGGACTCAGAATCTTGGAAACAACTTCCCAATACCACAACCCCAGAATTGACTGATGTGAGTTCATTCAAGTCATCGACCCTAAATCTGAACCCATTCACGATGCATCCAGGAAAAGAACTAACAACTTTGTATGGTCCTCGGATGACATCTATAAAACACTCAGAATTGTTCTCTTCTTCAACCCGTTGCTTAAACCACTGTTGGAAATTAACATTAGTGAATGTTTCCAACTCTGCTGCAGTAAAAGCTGGGTTAGAAGCATACGCTTCCTCTTCGAATGAACTGCGTAAATAGTAAAATGTCTTTAACATATAGATGACTACACTTATAAATTGCACTAAATATCGCAAATAATTATTCATACCAGATGTATCTAGATACTTCGGGCATATTTAGAAGCACGTATGTAGATACAATTTTTAACTCTTTGTCGCTTAAAAAAGTTCGCGTCTCATGGCCAAAAGGCTTAGCCGGATATGTGAATACAGCTAACTCATCATCAGTATGAGACAATGGACCAACGACCTCATTTCTACTTAAACGATTGTGCTTCGTTGAGACAACATCGTCAAAATACAATGAACAAAAGTTGACAAGTTCTTCCTCCGTATAGCGTTCAGCAATAGAATCCTCTACATGAGCTTTGTTCTTCACCTTTTGTTTTAATTGGCTCATATACCTAAGACAAATACGTATGAGTATTATTAATTTGATGAGCAATATAAAGCAATTTGTAATTTATATTACCTCTCAAAAGGATACATCCACCAATATTGCACCGGTCCTCCAAGTTTGAGTTCATACGGTAGATGAATAGGCAGATGTTCCATCGAGTCAAAGAATCCAAAAATTTTAATTGCTCGACCTTACAACAACGTGTTATGTTCGACGTGTATCCATCTGGAAGCTTCAACCCATTAACCCACTTACACATGTCTTCAACTTGTTGCTTAGTAAGACAATATGAAGCTTTAGGTTTTGCATTGTTAGGGCGAAGCCACAATTATGACCTAATGTTCAATGCCTCCAAATCTTTTCGAGCATTGTCATTGTCTTTGGTTTTACCACTCGCATCTAGCATGGTGTAAAACAAGTTCTCGAAAACATTCTTTTCAGAATGCATGACATCTATACAATGACGAACTGAAAGTGTGCCCCAATACGGCAACTCAAACCATATGGGCGAGTGTGTCTAATTATGAGTCTTCCCGTACCCGACTGCTCTTAATTTACTGTGCTCCTTCCCCGATAAAGGAAAATCAAGCTGGTTCAACCCTCCCAAGACCTCACTGCCCGACAGTCGACCAACAACCCCCTTCTTCTCTGTCTTTCTGTTGAACTGTGCAGACATCTTTCTATAATTGTGATCAAGAGGCAAGAATCTACGAGCAATTTCAAAGAAAGTACATTTCCGCCCATGCTGCAACTGATTGCCTTGCACATCCCCCATACACACTGGACATGACAGCTTCCTGTGGGTTGACCAACCATTAACCATCCCAAGAGCCGGAAAGTCAGTGATAGTCCATAACAGGGCTGCCTTCATCACAAAATTCTCGCTTTTCGATTTATCATAAGTCTGGACCCCCGTCTCCCACAACATCTTTAGTTCATCTACTAACGGTCGAAGGTACACGTTAATGTCTTTTGTAGGACTTTTATCCCCCGGTATGAGTAAAGTAAAGAACAAGTACGGATCCCTTATGCACATCGACGGTGGAAGATTATAAGCGACCATAATCACTGGCCAAACTGAGTACGGCTGACTAAAATTATTAAAAGGGCAAAAGCCATCAGTAGCCATGCCAAGCCTAACATTTCTGACTTCTTCCGCAAACTCAGGATAATTTGCATCAATCTCTTCCATTCATCTCCATCCGCTGGGTGAGTCAGCTGACCAGGCACGACATCCCTTGTTCAACGCCAACTCATATATTGAGCCGTATGAGACGACATGAACAGCTGCTGAAGCCTCAGCGCAAGAGGAAAGTATCGTAAGATCTTCCTGAGAACATGTTTCTCCTTCCCCCCACGTTTTGTCACCTTATAGCGCGGAAAGCTGCATATATCACACTGTCCCTTATCTCTGTCCTCCCCATAGTATAACATGCAATCATGCTCATAAGCATCGAATTTCTGATACCCCATATTTAACCCTTTGACCATCTTCTTCACTTCGTAATAATTTGCAGGAAGAGTATGATCCTTGGGTAAGAACTTTCCAACAATGGCAAACAAATCGTTGAAACCTCTCTCACTACAGTCGTGCTCATTCTTGTAGTGTAAGAGCATCGTCACTGCAGAAAGCTTGGTGTCCAATTCATTGATAGCCTACGCAAAGGGAAATGGATGAAGACATGCTTTGGATTCAAAGCTCCACATAGATGCTTTCTTTGTGATGGAACTGAAATGTCTACACTTCAACCTTAACACTGAAAGTCAATGTGAATAAGTCATATTGAATTTATTTAATGTTGTGGCAAACTAAGCAAGTGCTACATAGTTTATTTTGCCAATGAAAAACTAAATAAGTGCTACTTAGTTTATTGAATATTGCATCCCAACTAAGCAAATGCTACTTAATTATTAATTGTATTTAATTGTATTTAGTTTTATTGTATTTTATTGAATATTGCAGCAAACTAAGCAAGTGCTACTTAGTTTATTTTGCCAATGAAAAACTAAGTAAATGCTACTAAGTTTATTTATTATTTATTATTTATTATCTATTACTTATTATTTATTATTTATCTCCTTTAATAAATTATTAATTTTTAATTTTTAATTTTTAATTACTAATTATTAATTATTAATTATTTATCTCTTTTAATTAATTATTAATTATTTATTCATTATTTATTATTTATTCATTATTATTATTTATTATTTATATCTTTTAATTAATTAATAATTATTTATTATTAATTATTAATTATTATTATCTACTATCTATTATCTATTATTTTACTATTTATTATTTATTATTTATTATTTATCTCTTTTAATTAATTATTAATTATTAATTATTAATTATTTATTCATTATTATTATTTATTATTTATATCTTTTAATTAATTCATAATTATGTATTATTTATTATTTATTTTATTATTTATTATTATTATCTATTATCTATTATCTATTATTTATTATTTTATTATTTATTATTTATTATTTATTATTTATTTGTAGGGCCCACAAATTTTGTAATAGCATAATTTTGACCGAAATTTCGTCGAAAATTCCGTCGAAAATATCAAATATTACATTTGCAAACCAAAATCTCCAAAATAGAACATACATGCATATATATTGTAATTGCACAAAGAAAATCCAAATACACTATAAACCAAATTGAACATACATATATTGTAATTGCAGAAAGAAAACTCAAATATACTGTAATAAGCCACAATTGCATACAGAAAACCCAAATTCACAAATTTCAGACCTTTCAACCCTAAATTGATCAACTTCAGACAAACCCTAAACCAAAATCTCACAATTCAAAGCAATTTCATAAAAAATTTAAGCCAATTTAGAGACCCAAATTACACAATTATATTGCACTATTACAGACCAATATATCCAAATTCAACAACTGATCAAGTATCCCAATTTCATCCAAACAAATTATAATAAACTCTAATGAACACCAATATCCCAATTTCATCAAAACAATATAGTAAACCCTAAATTAACAACATATAAACCCTAAATTAAACACAAATTAAACCAAATATACAAATTAAACATGTGCACTGGTGGCTGGTGGAGGAAGGGCGGTGGCTGATGGCGGCGACAGTGTGGAAGGTGGCGGCGGTAGTGTGGCTGGCGGCGGCGGTAAAGTGGCTGGTGGCTGCTGGTGGAGGAATAATTGGTGGCGTGCAGGAAGGGGGAGAGAGGTGGCGGTAGAACGGGGAAAAGTGGCGGCAGCAGGTGGTGGTGGTGGTGGTTGTGGTGCCGGCGACAGGTGGTGGTGGTGGTGGTGGTGGTGGTGGTGGTGCCGGCGGCAGGTGGTGGAGGTGAGGGAGGGAGAGAGAGAGAGCGAGCAAGATAGAGAGAGAGTGAAAAAGAGAGAGAGAGAGAAAGATAAGTGTGAAAAGAAAAGAGAGGCGGCTGGAGAAGAAGATAGACAAATTAGGTTTTAAGCCTTATTTCCGACGGAATGTCCGTCGGAATTAATTCCCTCGGAATTAACGTATCTTCGACAGATACATTCTCTCGAACCTACCCTTATTCCGTTGAGTTTAGCTTTCGCGCTGGCGGAAAATCTGGCGCCAATGGGGGTAACCTATCTTTGACGGAATTCCGTCGTACTTACCTTTAACTTCGACGGGATTATCTACTACGGATTATTCCGTCAGAAATAGATTAATTTCGACAGAAAAAATTTCGTCGAGCTTTAGTCCGTCGGAGATAGCTGATTTTCTTGTAGTGGTCCTAGACCTCCTGCTGCCATCTCAATCTCAATCTCAATTATTAATGATCAATCGATGGATATATATATATCGAGATTCTTAATAATTTTCTCTACTTGGCCTTTTTTAATAATTTTCTCTACTTGGCCTTTTTCTCTTTTTCTCTTTCTCTTTTTCTCTCTTTCACTAGCCAGGTCAAGTGAGGCACTGCGGTTGATGATATGAGTTACTACCTCCGTTCCTAAAAGATTGTCGTTTAAGGTTTTGGCACATGGATTAAGAAAGTCATTTAATATTAGTAACATTTGTTTGAAATTTTATCACTACCCCTTTATGGGAAATTGAAAACTATTAATACAAGACAGAGAATTTATTGGGACAAACCCAATAAGAGAAGATCAGGGTAATAGAAAAGTAAATAATTTATTTTTCTTAAAAATTGTAAACGACAAACATTTTTTTAAAAAAAATTTCTTTTTAAAATGACAATCTTTTAGGAAGAGATGGAGTACAAAAGTGGGTACTATATATATGTGTGCTACCTAAAACACCCGACAATATTATTAAAACTACTTGGCATACTTGCGTGGACTCATCCACTTTCATCATTTTGGTGGGTTTTAATCATGTCCGTATGATTCCGTTAACGGAAACATACCATGTGATCTGCCTCACTGATCGAGGAGTTCTCCCTTATTAATTAATGAAATTTCTTAACATGTGTTCTAAGGGCACATGCTAAGCACACAGTTCAAGAGAATATTCTCTTGAATTGTGTGTATATTTCTCTGAATTTTGTACATATACAAAAATCAAGAGAGTATGCACACAATTCAAGAGAATATTCTCTTGAACTGTATACTTAGTATGTACCCTTAAGACGAAAACCCTTAATTAATTTATGTAAATATATATATATACATATGATCATTACTGCTTTGGAAATCCAGCACTGCACATATCAAATATGTTTCTGATTTGAAAAATAAAAACATTTATGTCAAAGTAACACTGACCCCCTCGTATATAAAAGGCAATGTGTTGTCAGGAATAGTCGAATTCAGTCATAAATACATACTCTCAGTTCCTGATAGGTAATCAACTTATAATAATATTAACTCTATTTTATAATAATTAATTTTTTTTAAAAAAAAATATTTTAATTTATTTGTCGTTTATAATTTTTTAAAGAATAAATTATTTATTTTTTTATATTACTCCTAATTTCTTTCATTATCTTAAAAAATTTCCTTCTTTGTATTAGTAGTTTTCGACTTTTTATAAAAAAAATAGTGATAAAATTTCATACAAATTTTAATATATTACTAAATAATAATATTAAATTATTTTTTTAATCCATAAGCATGAAAGCTAAAACTACTACTATATATTATTGTGGAATAAAGCTAGCATATTACACCCTAACCAACTCATCTATAACTAAAAAGAGACTCCGCCAATAAATATATATATATATATATATATATATATATATATATATATATTAACAGCATATATGCAATTAAGGGATATGAGACCAGATCTCCACTATGTCTAGCCTGATGCATCGTTGAGTAATCCTTAATTAAGAAAGATTATCGGATGATTATATATAAAAATCATCACGTAGGCGGAATTAATTATTTCAGTTAGATGATATATATATATATATAGCCATGATATAATTCGAAGTTCATGCACACGACGCTAGCTCCTCAGCTGATTCTTGTCCATCAATTGAGATATCATAAGGGAAAAAAAACGTACGTATGATCCAATAATTAGATTTTAGTGATTAATTCTTTTTACTCAGGAAAATAAGTAAGTTTTAGATATTAACAAGATTAATGATGATATAAATAATTACACAGGCCAAATATATATAATACTACGTGTTAACGTCAAGATCTGATCACGCGCTTCAATCACGAAAAGCGCGTCTAATCCTGCACAATGAATACGTTAGCACCGGATCTCGACGGCTTGGGCCGCCGGGGATCGCTCCGGTATGAGAATAAGTACAGGCCGGAAGAAGGGTTAACAATGGAGGTTGTGTGCTCTAGTGTCTAGAGAAAAAAAATGTTTCGTTTTTTTTCTTGTGTAATGCTCTATACTCATATATTATCTCACCAACTTGCATGTTTTCCCCCGATGCTTACGTCAGCTGGCTGCATGCAGGCTTTATCATACCTTGCTCTCCACCCAATCAACATTATGTTAACTCCTCATTAATGAAAGAGACTTAAAACAGCTTAGCCCATCTAATCAATCAGCCGCATGCTAAATCCCTTTTTAGCTAACACTTCTCTAATAAGCTACTCACCCACTAAACTGTCACCTGTCCTCCACTATCTCCTCCGGCCCTAAGCAATCATTTAAATAATAGCCCAATGTTCCAAGTGTAAAAATGGGATTTGACCCGAAAAGTCCAAAATAAATAAGATTCAACCAGCCTCAATATCCACAGCCCAACACTGCCCCCTAGTCTTTTATTAAACAGAGGGTTTGATAAAAGAGTATAAGAGTTCGGTCCAACCATCAAAAAGAATCTAAACAGACTCGGCAAAGCCCACTCAATAGAAGGTCCATGACCGGATACAGATCCCCCAAATTCAAAAACACACGCCAACCTTTCAAATTCAAAAAGCAATCGACGACTTCTTCAATTCCAAGAACGAACGCCTGCTCTTTCCATCATTGCCTTCATTTAATGTGCAGCCTTTGGGTTCCGGGAATTACCGAAAAGACTCCACTATAAAACCCCCAAACTCCCCACTTGGATAGTTTTACCTACCCGTTTGAATCTCAAAAATTCTCTAACTTTCTTCTTCCTCCAGTTCTCCCTCTCTCTATCAATCTGCTAACAATGGCTGCCCAAAAATATGATGACACCGTCCTTCCTTCTGAAACTCAGTCAGGATCTGTCCCAGCCACTCAAAGTCCTACTCAGACCATACCGACGTCAAACCCTAAGTCCAAACCCTCTTCTAGCAAGAATATGTCCTCTGATCTTCCTAAAGACACTCCTCCGGAACCCCCCTTTGACTTCACCGATGCAAAACGATTTGCCCATGCCAATACCCTCTCTCGAATTGCCGAATCAGAGATTCTAACCATCAGAGACAGATACCAGATCCCCCCCCAACTATCAGCTAGGAGCCCCTTCCCCAACCGAACGCATATACCATCGTCCTGATGGTTATGTTGTTATGCCCATCACTCTTCTGGAGAAGGGACTACGCTTCCCTCTACATGCATTCGTTCTGAATATGCTGGGATTTCTGGGGGTTGGGCTGGCCCAACTGATCCCCAACTCTTATATTTACATCCTTGCGTTCGCCGCTTGGTGCTTTGAGCAAAGTATCCCCCCATCTATTAACTTCTTCTTTTCCCTCTTTGTGGTGGGCCAGTCCAGGGAGAAAGGCTTCAGGGGCTAAGCAAACCGTCCAGCGTCAAGATTGAAAGAAGGTCCTTGATAGACACCCCCTCAAGCAACCGAGGGTGGCATAAGGACTGGATCTTTATCAATGGACTGGATATTTCCTCTATCCCTAACTAGACCACTATCCCTATTCTCTCTCCAGACTTCGGAAACCTCACACAAGAGCGGGGGAACGAAATGGTAAAGCTGCTGAACAAACTTCCTCTGAAGGAATGGAGCTTTGGACTCCTCGACAAACAGGCATGGTTGTATGACCACAAGTGTTAGTTCTGAACCCATCCTTTGTGTAAATTTTTTTCAAATTTCCTTCGATAATTGTTCTGAATTATTACTTTCTGTCTTCTGCAGTATCTCTGATTAAACCTACCTCCATCAATCGGATGGATTTAGAGAAATTCCTTTCTACCAAATTGGCCCCATCTTCTACCAAAGCCAAAGACCCGAAGGCCCAAACTTTCGAAGCCCAACACGTGGATCCCCCTGCTGTTGAAATACAAAATGCAGAAGCCCCAATAAAGGAAATTCCAACTACCAATCTTCCAACAAATGAGCCAACTCCTTCTGAAGGGACAAGCCGACCCCGAAAGAAGAAACATGCTGCCAAAGAGCCAAAATTCACTCCCACTTCCGTTCTTACTGAAAGTCTTCTGGATATGCCCATTGAGCAGCACACCAAAATCCTCTATACCAAAAAGCGAAAAGCCAAGGTCAAGATTATCCCCCTCACCACCGAAGAGTTAAGAATCCCGGCTAGACAATCCCCCCCCTCCATCAGCTGAAGCTGACGAATTCGAGGCAGACCCTAGTTCTCCCCTTATTCGGAAGCGAAGAGCTGTTTTGGATGATCAACCGCCTTCACCTCCCCTTAGGCAACCGATACCTTCACCAAAACGAGCAGCACCCCCTTCGCCTCCTTTATCATCTTTCTATGGTCCGAAACCGAGGGTTCTCCGTTCACCCAGTTTATGGCCGGATCAAAGGGAAGATTTTCCTTTACACCTTTACAATTCATTTGTTCTGGATACCGACAATCATCCCTTCGGTAACAGCTCTGTTTCTGACTTGCTCGAAGAGGGCATGATTAATCAGGCTAGAGTAAGTACATCAAATTTTACCCATCTCAGTTCATGGATATTTTCTTGAAATTTCCTCTAACTTCGAATAACTGCAGGCCAATGGGTCCTTTGGGCGTCTCCATCAAAAATACAAAGAAGTTGAGGCTGATGAGGAGGCGACCCGAAAGGAGAATGTCATTCTGAAGTCAGCTTTGGCGAAGGAGAGGAGTGAACATGAGAACCTCCGCTTCAACTGCAAAGGTCTTCAAGGTGATCTGGCCAAGATGAAAGAACAGCTGGCTGCAGCTGAAGCCCTACAACAAATGACTGTTGATCAGAATGAGGGATTGCAGAGGGCCAATGAACAGCTAACTCAGAATAACCAAAGCCTGACCCAAGCAATTATTGAGGCCAAGAAGTCTGAAGAACGCCATTTTGACCTTCGTGGCAAAGTTGAAAGGGAACTTCGCGACCTCAAATTGGTTGGCCCCCTCTGACTGAGGAGCTTCGTAAAGAAATTCAAGATGAGTACCGCAAGTCCCCTACCTTGACCAATGAGATAGTTCAAATGTATGCGGAGGGTTATGAGGCGGCCCGAAGCAAGGGCAAATCAAAACTGGCTGCTGCTTCTTTGAACCCGTTACTCCTTGATTCTTCTGAATCCGAAGATGAAGAGTAGTGGTGAAAATAACTTGTTTTTATTTCAATTTCATGTACTTGTGGAAACTTTTAATTAATATAACTTCTATCTATTTTAATGAACTTTATCAAAGCTGTAATTTCTTTTTCTTCGTTTATGAAATAGATTTTATTCCTTGCTACCCCTTTTTAAGTAGAGTTATACTGTTATTTAAACGATATATAATTTAAACTTAATACTTCAAATAAAATCAAGTAACAATGTAAGGTGAGACTTACTCATTACCGAAGAGTACTATATGTCATTGTTAGAATGAATAATGCACTGATCTTTTAATAAGAATATCAGTTCCGAAGAACTTGTAATGTCATCCAGCCTTATAACAATTTGGTAATCCCGTTCTTCTCCGAGAGCCGAAGGGGTTAAACCAGAAATATTCACTTCGCAGTCCTAAAGTCGAAGGAATCCAACCTTGTTCAGCCAAAAATATATTTTACTTTGCTACGAGGAGACGAAGGGATCCAACCTTATACCAAGCTGGCAACGTCATTCTCTCCGAGAGCCGAACAGGTTCAACCCAAAAAATATTCCTCTTCACTTGTCAAAAAAGTCGAAGGGATCCAACCTTATAACTGGTGACTACGTTCTCTCCAAGAGCCGAACGGGTTGGACCATCAATAGTTCGCTTCGCTACGAGGAGACGAAGGAATCCAACCTTATACCAAGCTGGCAACCTCGTTCTCTCCGAGAGCCGAACAGGTTCAACCCAAAAAATATTCCTCTTCGCTTGTCAAAAAAGTCGAAGGGATCCAACCTTATAACTGGTGACCACGTTCTCTACGAAAGCCGAACGGGTTGGACCATCAACAGTTCGCTTCGCTATGAGGAGACGAAGGAATCCAACCTTATACCAAGCTGGCAACCTCGTTCTCTTCGAGAGTCGAACAGATTTAACCCAAAAAATATTCTTCTTCACTTGTCAAAAAAGTCGAAGGGATCCAACCTTATAACTGGTGACCACGTTTTCTCCAAGAGCCGAACGGGTTGGACTATCAATAGTTCGCTTCGCTACGAGGAGACGAAGGAATCCAACCTTATACCAAGCTGGCAACCTCGTTCTCTCTGAGAGCCGAACAAGTTCAACCCAAAAAATATTCCTCTTCATTTGTCAAAAAAGTCGAAGGGATCCAACCTTATAACTGGTGACCACGTTCTCTCCGAGAGCCGAATGGGTTGGACCATCAATAGTTCGCTTCGCTACAATGAGACAAAGGAATCCAACCTTATACCAAGCTAGCAACCTCGTTCTCTCCGAGAGCCGAACAGGTTCAACCCAAAAAATATTCCTCTTCGCTTGTCAAAAAAGTCGAAGGGATCCAACCTTATAACTGGTGACCACGTTCTCTCCAAGAGCCGAACTGGTTGGACCATCAATAGTTCGCTTCCCTACGAAGAGACGAAGGAATCCAACCTTATACCAAGCTGGCAACCTCGTTCTCTTCCGAGAGCTGAATAGGTTCAACCCAAAAAATATTCCTCTCCGCTTGTCAAAAAAGTCAAAGGGATCCAACCTTATAGCTGGTGACCACGTTCTCTCCGAGAGCTGAACGGGTTGGACCATCAATAGTTCGCTTTGCTACGAGGAGACGAAGGAATCCAACCTTATACCAAGCTGGCAACCTCGTTCTCTTCGAGAGCCGAACAGGTTCAATCCAAAAATTATTCCTCTTCGCTTGTCAAAAAAGTCGAAGGGATCCAACCTTATAACTATCAGGAAGAAAAGCCATCATTGGAGAAAAAAGCCACTTTTATTGATAATTGTCGTAGTAGTTACAGACTTTCGGACTTTGACACTGGCTCTACTGAAAATATTTGCGGAGCCTTCCAGCGTGCCAAGTATTCTTAATATCAGACCCATCTAAGGCTCGCAACCGGTAAGTTTCGGGCTTTGGTACACTAACGACTTCATAAGGGCCCTCCCAATTTGGCATTATTTTACCCATATTCTGAGGTGTAGAAGCCTCTACTTCCCGAAGAACAAAATCCCCAACTTCGAATCTCCGGAGCTTTACCCCTTTGTTGTAGTATTTAGCCACACGATGTTGATATGTAGCCAATTTTACCAAGGTTGCCTCTCAAACTTCTTCGAGCAGATCTAAGTTAGCTTTGAGTCCCTCATCATTCTACAATTCTTTAAACTGACTGACCCGAAGACTTGTAGACCCAATTTCCACAGGAACTAGAGCATCAGAACCGTATGCCAGTCTAAATGGGGAGTCTCCCGTTGTAGTCTTTGGCGTAGTTCGGTAAGCCCATAGCACGCTAAGTAATTCTTCAGGCCATCTTCCTTTGGCGTCATCTAGCCTTCTTTTGATCCCATTCAGGAGTTTTCTGTTAGTCACCTCAACTTGCCCATTAGATTGTGGTTGAGCAACCGAAGTCTTCCGATGCTGAATTCCTAACTCCTTCAAGAATGCCTCAAATTTTGATCCCACAAACTGGCGTCCATTATCTGAAATTACCACCATGGGAATACCAAATCGAAATACTACTGACTCCTTCAGAAACTTCAAGCATTCTTGCTCCGTGATCAGCCGAAGCGGCTTCGCCTCTACCCACTTAGTCATATAATCAATTGCTACTATAACAAAACTAACCTGACCTTTCGCTTTCGGGAGTGGACCCAGTATATTTAGCCCCCAGACAGCAAAAGGTATAGGAGATAAAATCGAATATAGCTCTTCTGGTGGCTGATGTGGGATCGGACTATTCAACTAGCATTTCAGGCATTTCTTCACATAATCGGTAGCCTCTTTGAAAATTGTTGGCCAATAAAAACCCTGACGAAGCACTTTATACGCTAACGACTTCGCGGCCATGTGATCACCACAGATACCTTCATGAACCTCCTGAAGGGTATATTCAGCTTCAGACGGAACCAAGCACTTCAACAATGGAGAGAAATAAGTCCTTCGATACAGATCTCCATCAATAAGTATGAAGTTTGCACTTTTGTATTTCACCTTCTTAGCCAACATCTGATCTGAAGGTATTACGCCATCTGCTAGATAGTTTATGTATGGGGTCATCCAACAATTAGACCGCTCCACGCACATTACTTCCCCATGCTGGATGCTAGCTTGTGTCAGGATTTCTAAGTAAACTGTCCCGTTAAAAGCGCTTGATTCAGTAGTAGCCAGCTTCGACAATGCATCGGTGTTTGAATTATCAGTTCGACAAACACCTTGAAATTCACACGAGCCGAAGTATTGAAGTCGATCTTTCAATTCTGCAAGATACTTAACCATTTTAGAGCCTCGAGCTTCATATTCCCCCGAAACTTGTTTGATGACCAGCTGAGAATCACTGTAAATAATCAACTTCTGAACTTCCAAACTTTTGGCCAAACGCAACCCTGCTAGCACCGCCTCGTATTCAGCTTCGTTATTCGTTGCCCTGAATTCGAATCTGATAGCCTGCTGCACTTTGAATCCCTTCGGACTGGTCATAATGATCCCAGCACCACTAAGGTCCGAAGTAGAAGATCCATCGACATATAAGGTCCAAGAATCGTGCGCTTACTGAAGTGTAGCCACCGTTTCTGTAATCCCTCCTCTTCGTTTAGACTCCCATCAGCTTCGAAAAACGAGCATTCTACCACAAAATCGGCCAAGGCTTGACCTTTAATAGCTGTCCGTGAATAGTACTCTATGAAAAACTGAGATAATTCCATCGTCCACGCAGCAAGTCTCCCCGAAACCTCTGGCTTCCCCAGCACCTTCTTCAGCGGTTGATCCGTGTATACCACTATTACCCGACCTTGGAAGTACTGCCGAAGCTTTCTACTAGCAATGATCAAAGCAAAGGCAAACTTCTCAAGGTTTGGAAACCTTGTTTCTACGTCCCTAAGGGCATGGTTCACATAGTAAACCGGGTGCTGCTTACCCCCAACCTCACGCACCAAAACTGCTCCTACTGCCAATGAACTTGCAGCCAGATACAAATACAAAGGATCAATAGGAACTGCCTTCACCAACAGAGGTGCCGAATATAAGTACCTCTTGATTCCTTGGAAAGCTTCCTCGCACTCCAAAATCCATTGGAACGTCTTCGCATTCTTTGGCCCTTTCAATGTGTTAAAGAACGGCAAACACCTTTCTGCCGATTTAGACATGAACCTCCGCAACGATGCTATTCTACCAGTTAAACGTTGGACATCCTTATACGACTGTGGGGATTTCATGTCCAAGATAGCCTGGATTTTCTCTGGATTGGCTTCGATACCCCTTTTGCTGACCAAATATCCCAAAAACTTGCCTGTTCCCAGCCCGAAAGTGCAATTAGTCGGATTTAGCTTGAAATCATAATGACGAACTGTTTGGAAGAACTCCTCCAGATCGTCCAGATGACCCCAAACAGACATACTTTTCACAATCATGTCATCAACATAGACTTCCATATTCTTTCCCAACTGCTTCGTGAAGACGTGGTTCATCATCCTCTGATAAGTAGCTCCCGCATTAATCAAACCGAACGTCATTTTCTTGTAGGCATACACCGACCGATGAGTAATGAAAGTTGTCTTCGGTATATCCTCCTTGCACATAGAAATTTGATGATATCCCAAAAAAGCATCCATGAAGCTAAGCAAGGCATACCCCGAAGTTGCATCAATAAGTTGGTCAATATGAGGCAAAGGATAGAAGTCCTTAGGACACGCCTTATTCAGATCAATGTAGTCTATACAAACTCGCCATTTTCCATTATGCTTCTGCACCAGAACCACTTTTGCCATCCACTCCGGGTAGTCAATTTCGAAGATAAAGTCTGCAGCCAGTAACTTGGCGACCTCCTCGTCAATTATTTTCTGTCTCTCTGGCGTGAAAGTCCTTCTCTTCTGTCGAACTGACTTCTTAGCTGGATCCACTTGCAATATGTGCTCAGCCACTTTTCGACTCACCCCAGGCATGTCACTAAGAACCCAAGCAAAGACATCGGCATAACACCGAAGCAACTTCATCATATTTTTTTGGAAAGGCTCTGGCGATCCCGAACTGATTTTCACAATTTTCTCTTTCTTTCCTGAAATTAATTCGATCTTTTCAGTCTCCTCCACTGGCATGACTAATGGTACCATTCTGCTTTCTGCAAATGGTTCCATTTCAATGGCCATGGTATGCTTTTGCTTGCTGACTCCTACTCCCGAAGTGATAGAGCGTTTCGATAACATCTCCTCGCCAAGTCCAGATCTCCTGCAACTTCGCCAACTCCATGGGGCGTAGGAAACTTAATTTTGAAGTGGGAAATTGAAGTAACTGCCTACAAAGCTGTTAAAGTAGGTCTCCCCAAAATGGCATTATATGCAGAATCCACATGTACAACGTAAAACTTACACATAATTTGAACCTGTTGGGGAATCGTTCCGAAGACAATCAGCAGCTCAATGGTTCCTGCCACTTTGACAAGATCGTTGCTAAAGCCATATAAAGGGGCCTCCTGCCCAATTTCCATCTTCTGACCATTCACAGGCATCCTCTGATAAGCATGAGCATATAGAATATCTACCAAAGAGCCATTGTCGATCATCATCCTCTTCCTATCCACCGAACCGACTTGTGCAGTGATCACCAAGGCTCCTTCGTGCTGTTCGATAGGCTCCGAAGGGAAATCTTCAACTGTGAAAGAGATTACAGAACCCGGGTACACCCTTTCGGCCTTCAGAGGCTTATCTGCTAGAGTCATCACCGAGTCTAGATATCCTCGTCTTTTCTTCCATGCAACCTTACCCATGTTACCCCCAGAGATCACATCTACAACATGCCTTGCCACCTGGTTCGGCATCGATTGAACCGGCTGGGCGATTTGTACTAACTCCCTATTCCTCGGCTGGTCCCTCTGCTGTTCTCGCCCTGCTACATACTGTACCAGAGTACCATTTTGAACTCTTCTCTCAATGAACTCCTTTAGATTCCAGTAAGAATTAGTGTCATGCCCAACTGCCTGATGATAATCACAATATCTATCAGGGTCTCCTGATCCTGGCCTAGGATTATTCTGGGGTCGTTCAAAGTACGGCTGGTTCTTTATCTGCTCCAGAATAGTAGCCCGATCTGTATTGAGCTGCGTATACACCTTATTCAACTTTTGAGTCGGAACGGGCGGACGATCTCTCCTGGGTGTCCAGTTATTGTTATACCTCTTTTGATTTTCGTCAAATCGGTCATTATTGCCGCCACTCTTCCTCTGACTACCATCAGTTGATTCTTTCCCCTTTTCCTTTGCTCTTTCCGAAGAACCCTGTTTCAAACTAGCCATGGCCTCTTCTACCACGATGAAGCCTTCGGCTTTCTCAAACGCTTCAGCCAAGCTCTTCGGGTGCTTGAACATCAATTTTTTCACCAACTTCTCAGACTTCACCAGGTCCAGACCATTCTGAAACAACCCTACAGCTTGAAGGTTATTAAGATCCGATACTTGTCCCACCGCCTCTCTAAATCTTTTCACATATTAGCCCAGGGTCTCGCTGGGATACTGCTTAACCAGCGCCAGTGACCCTGTGGGTTTTCCCCTTCTTTTGTTGCTTCCGAACCGGGCGTGAAATTTATCACACAATTCAACCCAAGATGAAATCGAGTCCGAAGCCAAAGTTCTCATCCACTGCCTTGCATCCTTTCTCAGTGTCATTCCAAAGGTTTGACATTTAGCTGTGTCCGAGTAGTCATAATAATCCATCAACCTTTCAAATGTCTGACTATGATCGTATGGGTCTCCTGAACCATCATAACTTTCCATGTGGGGAAGCTTCTTACTAGGATCCGCCTTCTCCTTTAGAATTTCAGAAGAGAAAGGAGAAGTGTAAGACCCCGAATTTTATGAAATAAAAGTATTCAATTTTTCTATTTAATAAATGGTTAAATTGATAAAAGTTTAAAGTTAAGGGTGATATATGTAAATTTTTTAAAATAAGCAAGTGGTTATAAAATATTCATTATTGTCGGGGAATATTCGTTTGGTCGTGGAATATTCTTGTTGTCGAAAAATATTCGTACGACGGCGCAGCTATTTGTGGACCCCACAACGGAATAACTGTCGGATATAGAAAGCGACAGAAATAACCTTTTTATAAAATAACGGCATAGTTGTTACCGTTAGAACTGTTGAAATACCCGGTGGTTAAAATACAGTGATACGCAGTGTTGTACAGTAGCACACGATATTGCACAGTATTTCGAATTATTGAGTCTTACGTGAGAAGGCACTTACTCAATTATTGTTACAGTAATTACTGTTCAATATTTTATATTATTGACTCAATAATTGTTACATTGATATTTTATTGACTCAATAATTGCTGCGTTATATGATTGATTCAATAATTGCTACAGTGGATATTTTGTATTATTGATTCAATAATTGACACTGCACAGTATTTCACATTATCAACTCAATAATTCATATTATTTGAATAATATTATTAAATAGCATTATTGACAATGTCTAAGGAAGTTCTGTCTAGGAGGAGTTATTTAATTACGCGCTAGTAAGGAGAAGTCCTTATCGGAAGGCCCCCTCTTTCCTGGGAACAACCTAGTTGTCAATATTGTAGTTCTGTAATATTATTTGTGAATAATTAATTATTGATTTATATGATAAGGAAATATTTATTTTGTGGATATTAAATAAGGAATTAGCACTGATGTGTTTTTATCAGTATTTTGGTGTGGAAAATCATCTGTTTGTGGATTTCGGATAATTTATGTTTGGAATTTAGAAAAACTTCCTTCTACAAAGTTGTAGAGAATTAAATTTCCTATGGAAGGACATAGAATTTATATTTTTCTGATGAAGGGGCTATTTATTATGAATTATTGAAGTTTCGGAAAATAAATATTTTTTTAAATAAATAATGGGCCCCACTTTTTGTTAAATGTTGAATTTTCCTAGCAGCCAGGCGGCGGATTTTAAAAAAAATAAAATATTATTTTATTCAAAAGTCTACTTTGGCATCCTAAGCTTTTTCTATAAATAGGGTGCTTAGGTTAGAATTGAAAAACACACCAGAAACAGAAGTTTTCTCTCTCTATAATATCGAACGTATTTTTGTGAGTATTTCAATACTTTGAGTATTAGTATTCAATGCAAGTTTTCTTCGGTATTATATCCGATATTTCAGTCAGAGGTACTGTTCTTTTGAGGTAAGGGATGTTATTTTCTTTCGTAAATGATGTTATTCTTTTCAATATCATTATACCAAATATTGTCATGGATTTTGTTATGAAATTCTTACTTTTTCCGTCGGGATTACTATTCACGTATACGACACTATTTATAAATACGGTACTATTCACGAGTACTATTCACGAAGTATGATTTTTCTTATGAAATTTCTATCTTTTTCGTGTCGGGATTACTATTCACGTATACGGCACTATTCACTTATACGGTACTATTCACCGAAAAATTAAATTTTCTTCTATTTGTCCAAGTTGCCTATTAAGGTTCATATCTTTGATTGGATCTAAGTTTTGAGCTTTATTTTTGAATTTTGCTCCACAAAGTATTATTATGGAGTATTTTTGAACTTGGAGATCGATATTTTGATCATATTATTTTTATTATCATATATAACATTTTTATAATCCTGGTGATGAAATTTCTCTTTAACTTGAGTGTAAAGATGGGTAGATTATTGGTATGATCATGACTATAGATTCTCTTTGGCCAGTAGTGCAAAGATGGATTGTTGACTGGTATGTTCATGACCATTGAATTTATAATTGAATATCTTTAGCTTAAGGGCAAAGGTGAATTGAGCAACATGGTTATAATTATTGTTTATATAAATTCTGAAATGGTTAGATATTTTTTGAGATATGAATATCTTTGGCCTGTAGCGCAAAGATGAGTTGTTGATTTGTGAATATCTTTGGCATGTAGTACAAAGATGACCTGTTGTTGAATATCTTTGACCTGTAGTGCAAAGATGAGCTGTTGATTTGTGAATATCTTTGGCCTGTAGTGCAAAGATGGATGATTAATTGTTGAATATCTTTGGCTTGTAATGCAAAGATGAATTGATTAGCATGATTATGAACAGGAACTATGATTTGGTATAACCATGATCTTTGGTGTTTCAGGTAAAGACAGGTGATGAGAATTATCTTCGTCCTGAGTGCGAAGATGAATTCATCAAGATAATTATGATCATGAACTTACATTATTGTGGACAGAAATTGTTAATTGATGTTACAGGGATAAAATATTATTGATGGACTTTTAACATGGAGAAGATAATAGACATTATAGTCTATTTGACTCTTCTAATGGATTGCTCGTTCCGTTACAACTATGGTTGAAAAGTTTTACCATATGTTTAAATCTCTGATTTATTACTGATGAAAACTATTGATAATATAATTATCTTTAGTCATGATATTCTTTACTGGGCTATTTGTGCTCACCCTTTTGCTTCACAATTCCTTTTAGGTAATAAGAGTATAACGGGGTCGAGCAGTGATAACAGGGGAATAGAGTGATGGTCTATAGCTGTTGAGGTTTTTCATAAAACAGTATGAGAAGAATTATATTGAGAATTTAAAATGTGTGTGTCGTATTTTATACATTATTTTAACAGTTGATTTTGGTGAACCAAATAGGCTGAGGTGAACCCAACTTTGGAAGGGTGTTTTGCCACTATCATACAAGATGTCTAATCACCTACAACTTCGGCTTATCATAAGACATGGTTGTGCACATCCACTTGCTGATTATATCTATGAGCACTACCTATATAATATTGGAGTTTGGTTGAAATATAATTCTCAATTGGAGACAATGAAGATAATTATATGGCAAGAGAAGACCCACCATTGGAAAGAACATGATAGTAATCTTCTCATTTTTCTTTGGGGTCTATTGGGTCAACCAAGGATAATTCTCAAGTCATATGATATCTATTATAACTTAGATGCATGGCCTCCCGTGTACGAAGGTTTTCTTGAGCATTTTTCAAAAATTTTAATTTCTAAAACAGTTATTGACTGTACCTTTCTGTAACGTATTATTGATTTGAAGTATAGGCACTGTATTAGTATTGAAACTCACAGTTTAATTATGGTCGTATTTTGTACGACAGTTTAAAAGATAGAATTTGAAGATTTGTATTTGAAATTTTTGTTGAGTGTATTTCGTGGCGACCCAGAATGAGTTGGGTGGATTAGACCTATTTTGAGGGCGTTACAAGAAGCCTTCTTGCCCGGAGTCTCCTTCACCTGTTGGACTTCCGCCAACTATTTTTGAAGCTCCTTCATCTCTGCAGCCAAGAGCTTAAGTCCTTCTAGCTTCGGCTTCAGCGAAATTTCTCTCTTCGGAGAGCATTTCTTCTTCTGCTCAGTCCGATCGAGGCGAGAATCCACAGGGTGGTGTACCTTCTTTATATTCTTTGGGGAATGACCACCTGAAATGCTTCGGCTACTGTCCTCTTCACTGTACTGAGAATAATATTCAATATGAGGTACCTCCATTGCGGGTTCGGGAGAGCAGCTTCTTGGTCTGCTTCCTCTTCTGTCGTTACCCTTGTCCCGAGAACCCTTATGGTGAGAGGCCCTCTTCGGATCTTCAAAAACATGACGTTTTCCTCTGCTTTGGATAGGGGAATGGCTCCGCAGCCAATTTTTTGAATGCCTAGAACCTTCATCATCCTTTGTCCGCCTACCCATAGATCTATCCGGCTCTTTAGGTTGAGTATAACTGGATGCCCCACTTTCCATCTCAGCCATAAGAACCATCTGTTTGGCAATCTCCTCTCTTTGTCGCAGAAGTGCCTTCAAAGCCATGTCGGTCCCCTGTGCCATTTTAGCCAGAGTAGACGCCTTGTCTAACTGTCCCTCTTGGTGTTGGGTTCTAGGCGGTGTGCCTTCTACCCTTTTTCGATCTTTAATAGGTCCTTTATCAGGAGTAGCGAACAACTTCCTTTTAACACCACCATGATCTTTTACACGCAACTTCTCTAGAACATCCTGTGACCCAAGCCTTTCATGAACGCTTTTTGAAGGACCCATCCTATCTTTTATGGAAACCCTCGGTTGAGAAGAACTTGCTGTTGTCGGTTGTCCTTCGGCTGTAACCGTATTACTTTTCATCATAACTTCCGATGTAAGACGTTCAATAAGTTGTGATTGAAAATCATAAACACTAAAGACCCCTCCTTCTAGCGTCAATATTAACGCCAAGATCTGATCACGCGCCTCAATCACGAAAAGCGCGCCTAATCCTGCACAATGAATACGTTAGCACCGGATCTCGACGGCTTGGGCCGCCAGGGATCGCTCCGATGTGAGAATAAGTACAGGCCGGAAGAAGGGTTAACAATGGAGGTTGTGTGCTCTAGTGTCTAGAGAGAAAAAATATTTCATTTTTTTTCTTGTGTAATGCTCTGTACTCATATATTATCTCACCAACTTGCATGTTTTTTCCCGTTGCTTACGTCAGCTAGCTGCATGCAGGCTTTACTATACCTTGCTCTCCACCCAGTCAACATTATGTCAACTCCTCATTATTAAAGGAGGCTTAAAACAGCTTAGCCCATCTATCAATCAGCCGCATGCTAAATCCCTTTTTAGCTAACCCTTCTCTAATAAGCTACTCACCCACAAACTGTCACCTGTCCTCCACTATCTCCTCCGGCCCAAGCAATCATTTAAATAATAGTCCAATGTTCTAAGAGTAAAAATGAACTTGACCCAGAAAGCCCAAAATAAATAAAATTCGACCGACCTCAATATCCAGCCCAACACTACGATATATGGAAACTACAGCCACAAACACCAGTAACTTGCTTTTTCTATCTATCTATCTATCTATGATTTGTTAGACTCCGATCTTTATTAGCGACTTGCTCTACCATAACAAATCAGATAGAATATATTTAATCATCAAATGACCCATTTTAATTATGCTTTAGTTCAATAATACGTACAAGCTACAAATTTATATACTTATATATATTTTTGTACAATATTTACTCTTAAATTTATTGAATGTATTTTAGTTTAGTAATGACTATATAATGATTCGCTTAAAAAGATTAAAAAAGTAAATTTTCCTCATGTAATTCTCTCCTAATCCTTCTCCAGGCTCTCCTTTGTAAGTACCTATGATTAATGATTAATGGATTTGAAATCGTAAACTTGAGGACATTATTGTAATCTATTATATAGTACCACTAAAAAAAACTCTTTTTTTTGGAACAAAATAAAGATGCTAATATTTTCAGTGTATACATACATTTAATTTTTAACTGCAAATATACAATTTAGGATTCACATGACACGACCACGTAATTCGCTTTTTAAAATATTTATAAATTCAAAATTAATATGAATTAATTTAAATATAGGTCATACAATTATAAATTATCTAAACAATACTATTAACTACAAGATTAACTGTTCTCAAAAGTTAAATAAATTATTTAAAAATATCGCCAATATTTTAAACTGAAGGACTATTATACTCTTAATTGTACATTAACTAATTTATCATTGGTCATATTACATCTTAGCCAAATAGTAAATCTCTCTCCACAAATTCAATAGCCAATTAAAGCAATTAGCGCGCACATACTACTATATAAGGACAAAATGAATAGTAAATTTATACCCTTCTCTTATTTAACTACATTAATTTATACGAAAAATTTGTTACTTTTGAGTGTTGAGGAAAGAGAGTATTCAATTAGAATAAGCTAATTATGTCTTGTTATGATTGATTTAAGCCTTAAAGAAGACCGAAAAAAACTACTGGCCCAAGTTGTTTCTATCTTATGGGGCAGTAGGGCCGCGGGAGGATCCGTACCATATATATTTACACCCATTGGGCTTATCTATATACTCATGTAAGAATGTATGTGCTGGGTAATAGTTTTGGAGATGCATGATGGCCTGGCCGGCCCCACTCTCCTCCCACCTATCCAACAAAAACATCTGGTAATTTGCAATTGTTGTATATATCTATCTGGATTCTGAATTCTGGATTCTGGATATTAGACTCCCAAGCCTCCATAAATTTCAATTGTGGACCGCCCCTTTCAGGTGATGGTGAGCCTTTATTAAGGTGGTAGATATGGGCTCGTATTATATACTGCTGGCCCGTGCTAAAGTCACATATCCTAAACTCCGGTCCATTATGAGCCAACCGTAAAGTATTTTCTCTTCTTTTTATTTCCCATGGGATGGCGGATGGCCCCGAGTCCGACAGAGCAAACTCGAAAACCGTATAGTAAGTGAGGGTAAGGTTTTTAGACCCGGATCGGTCATCGAACCGAAAAAGATACTAAGTGAATGGGTCATTGGTTTAACAAGTAGTTGAACCGTTATTGACCAAATGACATCATTAATATGTAATAAATAATTAATAATTAATTATATTAATTATTATTATATATTATATATAATATTTAATAAATATATAAAATTAATCAATTTATCTATTAAAAAAATTAAACATATTTCTACAATGTTTACTTTATACATTTCAAATAAATACTAAAATTTTTAGTTAATGTATTTGACATTACTTAAAATTGATATTTTAGTTTTCAAAGACAAAATACCTTATCTCATACTAAGACAATATTTCTAAAGAAGGGCAAACAAGTGAATATACAATTATCATAAGAATCAAAATCTAAAAAAGTTGTTCATTGTCGTCTAAACTCTATACCTATCAATATCTCTGATATTATGAGAATAAGAAATTCATAAATTAAATATGATCCTTCTCTTCTCTAGCTAGGTTGATCTCTTTAAGATTCAATCGCTTGTCTCTCCCTCTTTCTCTCTCTCTCTCTAGGTGAACACAATGATTTGTCTATTAAATTAACAAATATCCCTTTTAAAGCATACAATTCGGGTTAGTGAATCGGCTTAGTTTTTTTAATTTTCACCACCAATGTCGTCGACAGCTAAATTGTGGGTACCGATGACCGCTTAATGTGACGTCTTCTTCTTTTATTGGTTCATTAATTATTTCTTCTTTTTTTCTCTCTTCCCTTCGCCGAAGTGTTGGTTTTCTTTTTCAATAATATATGGCCTCGCCTCGCCTCGCCTTCATTGTTTTGGGTGTTTGATTTTGATTTTGATTTTGATTTAGCTGGGTGATTGGAGATAAATGATAGCGATTTTGAGTTTTCAGTCCTTCCACTTTTTCTTCCACTATGGTTTCATTTTTTTCGGCATCTTCATCTATTTTTATTTTTTTTATTATAAGTTGGGAACCGGTTAAACCCATGAACCTGTTACGGTTCATTGGGTCAAGCGATTGAATCGCCGGGTTGTCAGGTTTGAACGGATTTTGGTTAAAACTGGTTTAATAGTTCAAATCGGACCGAAGAGTAGACCGGTTTCAATTTTTACCGATTCGACCGGCAGAAAAACCGTGATTGAGGGTAAATAATGTCTCAAATATTTAGTAAAAAAAAGGGCCATATATACAGGCAAAGTTTTAAAACTCAGACCGGACAAGCCGGCTCGACCTGAAAAAATCGAAACCGGTCCTGTCAACGGTCCGATTTGGACCATTGAACCAGTTTTGACCAAAAATTGTTAAAAATCAATAAATCGGCGGTCCGACCCGTTGATGGTTTTGACCGATTTGTGCTGAAAGCCTATTTTGCCCCTCATTTTATTATTTTTTCTTTTTAGTAATCTTCACATTTATTTTAACTTATAAGTCATCATGAGCCGAACACTTTCATAATTTATTTTAACTTAATTTAAAACTTATAAGTCAAATTGATGTCAAACGTTTTTACTTATAAATCCTAACTTAAAAATTAAAATAATTTATAAATTAACTTGTATTTTAAAATAGAATAATGTTACTATCATATAAATATGGTGACATAACTTTCACATACTGCGAGATGATAGTATGTGATTTGTTGTTGAGTTAAGTGGGTCATGTCAATAATAAATCACTATATTATCAGATTAATAATATGTGAGAATTATACAATTGTTATCCGTACGTAAGAATTATATAATTGTTTTATATGATAATAGCATGACTCTTTAAAATAAGTCCTTCCCGAACAGGAAAATGCATCTGATTTGCTCCGTCACGACTTCCTCCTTCATAACTCCAATTAAGCTACTCCTATAACATAAGTACATAACCCTGCCTGCTTTCCCAATCTTACAGGCAGTCCACAATCTACAAATTAAAACCTCTCTCTCTCTCTCTCTCTCTGGTCTTGCGCCGTCTTTAGGTTCTTTACATCCGGGATCCGGCGGTTACTTCATCTTCAGCTAGGTATACAACAAACACGTTCATACATACTATGCATATATCTGTCTCTTTATCATCTTTATTCGCCTGAAATTAAATTAATTGGTCGGATCTATCATATTAGCATAAACAAGGTTTTCAATTCATGTTGCTTCTGTAGATGTCTGATGTAACTTCTCAATTTAATTATCTGATTCTGTTTCTCTACCAGTTCTGTGATTTGGATTATCTTTTCTTAGTTTTGAACATTTTTTAATTTATTTAGACAGATAAAGAATTTTTTTTTTGGTTGTGATAGGCCAGTCCATAAATTTGCAGTTTGCTCTTGATACTGAAAACCCCATGACATAAATGCAATAAATTAATGGAAAATTTTCCCCCCTTATTTTACTTATCAAAATTAAAATTTGTTTTCCAAGATTCTAGGCACTTTGCAAGATATAATCTTTTACTTTTAAATATTTGTTACTGATTATTTGGGAGTAGAGGTATATATGTTATTTTTTCCCGTTTGAAACTTTTAAAGTGATGACTCTACTGGTGCTGTTTACTATTTTTCAATCATTTTGTGATTGCGGCTTTGACAACAGTTGTGCAAAAAAAAAAGCATCAGATCTTTGTATATCACATTTCTCACCAATCCAAAAAAATGTGGTTACTACCAATCCAGTTCATAACATTATTCCTTAGCATCCGATACCTGCTTTGATTGTCAATCTACCCACTTAAGTTATGTATTCTTCCATCTTAGCTTGTTGAAGAAAGTAGAATTTGTGAAATTAATTGTAAATCACGAGAGCTAATTAGCAAGAACTACAGGGGGGTTTCTAAACATGTTTTGAGTTTTTTTCTTGGTAATGGCTTTGTGATGTATATTTTTTTTCTAATAATGTAATCGTCACCAACAAAGCTTTAGAATTTCTCACTTTGGAATTAATTTAACATGGTCTGCCATAATATGTGGCCAATCAAATAACACTCTATTTGGGTACATGGATTCTGCACACTGGAATTGGTGTTGGAGAATAATTAACTTAAAATATCAACTAGCACTCCCCCAATTCCAATTCCAAGGCATGGATCAATGCAAATAAGTAAAGACTACATCTGTAGGAGATTCGAATTTTCTACACAACCTGATAAATAGCATGTGTTCATTTTGTTTCTTACATTTCTTTTAGTTATTGATTATGGCTCATATTTATACCTACTTTTTTTAGTCTAACACATACTTGCACAATCCATATAACTGGCTTTCTCCTCCTATTTTTGTTATTCTTGAACGTTCTTAACCATAAACTCATTGATCTGGTTTATATTTCTAAATCCCTTTTTTCAGTGTTAGGAGTCTTGTGCTCAAATATCTGACTACATGACGGGTTGTTTATATGTTATTTGGATAGAATAGTTGTTTATATTTATAATTATATTCGAGTTGGACTAATTTTCATAGTTCTCTACACCAGCCACTGCAATGGGAAAGAAAAAAACCGATGAAAATGGAGCAAATGCAAAGGCTAAAGATGCCCCAAAAGATGAGAAGAAGCTCTCAGTCTCTGCAATGCTTGCCAACATGGACCAGAAACCTGATAAAGCCAAGAAAGGATCTTCTTCCTCAAGCACTACTTCAAGTAAACCCAAGTCCAAGTCAAGAGCAGCTCCAAAACTGTCATCTTATACTGATGACATAGATCTCCCTCCCTCTGATGACGAGGATAATGATTATGCCTCTGAAGAAGGGCTGCAAGAAAATGATGTTCATAAACAGCCAGCTCGACACCAGAGGACTGATGCAAAGCCTCTTGACATCTCCATAACTGACAAAGAGTTGAAGAAACGAGAAAAGAAGGACATGCTTGCTGCTCAAGCTGCTGAGCAGGCCAAACAGGTTGCTGTTAAGGATGATCGTGATGCTTTCACTGTTGTTATTGGTAGTCGAGCAGCTGTTCTTGAGGGTCAAGAAGAAGCGGATGCTAATGTCAAAGATATAACAATAGATAATTTTTCTGTTTCAGCTCGAGGGAAAGAACTCTTAAAGAATACATCAGTAAAGATATCACACGGGAAAAGGTACGGATTGGTTGGACCTAATGGTATGGGCAAGTCTACCCTATTAAAACTCCTTGCATGGAGGAAGATTCCTGTACCAAGAAATATAGAT
The DNA here is from genome assembly GCA_020205555.1 of Panax stipuleanatus. Taxonomy (NCBI): domain Eukaryota; kingdom Viridiplantae; phylum Streptophyta; class Magnoliopsida; order Apiales; family Araliaceae; genus Panax; species Panax stipuleanatus. The sequence continues at coordinate 3,397,994 of CM035117.1, read as the reverse complement.
GTACTTTTGGTTGAACAAGAGGTAGTTGGTGATGACAGAAGTGCTCTTGAAGCTGTCGTTTCAGCTAATGAAGAGCTCATCAAGCTCCGTGAAGAGGTTGCTGCTCTTCAAAATTCATCTTCTGCTGTTGAGGCTGATGAAGAAGATGACACCAGCGGCTATGATGCTGGGGTGAAGCTTGCTGAGTTGTATGAAAAGTTGCAGCTGATGGGTTCAGATGCTGCTGAAGCTCAGGCATCAAAGATTCTTGCTGGGTTGGGTTTCACCAAAGATATGCAGGGTCGTCCTACTCGATCATTTAGTGGTGGCTGGAGGATGAGGATCTCATTGGCTAGGGCACTTTTTGTGCAGCCAACTCTGTTGTTGTTGGACGAACCTACCAACCATCTTGACCTTAGGGCTGTTCTCTGGTTGGAGGAGTATTTGTGTCGATGGAAGAAAACCCTTGTTGTGGTCTCACATGATCGAGATTTCCTAAATTCAGTTTGTAATGAAATCATTCATCTCCATGATCTCAAACTCCACTTATACCGGGGTAACTTTGACGAATTTGAGAGCGGATATGAGCAGCGTCGCAAAGAAATGAACAAGAAGTTTGAGGTTTATGACAAGCAGGTGAAAGCTGCGAAGAGGACTGGGAGCCGGACTCAGCAGGAGAAGGTTAAGGATCGAGCTAAGTTTGTTGCTGCCAAGGAAGCTTCAAAGAACAAGGCAAAGGGCAAGGTTGATGAGGATGAGCCGCAGCCAGAGGCCCCTAAGAAGTGGAAAGATTACACTGTGGAGTTCCACTTTCCTGAGCCCACTGAGTTGACACCACCACTTATGCAGCTAATTGAAGTCAGCTTTCAGTTATCCAAATCGAGAGGATTTCAGACTCTCTAATGTTGATGTTGGTATTGATATGGGAACTCGTGTTGCTATTGTTGGGCCAAATGGAGCCGGGAAATCTACCTTGCTTAATCTTCTTGCTGGTGATTTGGTTCCAAGCGAGGGTGAAGTACGAAGGAGTCAAAAGCTGAGGGTTGGGAGATATTCGCAGCACTTTGTTGATCTTCTGACGATGGAGGAAACACCTGTTCAATATCTACTTCGTCTTCATCCAGATCAAGAGGGACTAAGTAAACAAGAGGCTGTTCGTGCAAAGCTTGGGAAATTTGGACTTCCAAGCCATAACCACCTCACCCCAATTGTAAAATTATCCGGAGGACAGAAGGCTCGAGTAGTCTTCACTTCAATATCCATGTCAAAGCCGCACATATTATTATTGGATGAGCCCACCAATCATTTGGATATGCAGAGCATTGATGCATTGGCTGATGCGCTGGATGAATTTACTGGTGGAGTTGTCCTTGTAAGCCATGATTCTAGGCTAATATCTCGTGTTTGTGACGACCAAGAGAGGAGTGAGATTTGGGTGGTAGAGAATGGTACTGTAGAGAATTTCCCAGGTACCTTTGATGAATACAAGGAGGAGTTGCAGAGAGAAATTCGAGCCGAGGTTGATGATTGACGTGGCATGTGAATTAGGTGCTCGTGATTATTTTAGTAAATTCTTCCTCCTTGCGTCTTTTTATTGAGCTCATCAAAATAGTGACTTCCTATGTACGTACGTACGGACGGGTTAGATTTTTTTTTTTATATTATTTTTTGTATATTTTTCATAACCACCACCTGTTTGGTCATTTGTGGATCAAGGGTGCAGAAATTTTGAGACTCTACTTGCTTACTCGAACAGTTTTTTATTTGTTTTCCCCTCTAAATGGTTACTCAGTCAAACATAATCAAGTCAAGATCAAATGCAATTTTCATCTTCTATGTTTGGATGCCTGCTTTAAATTCATTGAAGGATCAACAAGTAGTTCAATCTCCTTTTTTTTAAAACCTACAATATTACAATTTCATTGCAAAGAACCTGAAAAGAAATCACCAAGGAAAGTAAAAGATTCTAACTTATAATATTGGAACAATAAAGGAATAGAAGCCTTTACCACTTGCACCATCACTTTTAATCTAAATACTTCAACCTCCATAATACTTCATGTGAAAGAATAAATGGATATAGTTTTAACAGTAAGAAAGTTCAACATGTATTATAGGTGGGATTTCTCTTCTATGGGGAGACCACGACAAACTTTCCACTTACCAAGAAGGGGAAATACACAGAATCCATGATATATATATATATATATATATATATATATATATATATATATATATATATATATATATATATATATATATAGGGTCAGTCTCTCCAGCGAACCATAAAGAGCGAACTGGCTATAACGACGGTTTTTTCGTCGCTGTAACATAGAAAACCGGTTTTTTATGTTATAACGACAAAAAAAACCGTCGTTATAGCCAGTTCGTTTTTAGTTCGCTCCCTATGGTTCGCTAGAGAGACGGATATTATATATATATATATATATATATATATATATGGGTGCCATTCCACAGCACACGTTAGCTGGGGTTACTATTCCAGCTAACAGAGATCTTACACCGTTAGTTCAGAGATCTAATGGTCCAAAGAGGAACTGATCGCACCTCTTGCCTGCGGTCAAAGAACTTTTTTTTGCCGGCCACAGGTAAGAGGTGCGGCCAGAAGAAATGTCTAAAACGCCCCCACCTTAGTTAGATTTAAATAATTTCAATATATAAAATATTTGTAAGATAACTGTTTAAATTTTAAATAATCAAATTATCACAATAATTGACAATGTTAAATTATATTACGTAAGAAATTATTTATAATTTTTTTTATAAAAATAAATACATTAAATATAGTTGGCAATGTTAAACATTAAATATGTATGAATAATTTCTTAAGTAATAAAATTTAACATTGTCAACTGTATTTAATGTATTTATTTTTATAAAATATTTGTATAACTAATTTCTTATGTAATATAATTTAACATTGTCAATATTGTAATAATTTAATTATTTAAAATTTAAACAATTATCTAACAAATATTGTATACATTGAAACTATTTAAATTTAACTGAGGTGAGGGCGTTTTAGATATTTCTCCTGGCCGCACCTAGGGGTGGGCAACCGATAAATACTGACCCGAACCGGACCAGGACCGAATTGGACCTGTACCGAAATTAGCCAAATTCCGGTACAAATACCGGTACCGGTTTGACCGGTATACCGAACCGGTTTTTATCGAATAAATACCGAAAATTAATATAATTATTATTTTACTTTATTATTATTATTATTATTATTATTATTATTATTATTATTATTATTATTATCATTATTTTATTGTTATTATTATTATTATTAATTAATTATTAATAATAAAAAAATGAAAAACAGGTATATACTGATACGGTTCGGTCTTGGTACCGAAAAACTAGTACCGGTTTTTTTGTACCGAAACTGGACCAATTATTTTTGTATCGAACCGGCCGGTTCGATCCAGTCCGAAAAATCGAAAAACCAAAAATTATGCCCACCCTTATAGCCAAAAAAAAAAATTTACTGGCTACAGGTAAGAGGTGCAACCATTAAAATAAAAATTCCTCTTTGAGCCATTAAATCTCTGGATTAACGGTTAAAATCTGTTAGCTGGAATAGTGCTCCCAGCAAACGCAAGTTGTGGAATGACACACTATATATATACGGTCCCCTTCTCCAACTAATCTTAAATAACAAACCAAGAACGAACTGACTATAGCGACGGTTTTTTGAGCTATAGTGACGGTTCGAACCGTCGCCATAACTATGTTGTCGACTTTGCATGCTATAGAGACAAAAAAAATTGTCTCTATAGTCAGTTCGTTCTTGGTTCGTTACTTAAGGTTCGTTAGAGAAATGGATCGTATATTTTATATATATATATATATATATATACACGGGAAGTGTTCGCGTTAGCTATGTGCAATGTTCCAGCTAACTGTTATCCAGTCATCCAAGATAAAATTCAAGGACTAAGGATTAAGACGGGCAAGGCCCAGCCTCTACTCCCTCTAGCGGCCAACAATAATTTTAATAATTTTCTATGCTAAATGCTAGAGGGAGTAGCAGCCAGTTAAAGCGTTTATTTATACAAATATTTTATAACAAACGCTTGTTATGGAGCACTATTCCAACAAGTGTTTGCTATGAAAGATTATTTAAGCAAATGCATCTTACATCGTTAATCCAGATATCTAATGACTCAAAAAAAAAAAAATTTACTGACCGCAGGTAGAAGACCCCTGCACTAATTTAAAACTGTATTTAGTTTCGGATTAAAGGGTTTAATATTTATAAATGAAAAAAAAGAAGTGAAAAATGAACAATTAGCACGATACACTTGCAATCAGTAAACTTCAGCTGCTAGAGATATCTTCCTACTTGGATACTATTTAATGTAAAACCACAAAAATCCAAAAAAAGAAAAGAAAAGGATAATGAATAAAAAGAAAAAATGAAAGAAAAAAAAACGCTCAAATTACATTTATGAAATGGCTAAATAAAGCAATTGCAACTCAGGATGAGATTCATCAGAGCAGATCAACATACCAGGCCTGCTAAGGAATTAACATCGAGTTCATTCAAATACATATATTGATCATCAAATAAAATGAAACCAATGATGCAAAATCAAATGTAAATGTATGAGCGTCAAAATTTTTAAATAACACAGCACTTGTACATTATAAGTGTTGGTAAATAAAATGAGCAAGTACAACATGCTCTTCAGGTGATCCATTATGAGGTATTTTGCTCTACGCTGGGCTCCCTTCAACCTAAAAGCGGTTACTCTGCAATGCAAACCCACATAACCCTCTCCACGATCTCACCAGAAGCTGAGCCAACGAAGATTTTAACTTTTCAAGGAACGCCACGGAAGTAATTATACACATTTGCAAAGGAATAGATTTTGATTCAGTGGAGGATCCGGTAGGCCAAATAAAATTTGGAAAAGAAAAAAATTCAATCGCCAACAGTTACAGGATCACCTTAGAACTTGCATAAAACCTGAAATCGTCTTCATTGATGATCTTCCTAGATCCATTCGTCTGGGTCTGGGACAATCCTGAGCGGCAACATGACACGGGTATATCTTGAAAGTAAATTGGCAAACTAAACTGCCTTGTGTGTGTGAAATTAGATGACAAGGTCCCTGAGTGCCTCTACATTTTCTAGTTTTCCATTTGAAGAAAGACGCACTGCATTTTGATCAGCTTGTGGATGATTCATACACCTATTCACAGGGATTTTCTGTACCTGGTGGTGAGTCGTAATAACAGAACTTCGACTACCTTCGAAGTATGTTGAGTATGGGAAGTACTCGCCACAACGCAGTTTCCATCCTACAACATAAAAATAACATCACCACCATGGATCTACAATCTTTAACTCCTGAAGATTATTCTCCGAATAAAACAGAAATACCGACAAATTAGTACAATGGTGGAGATTGTGCTGTGTGACTTACTCAATGCAACAGCATGATCATCTGAAATTGTTTCTAGAATTTTGTGCACTGCGATACAGTCTTTCAGATTCCATTTCCTAACTACTCCGCCTGCTCCACTTCTGATAAACAGAAAATAAGAGCTTCATTTTTTAAAATATTGCTCGACAGCAAATAGTACAACTACCATCAAACATAGCAACAGCAAAAATTATATAAATAAAACTTTAATGCACTCTACGGTGTTACTTTGATGCTGGGTTGTTGGCTGAATCTTCAATTAATGTGATGGCCTCAGCCTTCCTGTTTGGTTCTAGAAGATATAGCATTTCTGCTGCGGCTGCTCTATGCATCAAGGAATCTGCAAAAAATTACTAGCATATTAGTGTCTTAAGATGAAGGGGTGTAGTGTATGCATATAAATCAGGTGAGGTAAATCTAACCTTTATGTTTCTCAAGGAAATGGGTGTTCGCTTCGATGAGAGATTTGCCATGCAACTGACTACAAAAGCCACAAAAAAGAGGCATTTACTATGCAGTTGTTATTTATTTAAAAGACAATTAAAAGTATAACCAGAAAATTAAATCCAACATCAAAGAAAACCTGATAGTAGGTCGTTCTGCTTCTAAGACGCCCCAAATGAGTTTCTCAGTGTCAGTCACTGGAGTGTGCATGGAAGCTACCTTGTAGAAGAACCTTATCTGAAAAACCATAGCTTCAAATCAGATGAACAGTTGCATAATATACATTAAACAAATTGAAAGATCAAAAAAGCAAATGAATAATATAACTATAAAAGTGATGGAATTTGTAGTTGTATGTGATTATTAGACAGTTCTGATATAAATTATCAATATGCCTATTGAGTTTGTTATTTATCAGAAACAGTATTACCAAGCAGCGATGCGAATCTGGGTTCTCAGAGTCCAACCGTAGTAGCTGCTTTAGAGCCTATAGGGATCAGAAAAGAAAAGATGTGAAAAAAAGATGCAAATATGTAGAGTAAATCGACAGCACAAGAATAGAAAGGAGAATAAAACAGCAATATCCAGTAATATTACAGTATTATTACTACTAATCAATACATTTATTAAGAAACCATTCATGAAAATATTGTTTTCTTTAGAGAAGTGCAGTCGATCATCGCAATTTCTAGACATTCACAAGAATATGTTGGGTTCATGAGCAAATCAAATGGGTCGTACTCGTTGCAGGTGTTCATCAACCAAACCTGAGGCTATTCTTTACATGGAATAGTAAAACTAACAAAAAATGTTTATGCAGAAAAAAGGGTGATATTTCCACAACAGACATCAAACTACCTGAAAGGCAAGCAAGATTTTATGCTTTCTCATATGTACTTCGAAAGAAAGTAAATGTGTCTCTAAGGAATCAGGTGAGTGCTTCTGGAGCAGCTTCAAGTACTTCGTAGCTTCCAATAAAGGATCTTCAACCTACGTCAGTAATATTAATATACACGAAAAACAAATTGAGGATTCAAAGACAAAATATGTAAATCTTAAAAATTGCTGAGACCGGCAAATCGGGAGGGGGTTGGGAAAGACCTGCAGCAACTTTTCTCCATGGGGATCTGGATCAACTGGTTTAACGTGCCGCTTACCGAACTTTGAGACATTGACACTAGATTCCTCATTTTTCACTTCTGCCTCCTAAGCAAACACTAAAATTAGAATATAAACTGAACACAAAGAAAAAGAAAACTCTCAGAAGTTAAACAGAGCAAACCGAAATACTTTTTTAGCTCGGGCTTCTGCCTTTCTCTGTTTTTGCCTTATTTTCTTTTTCTGAGAGGCAGGTAACTTTGACAATTCATCATCTTCTTCAGCCGCCGACTTTGAAGGAGAATCATACAGCTTCGTATAACATCTGCAACTCCACTCAAATTATCATGAACATAAAAAATAACAAGAATAATATTTACAAGTGATCAGTGAAGTAATAATACTTAGACACAACCAGAGTTGCACTACTAGTAATCAATGAGTTCAATTGGTGAGCATCATGTTGTCAGCAGCATAAAATCTCCAGTGCAAATTCTTTAAGACACATTCACAAGTCATCCACAAATCAATGAGTGAAACATAGGGGAAAGCTTCACCTGATAGCTCCAGCCGCTGCTTTGCGAAAATAATTATGTGAATGGAACCGGTCTTGAAATTTCAGCATTTCAATATACGCTCGCAGAGTCATTTTCCTTAAGCAATAAGAATGGAAGTCAAACTGGTCTTCAGTGATGTCAGCATAATGCTTCTCGACAGCCAAGAATTTCTTCAAGGCTCGCCCGAGGTCACCTTGGCGGAAGTAACTTTCTCCAGATGCAAGTTCATACCTTGCAAATATTTGATATTTCAACACATTTAGCAGGTATAAATAAATTAGCCATTCGATATAACATATCCAAGCATCAGATTTGAAAAAGAGACACACCACATGCACTGCATATCATGTAGGTTATTGTGCTGATCTCCATCTTTGGTGAACAAAACAGCAGTCTTTTCTGCCAGGGAAACCTTCAAAAATTTTAATGTGAAAGGTCAAATCAATATAGAGGAGATTTCACAAATGAAGATGACTAGAACAATGCAAAAGATCATTCCTATCACATGAAAAATATCATAAACAACCAAGTAAAGATAACAACGTTGCAGTTTTTGAACCTGATCAGCCTGCAGCATACGTTTGACACAGTCACTATTTACATAACGATCAGCAAGATCCATACACCTAGCTTCATCTGCCAATGCTGCAGCCGCCACCAAGTCACCTCCATGCTTTAGTATCCGGCTCTGTGGTTAACAACACACAACATTAGAATTTCCAGAGAACATACAAGCACCTAAGCCCAAGATACAAACACCAAAGCCCAAGATATGGTTATGGCATGAAACTAAAGCTGACATGTATGTTGGGTCCAATCCTTTTTTCGTGAGCAATAGAGGGGAAGTCAAAAAAAAAAATCAAGCTCAGCATGTTCAATTTTGAGGCTCCAGGAACCTAAGTGGTTTCCCCGAGCCTCTAAGTAGCCCGCTGGTGGTAACTAGAGCCCAATCAAGTGATCAGATATCATATTATGAAGGTTAGAGGATCAACCCTCATTAAGTGTACTTTCATCCTGAAGGAGATGTAATCATGTAATATAAACTTTGCCTGTTTTCACATTTGCAAGTCAACAGACAGCAGCTACTGGAAAGGGATTCACATCCTCAAAGCATACAGACTAAAAGCATAACACTGCATTAATATGAGTTCAAACCCTAATCCCATCATGATGCCCATAGCGAACTAAGGCTTGGTCTAATGTTGAACGGTCTATACACTTCCATTGCCCTTAATATGTGCTTCCCCAATTGTAATGTATCTATCTGTACATCAACTCACTAGAACCAACAAACAGGCGACCAATATAATATGCAGATGACAATAAAGCACTTATTTACTTGAGCGGACACCAAAAGGTTGGAATATGTGATGGCAAAGCCAAAAAAAGTAAGATTTCAAGACATAACTTACTACTACAGTTCTAAAAAGCATTCAACAGAAACAATATCCTAATATAGATAGCAACATAGCAGCATCCTTTATCCATCACAGAAATCAACTGAAACTATAAACACATACAAAGCACTGGTATGAACAGACCTTAATCGAGTATAAATCAATCACAGTTGGAGTGTGTTCGATAGCCTCGTCAATTTTAGCAAGAGCAATGTCGTACCGGCCTCGTCTATCATAATTCTACCGAAAACAAAAAAAATTAGCAAAAACGAAAATTAAAAAATGTACTAAAAAAAGTGCAAAAATACTAGTTTCCCAGAGTAACGATTGCAAACCTGAGCTAAATAAAACAAAGTCCACATAAGTGTTGAAGGGGGCTCTTTATCCACTCTAAAAATAGATAAAAATGCAAGCGTGAAGTGGCAGATAGGAAGAATATTTTGACACGATATCAACTATATACACATTTACAACAAAGAGCAAGTAATGGAGCAAATTTTTGCATCCTACAGGGCATGACTCATCAGGGAATAAACAAACCAAAAGCATTAACAATGCTGTTTCAATTCTGTTTTAACTTTGGGCCAATATCTGAATACTCAGGGACTCTGATAACAAGTCTAAATAGCAGTACTAGTAGGACTAGGAGCCCACTTCATGTATATGAATCATTATAATTACTTTTTATTTCCAGAATTTTAAAGAAAATCTGCACGCATGGAATCAAAATCATAGGACACTCGATATAAGAAAGACAGTGTCTAATAGCCAACAACTAACAACCCCAACCAATCGTCCATTGAACGTGCTCTGTCAATACTACATTAAGGTCCAGCATCCTGCCCCTCTTATACCCATTCAAATACAACCCTAGATGACCGTTGTAGCTGTTAATCTACTCATACATCTCGACAAGTTAACTACATTTCAGTATCTCCAAATCTTTCACGCAAATCAACATTATCTACAAACATCTAACCTTAGAAGTTAGAAGCAAGGATTCTTGTGTAGGTTTTCGAATCCCCAAATCCCAGAACTCAAATCTGTTGATTCTTGTAGATTCTTCAAGGGGATTGTTCCATTTTTATTAATAATAAAAATTGAAAATATTACTATAATAAATACTACTCCCTCCGTCCCCAAAAAGATGAGATAAAGTACATAAAGTGAAGGCTAACTAAGTCATTTAGTATGGTCCATTAGATAAAAAAAATAAAAGTACTTGTCACTTTATATAATCTTGTGGGGCCACTAAGGATAAATTTGAATTTTTTTACTTTCTTTCCTCTATTTTTACTTTTCTTAATATGTGTGAAAATTGTTATTTGCTCATACTTTTGGGGACGGAGGGAGTATAACATTTTATATACTAATACTACCAACAAACTTAGTACAATAATTAATTAGTATATATTTCCTAAATTCCAAAACAGTATTAGTAAATAATTTTGGTTACTTCAAAAATCTTTTGATTTTATCATGAATAAGGTTTACTAGTATTGAACTTTTAATGAGTGTATGTGTATATATAATTATGTATATAAAAATCTATTTAATAATTAATATGTAAATATGTGCCGAATTCCCCTTTTCTGAGATTTGCCGAACTTATGAATGCCCATATGGAGAAACTGAATCCTTGAACCGGTGAACCCTAATCCTCAAACCCCCCTTGCTTCTTAGCATCTGACCAACAGGCAAAGTACTTATGAAATGATTGTGATAAATTACATTGAGCACGATTCTTAATATTCATATTAGAACAGCATCATAGAGTAAAATTACACAAGATGGGAACATAGAGAAAATACAGACTATAATTTTACACTACTTCCTGAGTGACAGAAAAATAAACAAGTTGTCATTGATCAGCTAGAGGGAAATTTTGATCGAGAAAAAAAAAGCCAACACTAAAAATCAAGTTGTCCTGAAAGACTTGTTATATATAATATATTGAACAGCAGAAATAAATAACTTCATAGATTCCCAAAGAAGGGGGAGAGGGGAAATGGTAAAGAAGAATCTACATTTTGAGGCACTCAGCAATTCATTTTGCATAAATTTTCAATATATGTAATCTACCCTCTTTTAAATATGGCAACATGAGCCACCATTTAAAATAATAATAATAATAGAAATTGAAGAAAATATTTAGCAAAAAGAATGAAGTAAATGATGATGAAAAAAAAATCATACTTGGCAACTTTAAAGAGTTTGAGAATACTACCTCCCAGGGTACCCTCCAGTTGTCTTGAGGGAATGCTCTAGCTCAAGAACCAACTCCTCTAAAATATCGGCCTGTATGAAGAGATACAAACAGGTTTATGATAGGCTAATAAGTAAATATCCAACAGAAGGAAAATAGGGCAGAAGATCACAGAACCACAATACTAAAACTGTCAATGGATCTTCTCATCCGTGTCATCTTAAAAAGAGGTTGCACAAACCTTGCCAGGGTGATCGTAGAGCGGAGATAGATCTGAGAATAGTGATGGAACTCCCTAAGTGCAGCATAAAAAGAAGTGTAAGCTCGGCATCTCAAATCCAAGTTAACCAGTCAAAAGTACAGAAAAGAAATTACGATACCTTCGTTAAAAGAGGCCGAATATATTTGTCTGCAGCCTCCCTAAACTTTCCAGCGTTCAGAAAATCGAGTGGTATCCTCTGGAAAAGGGGAAAAGCAAATAAACATCCTGAAACAGATTCTTCTGAACCTGACAGATTCTCACACCATCTATATTTAAGTAGGCCAATCTAGTGCAGCTCACTCTTAGTTGAGTAATAACAAATAGCTTCATTAAAAGTAGAGAAATGTAAAGGGAAGAACCTCTAGGTGGACTTCCAAACGGCATATGAAAAAAATATATATATATCAAATTGTAAATGTGAAGATCATGAACGTTTCAACTTGCATAAGAAATACTCAAAACTTCAATATCATCAAAATTGAACACCCCTCTATCGCACATAATTGTCACTCTTATGTTTTTAACATCAGATGCTTTCACACTTATAAACACATATTTCCCATAATTAGCTCCTAAACTAGTTGAGATACTTGTCAGACCATGAAAAACTCTTCAAAATCGTTCCATAAAAGGGTAGTAGAGGAAAAAGGAAATAGATTCATTGTCATTTGCAGATTCACTACTTTTATTGGACAATGGAGAAGAGAAAAGATTGCACAACTTCAAAGGGAGAGGGAGTTAAGACGTCCTTAGAATATATAAAAAAACATGATGCTTGATAAGAGATCTTGCCTTACTTTAACTTGATGAAATTTCTATGTTAAATTATTTATTATTTGATAGGTAAATTATGAGTTAAATTGCATGTTAAGATCATCCACTGGAAGAAAAACAATGAAAAGGAGATATAACAACTGAGCAATAGTTACATATTCTAATAAAAGTACAAAAACAAAGAAGCTTGGTTAAGCTGGGACGAGCACAGATGCGTACACAAAGTAGTTTGACAAAGAGCAGCCGAGATGTCAGCCAACAAGATTTTCCAACTAAGTAATTAAAATACATTTCCAAATTTCATGCCAGGGGATTTTCTGTTAACATGAAAGACAAATAAAAGGGAGCATTAACAAAGAAGGAATTTATCACCTTCACAGCGGATGACCAACTGTACTGCTGCCCAAGTGACTTGTACAAAGCCTCCAACTGCTCAATTTCATTAGAGGAATATTCTGCACTTTCCGAATGTAATCCTACACATTTTTGTAGCCCTTCATAATATCTAAAGAGTTTTCAGGGAAAAAAAACAAAAGATTACATTAGGTAATTTACTTCTAAGAGATAATTAATCTATTCTACTATAAAATGACTGCCATAGTTTGGTGTGACTGGGTAGTATTATTGTCTTTATCGACTTGAGAATTGCCAACATAGGAAATAACCTTTTAAGAATATTTAAATTACATAAACACCAACTTTAAGGACCTCTGTTTGGTTTGTAGATTTGAAGCAGGATTTGGGGTGAGATTTGAATATGTAACCGGACCGCTCAAATCAAATTATTTCTTTTGAATTCATAATTAGGGATTTAGATTTAATTTTATTCAATTTCTATAATTCATTTAAAATTTGGTTTAGTAATGTATTAAAAATTGGAAAGGAAATATAACCATAATATTAGCATTTAAACACTATATTTTATCTGAAAATCAAATCAATCAAAATTTTATATCTTGATTGAAATCTTAGAATTCTAAATCCTAAATTCATAGAATCTCAAAGCAACAAGGAACATGAATGTCTACGAGACAAACATGTGTGTACATAGACCCAGTGGCCATATGGTGGGGTAAAGTTGCACACAGTTGCTTGGAAGTTTTCATTGACAAAAACATAATTTACCTGTAATTGTCAGGATTCATAGAAAGTAACATCCTGTACAATTTTTCACCTTCTTCAAACCGGCCAAGCTTTACAAGAAGAGAAACCTCCACTTCCTTCAATGACAATTTGTCAACCTATGGAGACATTAACCAAAAGGGTTCACATCTAAGGTTAAGTTTTAATTTCAAAGTTCAATCAACATTATTATGCTACAGTGAATGCACTTACAATTTTAGTCTGTGTCTTGTGCAACTCCTCGAGAGCTTTATCAACTAAGCTACATTCCTCCAGTAAAGAAACCTGGAGGAAAGAATCAAATCCATTTAACCATCAAAATCATGTACCAGGGTAAAGAATTTTACATTATCATCATTCTATAGTAGCTATGTAGTAAGATGTCCTTTTAATTTTTCTCCTATGTTGTGATGGAACCTGCAGCCACCAAGTCAGATGTCATAGATAAGGAGTTCATGTCTCTAACAACCTAAAAAGAAAGTAAAGAGAGAAGGAATGACGGAGGGTGGGAGTGGAAGAGATCAGCACCAGAGAGCATCAATTTGTGCATACCCAGTAAATCAAATATCAGACTACTTTCAAAAACAATCATTGAAACCTGAGTGCAACAGAACTATTCATCTCTGGCATTGTTAGATTATGCATTAACTTCTTTTTATAAGTAAAATAGGTATAACAATTTAGACCTATAATGAGCATTTAAACATGTGTTGGGAAATGTTTTGGTCCAACTTCACGACGATTTTTTTAGAGGGAAAAAGAATGCAAACAGAATCTCTCTGTCAGTGGAATCTCTCCATTCTCAAATTCATTATTAAGCAACAATTGGCAACTCCCTTTTTCCTCCATCACTACCACTTTTAAAGGATTACAAATGATGCTATAATTCAGGAAATAAATTAGGAAAGAATTAACAACTTAGCAACAGAATTTTGAAATTTGAAATAAATAAATAAGAATCATAACGGCTGAATAAGTCTCCATCCTACACGATTCAAGGAGCAGTTGTCGCCTGGGAATTTGCATCAATTGCCGACCACTCGAAAGAACTTGACTCCAGCAAGTTTTGATGAACATAGACAACAAATAATTCTGGGTGAAGTCGCTTGAGCTCCGAAGCTTGTAGCCAAACGGAATCAGACGGAGGGCGATTTTTCCTTTGCACTAAAAATTTGTAATATCCTCCGCGCCGAGTAGTTACAAACTGGTGATCGAGTATAGAAGCAATCTCATCTCTTGGGGCTGTATTTTTAGGGACACGAATAATTGCATCTTGTTGGGCAGGTAAATCCGTGGCTACTGGCACTTGTTCCTCCGAACCATGAAACTGAGTGAGATCTTCAATGTTGAAAACAAGGCCGATTCCGTAGTCATCAGGTAACGCAATGACATAGGCATTAGGACCCAATCGCTTGGCCACCTTAAAAGGTCCTGCACACCGAGCATGTAGTTTGGTGAAACTCCCAGGAGGAAAACGTTCAGGCCTTAGGCGGATAAGAACCATGTCGCCAACATCAAAGTGTCTGTCCTTCCGCCTAGTATTTGCAGAAGTTGTATATGCTTCCGTGCTGAGGGACAGACGCCGATTGACTTCTTCATGGATGTCTTTCATGTAACTAGAAAAGTCCAGCGCAGCTTCGCTTGGTCTAGAAGGCAATGTCAGAGAGTGGAGGTCCAAAGGAGTGTGGGGGCGAAAACCATAGACCACTTCAAATGGTGTGCAACCAGTAGAGCGATTAACAGAGTTATTGAAAGCAAACTCTGCCTGTGGCAATACGAAGTCCCAACTTGCCGTATGGTCTGCTACTAAACATCTCAATAAGTTTCCCAAGCTCCGGTTGGTCACTTCGGTTTGGCCATCGGTTTGAGGATGAAACGCACTAGAAAACAGTAGTTTTGTCCCCATTTTTGCCCACAAAGTCTTCCAAAAATAACTCATGAACTTAACATCCCGGTCGGACACTATGGTGGTTGGAAAACCATGCAGTTGAATCACTTCTTGCAAAAACAGTGCCGTTGTTTTGGAAGCATCATAAGTCCTGTGACAAGGAATGAAATGAGCCATTTTCGAAAAGCGATCCACAACCACCATGATGGATCATGCTGCCGTAGTGTCTTGGGCAACCCAAGCACAAAATCCATGCTAATGTGCTGCCAAGGCCTATCCGGAACTGAAAGGGAGGTATAAAGACCTGCTTGCTGTTTAGTGCCTTTGTTAATTTGACAAATCCGACAACGAGCCACCACTTTATGCACGTCGCGACGAGGCCAATAGAACCTATCGAAGACTATAGCAAATGTCTTATCAAAACCGAAATGTCCCGCTAAGCCTCCTCCATGAAGCTCTGAAATAACAAATTCTCTGAGGGATCCACACGGAAAGCATAATCGAGTGTCGTGGAATAAAAAACCATCTTTGAGTGAAAATGCATTCTTAGCTGCGTCCGTGCCTTTCGTGAGCTTACTCCAAATACTGCTAAAGTCTTCATCTGTAGAATATTGTTGCTTAAGGCTGTCGAACCCCACAGTATTAACTGAAGATACCACCAGCAAGTGTGGCCGCCTGCCTTAAGGTGTCAGCTACTTAATTTTCAGTTCCAGACTTATGCTTGATGACGAAGTCGAATTGCTGTAGATAATCCATCCATCGAGCATATCTTGCATTCAACTTACTTTGAGCATTCAAATGCTTTAATGAATCATGATCAGTATAAAGAATGAATTCTCTATGAATCAAATAAGGGCGCCAATGTTTAAGAATTTGAATCAAAGCATAAAATTCCATATCATACGCCGAATACCGCCGACGGGCCTCCTTGAGCTTCTCGCTATAGAAGGCAATAGGATGACCTTCTTGGCTGAGTACTCCTCCCACACCTACATGTGATGCATCACATGCAACTTCAAATACTTTGGAAAAATCCGGCAGCTTTAGAACTGGAGCTTCTCCCAATTTTGTTTTGATCTCAGTGAATGCTTTATCGGCAGCTGCAGTCCACGAAAAATTTTTGGACTTCAAACACTCGGTAATGGGGGCCATGATGGAACTGAAATTCCATATGAAACGCCGATAAAATGTGGCCAGCCCATGGAAGTTGCGCACTTCAGAAATATTGCGAGGAGCAGGCCAACTTTTAATTGCTTGAACCTTGGTAGGATCGGCTTCAACCCCCTGGTCTGAGATAATAAACCCCAGAAAATACACCCGCTTATTCATAAAGGAGCACTTGCCACGATTCACATAAAGTTGTTCTCTTTTTAATGTTTCTAGGACCTGATGCACATGGTCTAAATGGTCCTGCAAACAATGGCTAAAAATCAAAATATCATCAACATAGACAACTACGAACTTGCCCAAGAAAGGTTTGAGTGCTTGCGTCATAACACGCATGAATGTGCTTGGGGCGTTGGTTAGCCCAAAAGGCATGACCAACCACTCAAATAAGCCATCTTTTGTCTTGAATGCCGTCTTCCATTCATCCCCAGGACGGATTCGAATTTGATGACACCCACTACGAAGATCAATTTTTGTAAAGATGGATGCGCCACTCAATAAATCTAGCATGTCGTCAAGCCGAGGGATAGGAAATCGGTACTTAGCCGTTATTTTCTTAATTGCTCGACTATCGACGCACATCCTCCAAGTATTATCCTTCTTGGGTGTAAGTAGAACTGGTACGGCACAAGGGCTAAGACTTTCTTGGATGAAACCACTGTCAAGCAACTGCTGAATTTGACGGTTGAGTTCCTCATTTTCCATAGGGCTCATACGGTAATGCGGTAGGTTCGGCAGAGAAGAACCTGGGATTAGATCAATGGCATGTTGCACCTCTCGCATTGGCGGTAGTTGTTTCGGCATCTCATCGGGCATGATGTCCTGGAATTTCTCTAGCATCTTCATAAATTCGTTGGGGATAATACCATCATGCTGTTTAATCTCTCGGTTCACCACCAACAGCACTAGTTGTTCTTCTTTTAGAGCTCGAGTGAACTGCCGAATGGTTAGCACTGGAACAACTTCTTCTTCTTTTTGTTTTGGTTGTGCTTCAAATTCAGAAATCTGCAAAGGGTCTAAAACGAATTTCTTGCTATTAAATTTAAAGGAATAAGAATTGGCATACCCATCATACAACACCTTCCTGTCATAGAGCCAAGGTTGACCCAATAACAAGTGACAAACGGTCATGGGAACCACATCACACCAGGCCTCATCCGTATAGTTTTTTCCCAATGCAAACTTCACTAGGCAACGATGCTTTACCAAGATGGGGTTGTCTTCATTAACCCAGCTTACTCGATAAGGAGTGGGGTGTTTTTCAACCGTCAAACCCAAACGCTCCACCGCCTTACTAGAAATTACATTCATTCCACTCCCATTGTCAGTGATGACATTCAATGCACGACCACCATGTTCTATACGGGTGTGAAAAATGTTGGTGCGTCTCCAATCAAAATCATCTTGGACCTTTTTCTTAGTGTCAGTCAAAACCAGGTGGATCACACAACTGGGCAGGTTGGTTGCTCCCAAGTGCTCTACATCTTCGCCATCACTTTCTTCGTCTTCCTCTTCCTCAACTGCATCAAGCATTCTAATTTCTTTATCACATAAAAAGGCCAATTTTTTGTCTTTCGTAGGACACACTACAGCAAAGTGTCCAAACCCCTTACACTTGTAACATTGTGGTCCGTCGCCCGTAAGTTTGGTCTTTCCCCTTTGGTCTCCCACCACGGCGTTCCTGCCCTGGTCAGTGGGCAAAGGTGTTGTTTGGAATGATTGAGTTGGTGCGCGTTCCTGCCTTGGATCCATAGACGCCATTCGTCTCCCACTTGAGAGCCCCAGTTGCTTTTCGACTCGTAAGGCCAATTGATAAGCTTCATCAATATTTAGGAGTCGTGCGATTAGCATCTTTTTTCGCAGCTCATTACGTAGGCCCGTACGGTAACGAGCTAGAGTTTGTTGCTCATTTTCCACCACCTTGCTGCGAACAGTCAACTCATGGAAACGGTCTGTATACTGGTCGACAGTCAGCGTCCCTTGCCTCAGTTGCAACATCTCTTCAAACATCATTTTCTCGTAGTCAATAGGCAAATATTTCTCCTTCGGCCGCTCCTTCATTTCTTCCAAATTAGACACTGGCGCACGTCGAGTACGACGTAATTGTTCTTCCACACTACCCCACCAAGCTCGCGCATGTCCTTTTAATTTCATACGGACATAACGAACATTCTATCCTCAGACACAGAGAACCAATCAAAATAATCCTCAATGGCCGTCAACCAATCTTCAAAAGCATTGGGGTCCAGCTTCCCAAAAAAATTTGAGACATCTACCTTCATCCCCTTGGTTAGTTCATCAAGAGGGTGATGGTTGAAGTCACGCCCTCCTCGTTCCCTGGGGAATTCACGGCCATTCCGCCTGAAGCGAGCTCCACGATAACCAAATTCCCTGTTCCTCTCCCTGTATTCTTCATCCTTTTCATTCCCTACACTACCGTCCACTTCATCTTCCGGAGGAGTCCCACGCACCCTCCTATTGTGAGGTCCAAAATCATCTCGAGTTTGACGCTCATCCATTACATCCAACCTATGATTAATCTGTTCCAAGACAGATTGCAATTGGGTGATTTGTGCTTCTAGCTGGGGTAGGTCAGTGTCTGGGTTTTGATTATTCGACATATTGTAAGAATTACCACTGCGGGTTACAGGCATGAAACACTAAATTGCTTTGATACCAAAATTTGGTGCAAAACCTCCAGAGCCAACTTCACGTCGATTTTTTTAGAGGGAAAAAGAATGCAAACAGAATCTCTCTGTCAATGGAATCTCTCCATCAATGGAATCTCTCCGTTCTCAAATTCATTATTCAGCAACAATTGGCAACTCCCTTTTTCCTCCATCACTACCACTTTTAAAGGATTACAAATGATGCTATAATTCAGGAAATAAATTAGGAAAGAATTAACAACTTAGCAACAGAATTTTGAAATTTGAAATAAATAAATAAGAATCATAGCGGCTGAATAAGTCTCCATCCTCCACGATTCAAGGAGCAGTTGTCGCCTGGGAATTTGCATCATGTTTCCTCAAAAAGAAGGATATAGATGAAACAGAGTGACCCAAAGGTATGATTTATATATCAATTACCGAACAGCAAAGAAAATCCTCTGAGCAGTATGTGTAATTAGTAATTACTCACCATCTAACAATAGCATTGCATATCAGAATATTACCTTGTATAACAGCATTTCCCCATGCTCACAGCGTTCATTTTCTGGAGGATAATCATCCTCAAGAGTTCCTTCATATGCTTCAAGGATATCAATTGCTTTTGACGCACTATATAACCATAAGAGAAATATATATAAGTATTGCATGAACAAGAAATAATAATCAAAATTTAATTCCATCTGTCAAGAATTTTGGAACTGATTTAAGTTGCAGATATGCAGGCCTAAATCTGAAATTAACTTCACAAAAGTTAATCAATCCAACTTTACCAGAAAATCAGCTAGCATATACATCCATTTTACAAATATTTTTTTTTTAGTTTTATTCAAAATGATTGTCACTCGTTCAAAAATCAAGGGAATGTCAGTGCAAAAAACTGTACTACCCATTTAGAACTAAGCTGAGATGTGGCGCGGCGTAGGTATTTTGATGGGGGGCCACTAGTACAAGAACATGTCAATCTTGAAGTTAAGTGTCATCAGAAATCTATTAATAGACTCAAACATTGGTCAGCAAAAGTTACACCATTAATTTGAGTGCAATCAGGAAAAGTGACATCTTTTGCAGAATCACGAGGAATACTCTAAAATTAGGTAAACTAAGTCAAATTACCTGACACAATAAATAATATTTTATAAAATGGCCACAGTGCAGTATTTTTCAATCAGTCAGTGTTGCATTGGATGACTATATGCCTGGGCAATTTAACCTTCTAAACCCTAATACACACCGATAGAAAATTTCCTATCTACACTTCTTGCTTTATACTAAAAAATGATGTAATCGCATGCTTTTTGAGTATTGCATATTAATTTCTTAAAGTACAACATTTTATATTTACATTCATGTTTTCTCTGTTCACACAATTGAGCCAGCCTCTTTGTATTAGAAGATTGGCCACATTTATCTCTCTTTTCTAGCTAATACACAATAACATAAGCACCCACATTCCACCTGTATTGTGAACTTTGTAGGTTCCAATTGGAGTTGAAAGGGAGCAGTAGAGCTCAAGCTAACAGCTGGTGACCATTTGAATGGTAGTGTTTTTAGTTCATAAGTCAATTGTAGATGTATACTACGTCTTTGTGAAGTAATACTTATATCACTTAGTTAACACGTCATTCAAATTAGATTCAATTAGAAACTTATACATCTATGGTTTAACCTTTAAACAGCATAGATTTTAACCTCTTTTTCTTTATTTTATTTTATTTTGGGGGAGTGGGGTGGGGGTGTGATGGAGGTACATATCTAGTAGCATCTGCTTGTTGACTTTGATGGCATTTAAATCTTTTTCTATTCTTTTACTTTAAATTATTTATATTATTCTTTTCTTATTCTTATATGCTTTTACCTTTCTATTATTTTCGACTAACCTTTCTACTTTTATGCTCACATATAGGTTTTCAGCCTAAACATAGAAATCAATGTATGAAGTATGAACGAGAAGTCAGCGAAACTCTAATTGTTTAATTGGTCTATAATATGGTTTGTAAAGACAATGCATTACACAAGGAATCACAAACAGTTGACAACATACTAACAAATTGAAATCGTAACTCTATGGCAATGATGACATTACAAAAGCATCATGGAACCATAAATGTCATCTTAATGATTAAACTTTTAAATATGTAAAAAAACACATTTACTTTGAGTTTAAATGATGGGCTACAGCAAAGCCAATCCAATTCATGCGATGATTCGGTTTTAAAGTCAGCAATTGTTGTCTAGTTTCCACAAAACCTGCCAAATCACGCATTTGCGCCTGCAATTAGAACCGAAATGCACTGTTAGCCAACAAGTGAGCAACACATTCAACTCTCATGCTGGACAAATAATAGTACATGACAAAAAGACATTTAGAACAGAGTAGCTAACATATCACAAATTCAATGATGGCAAGTGAGCTCTTTAAAAAGACTATGTTGCCAAGGGTGGTGAAAAGTTTGAAGGACACTTAATAAGAGAAAATAAAGGAAAATGCATGATCATTATACTTAAATTTCTTCTCTATAATCTATATATTTTAGGTAGGTGAGATAGATACATACAAAACAGACCCTAAATTCAGAATTCATTGATGCCCAATTGTGTAAAAGTCACCAGCTTAAGGTCTTGCACTTCTACCAGTAAGTGTGCCTCGGCTGTTTGCTTTTGTCAAGATCAGAGTATTGACCTCTAAAATGGTGAAGTGAATTACAGAGAGAGCATAGTCAAGCTTGCTTCTATCCCATATGGGATAAGTTAATATCAAGGTGCATTTTTTTTGGTTTTTTTGACAAGCAACACCAAAGTGAAATACATAACACCACCGAACAAAATATTAAGGAATCAATTGTTTACCAGAGTAGGGCTGAAAAAAATCTTTATAATCAAATTGTGGAAGTAAGAAGTACTTAATAATAACTAAAGAGATAAAAGCTTTACCACTGGAATAGTTACAGCTGTGTAATATAGGCTTATTATTCCAATATGGACAAAAGGCATGATGGAACTTGGAAGTACGGTTAGGCAGACTATGGCTCCATTTACTGTAGTTCATTTTGCTTAAACTGCCATTTTGGAATATGATTTACTCTGATCAATCTAATAATTTGTCATCTCTTCTTGCATTATGACATTATCTATATATCACAATAAATTGGGTCATTTTCTTTGCACATTTTTCTTGGTTTTATAGGTCCATGTACGTCATTTAAAACATCAATGACTAGTGCATTATTACAATGTAGCATGTCAAGGTGAGAGAGCGAGAGGGGGGTGGAAAGGATAGAGATTTGGAAGCACTTCATGGTCTCCAAGCATTTTGGATGTAGTGCCACTGAATCTCCAAGGAGCTTAGTTAGGACGCCACAAATGACTAGCTATTCAACCAATTGTCCACATACAATCTACCAGAATGCAGCGCACCTGTAAAAGTGACAGGTCCCTAAGTATTTCTATGTTGTCAGGATCAATCCTTAAGGCATTTCGGTAGCATTTTATTGCCTCTCTATATTCTCTGTCTGACCGGTATAGAAGACCATAAACATGCCAGCAAACGTGACTTTTTAGGTCATTCTGCATTGAAAAAAGTGTAACGTTAAGCTTCATATAAGAAATATGGAGCGTAGATGTCGAGAAAAGTAGTGATTAATTAATTAATGTACAAAAACTGAGAAAAGAATTCAGACCTTTAGTCCAAGACGGACAAGATCGTAAGCTTCTGACTTGCGGTCCATGCAATTTAACGTTAATCCCTTCATTGACAGAGTTTCTGGTAACCAGGAGAAGGAGTATTTGAGCACATAAATAGAGACGAGAGTCCCGACTAAGGGAAAAACTCAAATATATTTATTTTATTAAATCAATCAAAACATTTCCAGTTAAAACTAACAGGCATACAGCTATAACCATCACCCTCACATTTTTTAGATAATTACTGACACCAAAACAACTTGGTTACGGAATAAGGTCAAAACATCCCTCCAATGATAAATTCCATTTTTCCTTGACAAAGAAGCTCTGCTGCATAATTGATGATGTATATTAAAAACTCACTTTACTTACTCTATATACACGAACCAGCAAGGATATAATATGATGGCCGAGACAGCTTCAGCAATTGCATTAATTCAACACCTTGAAGAACTGGTATTTATTCAGCCAACTACGACTAAAATACTAGGATAAGGTCCAAGTTCCTTAAGAAGAAATCATGTATATGAAGGCTGGAGAAGAAAAATTACAGCAAAGGTGCATTTTTTAACATGCTGCTGGCAGCATAAAGTTTTCACACAACGCCCCCACATGGAAAAAGTTATTTTCCATCACAAATGTAGCTAAACCACTCATAAAGAAACTTTCATGTGATTCACTCTTGTATGCCCAATTTTGTTTACATGTACAAAACGCTTAGGCCTCACCATGTCATTGTTATTCTGTTCATATTCTGTTTGTATGCATCAACATTTTCTGGAGCTAACATGTTTGAACACTTGGGATTTTGGGGCTACGAGGAAGAGCTCATATGTTCTTTCACTCTTAAGACTCTAACAATAAAGGTTCAGGTTGTAAGACGGATTCTAAGATTCTTTGGGTGAGAGGTATAATTACGACCCTTGGGGTCTTAGGATGGAGAAGAATCCAATATTTTTCGAGTTCAATTTTCTTTCTTTCCAACTTGAAAGATGGGGTGGTGTGTTGTAGCTGCACTGTGGGCCTCTACTATGAGGGAATTCAGTAGCACTGCTAATTCTTAGCTTCAGCAATAGTGGAGTTTCACTCCTTGATTCCTTTTGATTTGCTAGTTTTGATTTATAGTGTCAAGACAAACTGTCCTCCATTTTGAATTTCTCCTACTCCATTTATAAAAGTTGCTTTCCAATTAAAAGAAACAATGTGAAAAATCTAAACTAGATATGGAAGAGGTACATATGTAGAATTGTAGATTAATAACACAACATATGTATGATGAGGAGAATGGGTACAGACTTTGAAATAAGATTATATGTATCCCCTGATATTCCATTGCTTGAAAATTTGCTAGATAACTAAATAAAGCTTCACACCTCCATGTTCTGGAAACTTCTTCAGTATAGAGTCTGCAGCCTTCAACCCCTTTTTATACTGTTTTGTTTCATATGATTTCTGCAACAATGAAGACAATTGAATATTAAATTATTTTTCTCCTTAGAAATAGTTCTTACTCACCAAACCTGTCTATAAATAGCAAAGACAGAAAATATATAGATAAAACAAGTAAAAAAAATGTTATCATTGCAGCAATATGACAAAATTGTTAATGGAGATCATAGTTGAAATTGACCATGATATAATCAGTTACTGAAAATTACTATAATTAATCTTATAGGCAACTTACACTACTAATATAATAAGCTTAAGTAGATTCACCATAATATATACTAGTTCAATAACAAAACAAGAAAAAAACTTAAAAGATGCCCATATGCTTTGTTCATAAATAGACATTTTGCTCAAGAAAACTTAAGCAAAAAGTGCTCGCTTAATCATTAAAAAGATCAAATTGTTTCATATGCATGTAAACACCAAAAAAGGCAGGTGAAAAGGCAATGCACCACACTTTGAATATATGTCAGGCCTGCATGGTAGGTAAATTAACTCAACCGCCACCCCCCACCCAAAAAAAAAAAATCACTTAAACCCTGCTAATATGTTCTGGCTAAAATATCGGGTTTAAATATATTTTTATGTGGTTTAAGCAAGCCACGTGTGTATAGTGTGCAAGATATGTCAGCATTCACTTTTCAGTGATGAAACTACCAATCCATTAATTAAAGCTTGTTGAAGCTCAAAAGAATGAGGTGAAGGAATGGAAAATATATATAATAGCTTTATCAACATTCCATTATACTTAATTTTAGTTTATTACTTGATATTGTTTATATATTGGATTTGTGTTCAAAAGAGGGCCTCTACTTTTATTTACTAATTTCTTCTTCTTTTCCAATCCAAGCTTCACTCTTTTTATACCTCCCTCTCTCGGCAATTAAAACGTATGTATCTATGTATGTCCCTTTATCTGACTGAACCTTACTGCAGAACTGAGTCAAATTTGAGGATCCCGATTCCCAAATGCATGCCAGTATAAAAACTCCATGCTTTAAACATCAAAATGTCGTAATATACTAAAAAAATACTTGTAAATATAATTGATACTAAATCTAGGGTTTAGTGAGGCAAACAGCGCAAAATTAAATGAGACAGTAATTAAGCTTCAATTGTCCTTTTAAATAAAGATTATTGAGATTGAAGTGAAAGTAGATGTATAGAGAATCAGGGAACTTACAACGATGAGCTTGAACAGGTTGGCCTCTTTGGGAGGAAGCGAAGCGCCCATTGTTACAGTCAGACTGAGGTTCTATGGTGCAAGAGAATGAGGAGAATAGAGGAAATGATAGATTGACGGGGGATTTTTAAAGGGCTGCGTGAGGAGAGAGAATCGAAAGTCGTGTGGCGTGGTGTGGTGTGGTGTGGTGGCGTTTATCTGCTGCAACCCTACTACTGAGAGGAGAGAAAATAAACAAATAAAGTACACCAAATGGGAATTTTCACCATGGGTGTACTAGTAATACTCTAATAGTAAACTTTTTAATTAATTTCAGGGTAAGTTGGTTATGGACCAATAATAAAGTGTTAACACGTAGAGGAATCATCTCCCGCTTATATGTTGACACTATATTGATTAATTGATGAAAATTAACTTCATATTGTTTCATTTTTTGGTCTTCATTTTCAATTCTACCCCTAAGAGCTAAGACCCAGGGACGGAGGGAGGGGGTCTGGGGACCCTCCGGCTATCGAAAAAATTAGTAGGTGTGTGGGAAGGTTCAGTCTGAAATTCGACAATGGCGGGGTCCGAAGAGCTCTGCCTGTGCCGGAAAAAAGAAGAAGAATAAGAAAAAGAAATTAAAAATATATATATAACTTTATAATTAAGTAACCTACACATAATATAAATATTGACATATTAATAAATTTTTATGCGTTTGCAATTTTAAAATGGTCAAATAAATGAATCTCTAATTTAAAAAGGAATAAGTACTAATTTACCTAAATTTTTTGCATCTTTTTTACACTTTTGGAGACAGGTCATCTAACAAACTTTATTATATAATCTCTCTATTTTGCAATAGAAAAAAAGAGAGTCCCATTTATAAATTTTGCAAACACTAACTACTTTTCATTTTATATATGTATACTTTTAAAAATAATAAGATGTTCATTCATTAATAATGGCATTATATACATGAATATAACTAAGTGATAGGAAATTTTTTTTTTAAAACGAAAGGATTATTTTAGTTATTTAAAAATAATAATTAATTCGTTTCACAAAAAGAACTTTATTTATAAAATTTATCAATATTAAATATGTATTTTTGTTATATATATATCTTAAGTGAATAAGTTGTTAGGTTAACATTAATTACACTATATTAAAATATGATGATAATTTATACTCATCACTACAAAAATAATTATTTTTATACTCTTTTTAAAATGAGTAATGGACGTGTTTGACCTTTTTAATATTTTTCTATTTGTGAAACGAAGTAAATAACATATGAGGTCTGTATATTGGAGGTCTGGTAGAAATAGAGGAGGAGAGAAGAGAGTCGCCGCTGCTGACGCCGGTCACCACTACCGATTGTCGCGCCGACGCCCTCCAGCCAGATCCCTGACTTAAATTTTTTGACTCCACCACTGCTAAGACCAACTCTAATTTGTTTTATATTTGTTGTTCTCCATTTTCAGTTTTACCCCTAAAAGATCAACTGTAATATGTTTTTATCCAAAATTAAAGATATAATTTGACTTTTAAGATCAAACAAAGCATATTAATAAATTTTAAAATTAGTATGACTTATAAAAGTTTAAAATAAAATATTTTTTTAAATTAATTGATTTTGTAATATACTATACAATTATAATATTTGTATTAACTCAAAGGACTAATGACAAAACTGTCCCCCCAAGTTTAGACGAAAATCAATTTGATACTCAAAGAGTCAAAGTTTGGGAATATTCAATCAATACTTCTAAGTATTTTAAAATAACAAATGTGTTTCCTTTTGGCCGGACAAATCAATTTTTCTCCAGAATACGGTTTGAGTACCTTTTTTGTACTTTGACCTTCTCAATACATTTGACTTGTATTTAATAAGTATTTTCTCAAATAATATTTTTTCATTTCCCCCAACATTTAAATTAAAAAATAAAATCTTAACATTATTTATAAAATAAATGACAATAAATAATAAATTAAATATAAATATAATTTTCCTTTTTAGTGACACATTAGATCTACAAATAAAATATTTTTATGAAATTTATAAATACAAAATAAATAAATAAATTATAAAAAAAGAAAGATAATTATTTTGTAAATATCTCAAATACAAAACTTTGGTTGGATAAATATCTCATCATTATTATGTAATTCTCAAATAATGCTACGTAATGTATTGATGTTTTTAATTTTGTCTTTTTTCCATTGATGTTTTTGTAATTAAATATAAATGATTTTGTTGTTATTTTGTAATTGTTTTTTTTTGTAAGTAAGTTATGATTTTGTTTTTAATTTTGTCTTCTTATCATTGATGTTTATTTATTTATTTGTTTTTATTTAGTTTCTTAATTAAAGAGACTTTATGATTTTAATATTTATTTTTTTATAATTTATTTTGTATTTATAGATTCATGAAAATATTTTATTTGTAGATCTAATGTGTCACTCAAAAGAGAAATTATATATATTTAATTTATTATTTACTGTCATTGATTTTACAAATAATGTTAAGATTTTATTTTTTAATTTAAATGTTGAGGAAAATGAACAAACATTATTTTAGAAAATACTTATTAAATACAAGTCAAATGTATAAGTACAAAAAGGTAGTCAAACCGTATTCCGGCGAAAAATTGGTCGGTCCGGCCAAAAAGGAACACTTTTGTTGTTTTAAAATACTTAGAGGTATTGATTGAACATTTCCAAACTTTGAGTATCAAATTGATTTTCGTCCAAACTTGAGGGTACAATTTTGTCATTAGCCCTAACTCAAATTAAATAAATTCACATCAATTTAAAGTATAATATGTCGTTGCTTGACTTCAAAAGTCAAATTGTATCTCTAATTTTAGAACGGAGTAATATTTTATTTATTTTTACAAATTTTACTAAAACACTAATAAGTTGGAGAGGTGTCAACAAGTAATTAATGTTGAAGAATTAAAATAACAAATATATAAAAACACATATATTGAATAATATACAATTCGTTTAAAGAGAAATGAATCATTGTAGTACAATATTACTATATAATGTTGATTATTCTTCCTTGTGGATGAATATGAATTGAGCATTTTATTAACAAAATAACTTGTGTGCATCAGTGCATGTTATTATTGTTTAATAAAAATATTTCTTAAAATTCTGAGAGTAAAACTTTGAAACCATTAATTAGCCATATGAGGGATCTATTTGTTGGTTCTCTTAATAATGTGCATCACTTTACTATTTATTGGGTCTCTTAATAATTTATACTTGATTTATATATTATTTATTCAATTCTATAATTACTTAAATAATTGTCACAACTTATATGCATGAACAAACCAAATGTGATAATATAGTGGTAAAAATCCCTCTAGTTCCTCCCCCTCCCTTCCCTAGGTCCCCTAAGCTAGGAATAGATATATATATGTAACTGAATTGTAACATAGTAGGTTTTACTGCGTTTGGCAAGCATATTAAGTTAATGGATCCCGTTCATTTCATCTAAGACGGTAAAATGAACAAATAGTTTGGACTCGATTCGTACTCGCTCGATTAAAAGTTCAATTCGAGCTCGACTTAAAATATATATGATTCAAATATGATTAAATTTTAAAGTTCAATAAATTACTCGAATATCCTCAAATTATAATTTTTTATTGATACTCGGATCATATTCGTTTAAAAAGTTCAAACTACTTCAGCTTGAATCGAGATCGTGCTCGATTCGGTAGTTAAACGAGCCTCAATCAAACCTTATTTTATGCTCGATAAATTTTGTGAACCAAATCTGAGCAACTCAATACTCGATTCGACTCGGCTCATTTACGCCCTTAATTTCATCTGATGCAGGCAGGAAGGGGGAAAAAATCCAAAGTCTATAAAATGAATATAAACTATTAAAACGTGTTATGCCAATGCCTTGGCTTTGACATCACATATTTTTATAAATAATGCTACTAACACATAAAGTGAATCACATAAACATTACATAAAAATGATGTGACTGTATGTAATTTAGTTGAGTTAAGTGAGTCATGTTAACAACAAATCACATATTGCCACATCAACAGTATGTGATGTTTATGTAATAATTTTATGTGATAGTAGCATTACTCTATTTTTATATTCCGACAAAGCAAGGCTAACTGTACACACACGGTTTATGTGGGGCAGCTTTGACAAATGACTCCATTAGGAACTGAAAGAAAATAACCGCAATCCAGTGGCTTTACATGAGGAGAATCTGCAATGCTAGTAGGAAAGCCCAAATTTAGATAATAGGCATACTTTGATGGATGAAGGCCCTCACTCTCTCTATAGACAACAAAACTTATATCGTCATCTTTTACGGGAGGATTATACCTAGCATTTACACAGCGTTGAAGCTATAGTATTGTAAGCCTGATCTATATCATCTTCTGTCATCTCAATTGTTTCATCGCTATCATATTCAGCAGTACCAGTGGGAGCTTCATTTCTTTCTTTGCCCTCTCTCTTATTTTCACCAGTCTTCAGCTTTTTCTCACTCACCAATGAATAATCTAAATTGCCAAGTTCTTTCTCATAAATTTCTTTAAAGGCCATAGCTTGCTTGTAAAGATGTTTTATAGGAAGTGAATTTCCATCTCCACAGCCTTCAAGCTTGGCTAGCTCCTCAACCACTCGAGGTACAAAGTTCCACTGCTCAGATATACGCTGGATTTCCTAAATAAAAGTTAATCATACATAGAAATGGTCAATTTAGTGAATAATACATCCACAATTATTTGACAAGAGTAAGGTTGTGTTTGATAAAAATAAATGTTAGGATCTGAACAATTTAGACATTTGAATAATGCAGAGCATATGTTTAGAATTGTATCTGAATGAAGAAATGTTGTTTGATAATTAATTTTTTCAAAATGTCTGAATAACAATATTTTATCATTTTAACCCTCTGAACAGTTTAATCAAAATTCCATAATATTTTGAGATGTAAAGAACCTTCATCATAAAAACTAAAAGATCAATTTTGTTTTGAAAATCTCAAATATGCTGAACAAAATAAAATAAAATTACATGAGATCTAGTACTACAATTCATTTTGCAATCGGAATGATGTGAAACAATTTCAAGTTTGACGGTGTCTTAGATTTCAAAAGAGGATATATCCCTACTAACTGGAACCATTTATTACTGAGGTAGGGTTGAATTGATACATGTAAACCATTCATCCTAGTAATGTTTGCATATGCAGTGGATGGCGTTTAAACTGAATCAAGGAAAAGCTTCCCATATGAAGAGTAAAATCTCTTTGTAGATAGTAATGTACCTGCTCTTGCTTAAGATTATCTATTGTGTCTTGTAAACAAGTCAGGATCCCTTCAGCAGCTATCTTCTTTATCTCGCTTGGATATGGCTGTTAAAAGATCCAAAAAAGTAAAAATGGAGCAATGACTTAAGGGTCGGACCACAAAAGATGTTAGTAATACATAATTAAGTTGGCAAAATATAGATGCATGGGCTTATCAACCCATCACTCATTTTACTTTTTCCCTTTTCCCTCTATTCACCTAGTACACACACACAATATATATATATATATATATATATATATATATATCACATTTTCTTTTTTGCTAGACAGAAAATGTAAAGGACAAAAGTCATTGTGCATGCCATGCTACAATTAGGTCTACTTCATGTAACAGGCCAAACCATAATCAGAGTAGGAAAAGGGCACTTGGGGATGCTTGGGAATTGGTCCCCAGCCCTGAAACCCTTACCTACCTCTCCAATCCACATTGGACTAAAAAGGTCTCGACAGGAATTTATTTATTTATTTTTTCATTTTTTGGGGAGGGGGAGGGGGAGGGGGAGGGGGAGGGGTGAGAAATTTACAACTCTGAACGATATATCTTATTTTAGAAAACTTTGGCAGAAAAAATAAAAGAAAAAGAAAAACTAAAGATACAGAGACTGCCTTTGATACAAAGTTCCAATGAAAGTGAACCCCGAAACATACATCATAAAGTAACAAGGCAACCACCAATTATGTAAAGATAGACTGAAGTCACACAAAAATTGGTTGCAAATAACAAGAGCAATCTGGTTTACCTTTTCGTCCTGGCTCTCCAACCAGGATACGGTTTTGCTAAAATCATCTACAGCCCATTTCTTCACTTTAGAAGGAGGAAAATAATCTCGGTCAGGATTAGAAGCTACATGCTGCTTCAAAGGTGAGAGAGGAAGATACAATGAGTAATAATACAATTAAATGATAAACAGATGTTCCACAACCCTACTTATAATCCATATTCCTTCTGAAAATTTCTAGGGATGACCTATAGATATACTGAAAACCATAAAAATGAAAGAACAACAATATTATGTGAGCATTTTGACTATTAAAAAGAACCTTTGATGTCGCAGTAGGAGTGGGCTTCGAGTATGCGGCATTTTCAACTTGCTTTTGAGATTTCTTAGATGCTGATGGTTCTCGATCTGCAAGCAGAATTTGTGAGCAGACGTCAAAACTTAGACTCGCTAGGAAATTATAGTTCACATATTGCTTCCTTGAACACATGGCAGAAAAGAAACAAGTATATGAATTTGTCAGCAAGTATCTTTACTTATCAAAAAACAGCTTCTTGCGTACTGATCAAAAGGAAAATACACAAATACAAAAGACAGGACATGCTCAATATTCCAACAATTCATTGAAACTATTATAAAATGATGACAGCAACACAGACCTGGGATTTTTTCATGAGATATACTTTGTTTCCGCCATGGTTTACCAGCATGCATAAGGTAGGTTTCAATATCAACAAGTTCCTTCTCTTTGTAACATTCTGATATCCACTCCTAAGGTACAAAATTGTAAAATTATCTTTCATGAGTACATTCAAAAATTACATGGCATGGCCAAATTGAAGCATAGTATATACAAGAACAAATGTTACCACTACTTAATACATCATATTAAATGAACTCAAAATACCCATGCTCTTATTTATTCGGCCACAAACTAAAAAAAATAGATAGATACAAACTAGATAATAACTTTTACAATTACATAAAATGAATGGATTGCTGTACTGTAGGTTTTATGTTAAATGACGCTGCTCTAATGCTACAGTTATTGGTAGTTTATGAGAAGTTTTTTGTGTGGCACTGTTATCCTCTAATTCATTCAAACTGAGATGCCTGGGTCATCTAGGAGTGCTCATATGCAGCAGCTATAAACAAATGAGAAAAGGGTCTCTTCACTAACATCTACTCAACAAAATTGCAGACCCTCACGAAGACAAATATCCAAAAGGCAGATCAAAACAAATGCATCAAACTATTTGCACTACTAAATTAAAAAAGCAAACCTTTGAAACAATAGTTCCACAATCTGACTCAACTTGTCGAAACTTTGGGGTATTAGGAAACGCACAAACCAGGAGGGTGCAGCTTGAATTCCAGTCAGCTTGATACTTTGCACCCAATTCCAAGGCCTGAGAACGCAATACACTACGTTCTGGGTTAACAAACCCTGACAGTACAAAAACAACCCCTTCCTGCACAAATTATTCCCTTGGTTATTCTGAGAAAAATAAAACGGAAAGGGATATATCCAAAGGTATATCAGCTATGTTACCAGAAGTTTGGACAAGTTTGTAGAAGCAGAAATGGATGCAGACGATTGTCCACTTGTTTCGTTCTCCTTCAAATGGGGTTCTCCACCCCCTTTAGCTTGTTTATGTTTCTCACCTTCGTCACTTTCATTGGGTGAACCAACACTAGTTCGCTTTGTCCTGTCATGGTTGCTTGCATTTTGTCTTGAACTCATCCATGAAGGGAGATTTCTCTTCTTCTTATTGGCCCCATTACTAGGGCTTGTGTCTGGATCAGACATGCTATCGTATACTTCTTATTGAATTCAAGATTCCAACAGCAAAATAAACTCAATGCGGACAAATTCACTCACAAAATATGATCTTTATCAGAATTCAAACTCAAAATACATGACTTCAGATGCTGCATACTCTATGCCATAACAAATAAAATAAAAAATATATTTACAACCTGCATAAATCATTTCAGTGATAACAGAAAACCAATAACCCAATGATAACACTATTATCATACTCCAATTCTTATACTAGCCTATTTAAAAGCATTGTAGCCAAAATGGCATCCAAAAGTTTATTTTTTTAATTATAAAAATTAAGTTACAAATTTAATTCAGAAAACATAAAGACCCGTATGTCTGAATGTGCTTATAGCAAATCACAAATGGTTACAATGAATAAACTTTTTTTGTTAGCCAGGTTATAATACTCTCCCTTCCAAAAGAGTAAATCTTGGCATACTAACAACTTACAAACAAGCTCGCAATTACTCATCTTAGGTAAACTCTAGTTATTATGAGAGGAGTTCTCCACAAACTAACTGTGAGTTTGTATGTCAGTTGTTAGTATGCCAAAATTTATTCCTCCCAAAATTAGAGATACCAAATACTAAAATTCAAAATCGATATGAATTCATGTGAGCAATAAATATGATACTACTTTTTAGTCAGGTTATAATATTCATAGTTGTATATAAAATCAAATAAATCCATAACAATTGATTATGTGCCGACGTTAGGTTAATCCAAAGGCCGAACGCCTCAAGTGTTCAACGTGCACAGCAATTAGGGTTTTGATTACAGTATATGAATAAGCTAATGAGACAAAATTAAAGAACAAACCTTTGGATTTGATTAAAAAAATACACCATTGGATGAGAAAGAAGAAGCACCTGTAATTGTCCTCTGCAAGTATAAAAACGGCTGTTTGCTACAAGTCCGCACTTAACATTAACATTAACGTGAGCGAAAACTCTCCTGCTCAGATTCGATTTGACTGGAAAAAATTGAGGTCGAATTCAACTATAAGAAATTTCTAATTTTACGCCATATTAGACTTGGAACATTACTCACATCTACTCAACACGTAATTACTGGATTCATTTACAAAATCAATTACTCAAGTTTCAAATATAAATTATCGCACTTAAAATTTGTTAAATTCTTTTTTAGTCACGGTACTGTACGTAACTTATAAATGAATAATTAAACAGTCAACAAACTATACTTAATTTTTTTAATATAAAATTAAAAAAACTGTTAAAATCTTATGTGGCACAAATAATCCCATGTGACTTTCTTACGTGGAAATTGAGGATTTTATGAAAAAAAATAAAAGATTTATGAAAAAAAATAAGCCAAAAAAACAAAAAAACAATTTAAAAATATATTTAATTTTTTTTATTAATATCCAAATAAATTTTTATTTAATTCTTTATAAATAATAATAAAAATTAAAAAAATTTGTCAAAAAATAATAAAATAAATGAAAAATAAAAAGAATTATTTAGTTATTTTGTAATTAATAACAAATATTTTTTTATAAAATTAATAGCAAATATAATTGAAAAAATTAAAATTACAAATCTTAACAAATATAATTACTTAAAAAATTATAAAAATATACATATTTGTAAATTTGTAAATTAATAACAATAAAAAAGCATAAAAAGAACAAATAAAATCTCATCAGATTAAATCAGATTTAACAAATAATAAATGACGTAACGAAAAATATATTTTTATTTGTTATTGGAGAGGCGATCTGGGTCTGATTTTGGGTGTTTGAGATCTTGTGCTGGCAGAGAGAGATGAAGTGAGAATAGGCTTATACGGATTCCTTCCATTCTTCTCTGAGGAGAAGCTCTGTTGCTTTGGATCTGAGCACTTGCAATTTCTCTTCTTCCATTTTTGGCTGTTGTTCTGCTTCTCTCATCTTCAATGGCGGTGGCGGTGGCGGTGGCGGTGGTGGATTCTCTCCCTTCAACTGGGTTTTGATTCAATCATGAAGTTTTCAGATCTGTTGTCCCTCTTTTTCTATGTTGGTTATTATCTTATTGTTGAATTTGATTTTTGGTCGTTTTCTTCAGAAGATGAACAGTACGAATTCTTGAATACGAAGAAGAAGATGGGCTAATTTAAATGTTAAAATTTAATTAAAAAATTATTTTTACTACACATAATTTATTAATTTGTCAAGTAAAAATGTATATATATAATGTCAAAATAAATTTATAAATATGTATGTATATAAAATAAATAAAAATTATAAAAATAAATTTATAAATATGTATATTTTTATAATTTCCTAAATAATTATACTTGTTAAAATTTTTAATTTTATAATTTACTCAATTATATTTGTTATTAATTATATAAAAAAATATTTTCTATTAATTACAAAAATAACTAAATAACTCTTTTTAATAAAATTTTCTTTCATTTTCCCCTAAATGTATTTCATATTCCTCTTAATTTTAATTAACAAATTTTAGTTTTTATGTTTTGTAAATGGTTTAATTATAAATCAAATTTTACTTGATATTAATTACAAAAATAATTAAATATATTAATTCATTTGGTATAAATTTTCCCTTTTAGATCCATATATTCAATTATTTTATAATTTTCTTAATTATATTTGTAAATAATTAAACAAAAATTCATTTGATATTAATTACAAAAATAATTAAATATATATTTCATTTATTTTATTATTTTTTGACAAAATTTTCTAATTTTTATTATTATTTGTAAAGAATTAAATAAAAATTTATTTGGTATTAATAAAAAAAATTAAATATATTTTTTTATTATTTTTTGTTTTTTTGGCTAACTTTTTCCCATAAATCTTTCAGTTTTTTCATAAAATCCTCAATTTCCACGTAAAAAAGTCACATGGGATGATTTGTGCCACGTAAGATTTTTTTTACACATGCAGCTGATGTGGCATTTTCGTTAAAGTCAACAAACTTTAACAGCTTTTTTAACTTTGTGTTAGAAAATTCGAGTACAGTTAGTTGACTGTAAGAAGAAAAAAAATTCAATTATCCATTTGTAAGTTGACATATAGTATAGTGACTGAAAAAGTATTTAACACCACTTAAAATTGAACCACCATATATTCAACTAATATTTGTATATATATATATATATAATCTTCACTCTAATTTATGTACAAAAATTACCAAAAATATAATAAAAATTAACAATCAATTCATTGATTTATTTAAGTACAAGTTTATGCAATTACATACTATAATTTATAAATTATAAAAATTGATACAAATATCACATATTAATCTTACTATTATGGATCAAATTAGTATTCTAAAATAATTCACCGAGCATGTATCGAGTATGATTCACGAAAAAAATAAAATACTCGAATTCCTAATTTGAGCGAACATTGATATGCTTTAATCTGACTTGTGTGTCATTAAAGAAACGGGTATGAATAGGATTTGACTAAGATCAATTTCGAATTCAAACTTCATAATTTATATCATATTTTTGAACCGATCTCAAGGAGAATACTGAGTTACTCAACTTGTCTTACACCCCTACACATACATACTTAGTAATCCTAAAATCTAAATCTAACCCTCTTACCGGTCTTCAAACATAATGCTAACGAATAAGTTGTAAATTATTTTAAATATCCTAAAATATAATTTAATGTGCTAGCTACTTCACGTGACTTGTAATAATAAACAATATGGACACTCATGTACACGGCCAAGTTAGGCGTTGTTTACATTGTTTGTATGGTCTGTACATTAATTACCATATAAATTATTAAAAAAATCACGTCATTGTAATGTGATTTAATCAATAACTTGATTGTTTTTATCGAAATTTGTTCGTTATTGTTTTTGTCAAAACTTTTTATTCAATGTTTTTGTGACTTAAGAGCTAATGCCACATTTTCTTAATTTCTTATCAAACTTTACTAGCCGACTAAAGTTGTGTAATATTTTATTATAAGTACATGATAATTGTGATGAATTATTAAACTTATTTGTTGTTGGTCTCCTTTAATAACAATTTTAATCACGTCATTATATTTTTTTGTTTACCTTGATGGATTAAATTGTGATAATTATTTATTTTTTAAAATTTTAAAGTTCTTATATTTGCATTTATAACCACATTCGCACTGCATCTGCGTGCGCAGTACAGTTCAATTACGTGGTGCGATTTTTAAATATAGCATCCACACACATGTGTATGCAGATACGAATACTCCTTATATCCTCACCAATTCACACCGCACTCTCCCCTAATAACAAATGAATAAAGTGTGCGGAACGAAGCAAGGAAAAATGTTAGATTTGGAGCCCTTGCCCAATTATATAACTAAGCGTTTGCAATGATAAATTTTATTTTATTTGATAATTGCACCAAAAATAACGCGATATATTTGAGTTTTGAATATTACATTTATGGTTTTACATGTATGAATTAAATAAGTTTCGTTGGAAAAATTATGTGTAAATATATAATATTTATTTGAAAATATCAACTTTTTAATTTATCATAATACGTAATCAATATAAATAGGGTAAACATGTAAATAAAAATTTTGTAGGGAGTAAATAAAACGATTTGCAAGAGACGATAGATGGTGCGGGGCTTGGGGGCCGAGCCGGTGCACAAACAAGGGACACGTTACAAATCAAGAGAATTCTCGAATCCTCCCGCTCAACACCTTTTCGAAATAACAGAGGAAACAATAGCAGACGCAGTTTCTCTTTCTTAGGGTTTCAATTTTGACTTTCATGATTTGCGAAAGATGGTTGTAATTGAACCTCCGAGCTCCAATTTACCGGATCCGTTTCATGCCCACTCTGTTCTCTCTCTGTTCCCACGAACATTTAAAGATCCCCCAATTGCCAATGATTCCGATAACCTCCAATCCGTCCACAGCTACATGAAATCAATGGTACCTTCACCGCTTTAACTTCGATTTCTCCTTAGTATACCTAGCTCCATTTTATGTATTTGTGCTGTTATATATACATGTATTTATACATACTGTATAGTGTATAGTCATTGTGTATATATTCATATAAATGAACAAACACACTTTTTTTTACTTGTCTAGGCACCAGTAATTTGACCCAAGCGTATGACTTTTTTCAATTTTTTTTTATCCCCCACTTCAGTTTAGATGTACCATTCTCATTATTTAAGAAATCAGTCAACTAAGAGCATCTCCAACAGCCTCTTCAACTACTTTGGGATACTCAAATAGGTGTCATCAAAAAAATCCTCTCAAACAACCTCTTCAACCGTAATCATCAAATCTACAACCTCCTTCTCACTCTTAAAATTTACAATTAAAGGCTAAAAACATTTATTACGCTTGATGGGTTTGATGTACAGCTCATTAAATTGAAGAGACTGATGAGGTAAAAAATATGAAAGTAGCAAATAATGCTCTTCAAATTGCCACGTAGGTCAACAAACTTCAATTTGAAGAGTTTTTTTGCTACTACTCTTGGAGATACTCTAAGAAATCAAGATTCAAAATTCTAAACCTTGCTTCCTTTACACCGTGTCTGGGAGTTTTTAAGGAGAAGAAAAGAAAAGAAAGTTAGAGAATAAAGAAGAAAAGAAAGTTAGAGAAAGTGACGTTATTTTCTTCGGTCTTGTCTGAGAAAGAGAGTTGATATACTTGTTTGGGAGTTGAGAAGAAAGAGAAAGGAAAATTTTCACTTTTACTAATATACCCTTTTATATGTAATAAAGGCATACTAACACATATTATTGCCAAACTCTCTTATTCTTATTGTTCAATGTCCAGGAACATGCGAATGAATCGGAAAATGTCATTCAACTCATAAAAACTATTTTGGTGTTTGATAAAATAAAGTAATTAAGATCTGAATGATTAATACATCTTAATAAATTAGATTATCTGAATGAAATAACATCTGAATCTAAAAAACTGTTTGATAACTAAAAAGTGTAAAACATCTGAATGACACTATTTTACCATTTTAACCATTTGAATTATTTAAATTTTTATTGGAATGATCTTAAAATTTGAAATTGAAGGAGTATAATATTTATTGAGGCTATTTTTGTCCATAAATTTTAAATAAACTATTAAGAGGCAGCTCTTAATAGTTAAGATTTGAGTTTCTGTCTTAACGATTAAGAAGCATTAAGAGGCAAATTTTTTTTTTATACCAAACAAGATTTGCCTTATTCTTATCCTTATTTATCGAAATTTGTTAAAATATTTGGTCTTGGGGTAGTTGTGGACTAATGGTTTGTTGCTTTTTACTACCGGATTGCCACTGATAAAGACAAGGAGGGTTCTTTTTTTTCTTATTAATTAAGTTTGGGTTTAGGTGCACTATTTTTATTAGATGGTTTATTAGATCTAGCAGAAGAAGATGATAAATTTGAAGACCTTGTAGCATTTGGGGCGGATTTGGGGGTTGTTTTGGTTCTAATTTTGGATTTGATTTTGGAGAGAGAAGAAGAGGCCCAACAACTGTTAAGAATAGAAACACAAAATAAAGAGTATTTAACAATTTTGGGAATGACTTACCTTTGTTGAACAATCTTAGGCTTATAAATAGCCTTTTACAAACTTAACAGAATAAGATAAATTAGCTCACGTTCTCAACTACTCAACGTTATTAGTGCAACTAGAAAAATCAGGACTAGGACTTATGTAGCACTTATTCAAACAGAATATAAAAACTTTCTCTTCATTCCCTCCCTTAAACTAGTTACCAACTACAACTAGTTTAATTCAGGAACTTGACAGACTCCCAATTGTTGTCGAAACCTCTGAAATGCATCCATTGTGAGGGGCTTTGTCATCACAGCTGCCAGCTGATCTTGTGTTCCACAATAAACCAATTCAACTGCTCCTCGTGTGAGGTCGCGAAGAAAATGGAAACGCACATCAATGTGCTTGCTTTGACCATGTAACACAAGATTTTTTGACAACTTAATTGTCAAATTGTTATCACAAAGAATTGTAGTACACTTACTTTCTTCCATACTCAACTTATCAA
The DNA here is from genome assembly GCA_020205555.1 of Panax stipuleanatus. Lineage (NCBI taxonomy): Eukaryota > Viridiplantae > Streptophyta > Magnoliopsida > Apiales > Araliaceae > Panax > Panax stipuleanatus. Next base: position 3,357,746 of record CM035117.1, on the reverse strand, counting down.
TTATTCTCTTCATCCAAATAGCTTGACTAGCACCATAGTTGTCATGGCGTCGCCTAGGCGACGACTAGGCGTCCTGGCGTTGAACAAGGGCAAGGTAACGCTTTAGACGCCGAGCCGTCAAGGCGACACATTGGTAGTGGGCCTAAGTTAAGTGAGTTATTTTTTACCATAACCCATCATAACTCATGGATTTTTCCAATGACTTCGTAGTTGATGACTTTGCTTGAGCTATGACCAGAAACAGAGTAGAGAGTGGAGACTTTTTCATAGTGTTGACTAGTCGCCATAAGGACGCCATGGCGGGCGCCTTATTGCCTAGGCGTTCTGGCGGTCAACTGTTGCCGTACCCTGCCTTGGCGCAGTGACAACTATGACTAGCACAAGCAGCTGCAAGCCACGAACTCTGCTTCTGTGGTTGTAAGTGTGACTATAGGTTGCTTTCTTGAGGACCAAACAACAACTCCAGATCCCAACATGAAAACATAGCCTGATGTACTTTTCATGTCTTCTATATCTCCTGCATAGTCACTATCTGCATAACCAACAAGACCTTCTCACCCTCCCTTGTAGAAAACTCCAAGTCCAATAGTTCCCTTCAAGTACCTCAGTATCCTCTTGCTTCCATCAAATGCAACCTATGTACGTGCGAATCAAACTTACTGCAAACATCAAATCTGGCCTTGTAGCTGTTAAGTACACGAGGCATCCCACCATCTGCTTAAACAAAGTCTCATCAATAGAACCCCATTCTCATCTTTAAAAAGCTTACAACCTGGAACAATGGGATTATGAATTGATTTGTTGTTCTCCATCCTAAACCTCTTCAACACCTCAAAATCATACTTCCTCTGACAAATATAGATCCCATCTGACCTCTGCAAAACTTCTATGCCAAGAAAAAACCTCATTCTTCCCAAATAGTCATATCAAACTCCCTCAACATGGAATTCTTAAACTCAGCAAACATCAATTCATCATTGCAAGTAATTATTAAATCATCAACATATAAATTGACAATGAAAATCTTGCCTCCCTTATTTGTTTTAATGAACAAAGCATGCTCACTATAACACTTCTCGAACCCTATATAGAGCTTTCTTCAACCTGTAAACTTTTTGAGGACTATTCTCCAGCTCATAACCCTTTGGCTGCTCTAAACATACACTTCTTCATTTAGTTCCCCATGCAAGAAGGCATATTTGACAACAAGTTGATAGAGAGTCTACCCTTTTTGAGTTGCTAGAGCCACAATCATTCTCACTGTGTCCATTCTCGCAACTGGTGCAAATACTTCTGTGTAGTCTATCCCTTGCTGTTGCACATACCCCTTTGCCACCAAACGAGCCTTCAACTTGTCCACTTCTCTATTCTCCTTGAGTTTGGTTTTATAAACCCACTTCACTCCAATCTTCTTTGCACCTTTAGGAAGATCAGTGAATTCCCATGTGTTGTTCCTCTCTATAGTATGTATCTTTATGTCCATAGTTGTCCTCCATTTGTCATGCTTCACTGCCTCCTCAAAATGCACTGGATCTGCTGAAGCAAACAGAGCCGAATTGCATTTGCATCTTCTTCTTCAGACTCCACCGAAAGTCCTTCCCCAGTTACGTCCACCTAGGAGGCCCTCTGTTTCTTCCTTCTTCAGAACTAGATGATTCTCCTCCATTTTCCCCATTTTGAGGACTACCAACCGGTACAACGATTTCTTCTTCTTCTTCTTCCTCTTCCTCACTCACTGCTCCCTCATTCCTTGCGTTCACGTCCTTATTATTTTCTTCATCATTCCAAATCATCCATTATGTGCTCTTCAACACTGCTATCCTAGCTCCAAGACTTATCTTCCTCAAACACTACATCTCTGCTAACTACAATCTTCCTTGCAACTGTATCATAGAGTTTATATGTCTTAGACTCTTCACTTACTCCCGATAGCACACAAGCAAGACTTTTTGCTTCTAGCTTTTTCCTTCTCACATTAGGAACATGTACATGCACCACACATCCGAAAACTCTAAAGTACTCAACCGGGTCTGCTTCCACTCTAGGCTTCCTTAGGTGTTTGATTCTTCACAACCAATGTAAGACTCCGATTCAGAACATGTGTTGTCCAGTTCACCGCCTCCGGCCAAAAAGTCTTCAGAATCCTCCTTTCAGAAAGCATGCATCGAAACCATGCTCATCACATTTTGATTTTTCCTTTCCGCTACTCCGTTCTGCTGTGGAGTATACATTGCAGTCAATTGCCTCTTGATGCCATACTCTGTGTAGAACTCATTGAACTCATGTGATGTGAACTCCCCTCCTCGATCTGTTCTCAAACATTTAATGTATCCTCCTACTTCTTTCTCAACACAATTCTTAAAATGTTTGAACATGTTTAATGCATCAGATTTCTCTACTAAAAAATAAGTCCATGCTTTTCTAGTAAAGTCATCAATAAAACATATAATGTACCTCTTCTTATTGTTAGAGATGGGAGAGATTGGAACACAGATCTGCATGAACACGCTGGAGCTTTTTGTGGACCCCCAATTGCTCTTCTTTGGGATTGGATCTTTTTGTTGCTTTCCAATCATGCAGTTTGCACACACTGTTGTTGGAGTCTTGAATTGATGTAACCCATGCACCATCTTCTTAAATTGGAGAGTCCTCAACCCGTTGTAGCTCAGATGTCCATAACGACAATACTATAAGTGTGCCATATCCTGTGCGGAGGTGTAGATGTAAGCTGGCTTTTGTGACTGATTTTTCAAGCAACACAAACATTCGATTTGCTAACATGTCGGTCTGTATTATGATCCCTTTATCTGGATGATAAATCTTGAGCATTCCATGTTGGATGAGAATCGCTAACCCTTTTTCTTATAGTTGACCAATGCTCAACAGATTGTTCTTTAGTTCAGGCATAAAAAATACTTCACTAATAACATGTTTAAAGCCACTTACTCTCAATCTCACATTGCCTTTTCCTAACACATCCATCCTTGTGTTATTTCCCAGCTTTACCTTCTCCCTGAAGTCCTCATTTAGATCAATGAACAAACTCTTATCACCACACTTGTGGTTAGGGGTGTAAACGGATATATATGGATCCGGATATCAGTGTATCTGTATCCGTATCCGGAAAATTTAATCCGCATCCGTATTCGTATCCGGTATTCGGCGGATTTTGAAAATATTATTCGTATCCGGTATTCGGAATAATATCCGAATACGGATAATATCCGTTTCCGTTTCCGTATCCGGCAGATTTAAAAACTAAGATTTTTTTTTTGCTAAATTACCAAGATTTTATTTAATTACTATATATTAATGAATGTAAGTTATTAATATATATGTAACAAACTGATAGTTATAGTTTTGTAAGTTAATATATATTTATATGTAAGTTATTAATTAATGAATTTAAGTTATTAATGAATGTAAGTTATTAATATATATGTAACAAGCTAATAGCTATAATTTTGTAAGTTTTTATATATATATATATATATATATATATATATATATATATATGTAAGTTATTAATTAATGAATGTAAGTTATTAATATATATGTAACAAGCTAATAGCTATAGTCTTGTAAGTTAATATATATATAAGTTATATATATATATATATATGTAAATTATTAATAAATATGTAACAAGCTAATATCTATAGTTTTGTAAGTTAATATATATATATATATATATATATATATATATATATATATATATGTAAGATATTAATTAATGAATGTAAGTTATTAATATATATGTAACAAACTAATAGCTATAGATAGTTTTGTAAGTTAATGTATATATATATATATATATATATATATATATATATGTGTGTGTGTGTGTGTGTGTAAGTTATTAATTAATGAACGTAGGTTATTAATATATATATATATATATATATATATATATGTAAGTTATTAATTAATGAATGTAAGTTATTAATATATATGTATATAAATTAATAACTTATATATATGTAAGTTATTCGGATATACATACATATATATGTATAAGTTATTAATTAATGAATGTAAGTTATTAATATATATATATATATATATATATATTAAGTTATTAATCAATGAATATAAGTTATTAATTAATATAAGTTATTAATATATATATATATATATATATATATTAATAACTTACATTCATTAATTAATAACTTATACATATAAGTTATTTGGATACGGATTCCGAATACGGATACGAATCCGAATATCGGATTCCGGATATCCGCCGGATATATTTACGAATGGATGTTAAACGAATACGAATACGCCTATATTCGTATTCGTATCCGTTTATTTGCGGATACTTTTAAACCGAATACGGATATATCCTTTTTTTTCCCGGATACGAATAATATCCGCTTTTTTTGAATACGGATGCGGACGAATACGAATTTTCCGGTTACCATTTACAGCCCTACTTGTGGTTGCTACATCCAGAGTCTAAAAATCAGACATCTCTCCCCTTTGAGCACCGATCATCTCCACATATGACATGAAGTATAGTTGGCTTCCTTATCTCAGCTTGGACATTTAGATTGAAAGTGCCCAAGCTTGTGGCACTTAAAGCATTATGCTGTTTCTTTGTTGTAGGGCTGACATCTCCCTCTTTCTCTGCCTCTGTACGCACCTCGACTCCGTCCTCTTGCACCAAATTTGTCTTCAGAACTGATTTTGAGTGCTTGTTCTTCTCCTGTACGCTGAATTTTTTGTTAATGAACAATCAAAGAACTTTGCAGCTCATCAATGGAGAGTTACCGGTGTCTTTGGACTCCTCAATCAAGCAAACAACATAATTGAACTTCTCACTCAGCGATCTGAGAATGTTCTCCACCACTGTGACATCTTGCATCTGCTCCCCATATGTTCTCATCTTGTTGGCTACTAACAACACTCTTGAAAAATACTCATTGACTCCTTCTCTAATCTTCTTCTCTAGAATTTTAAACTCTCTGCGGAATGCTTGTAGATGTGACTTCTTGACCCTAGCACACCTTTCAAACTTCTTCATAGACTCACAAATTTGTTTGGAAGTTTTCTTCACTAGAATGGTCTCCAATATTGTCCGATCTATGGCGTGAAAGAGTGAGTTTTTCACTTTCATATCTTTCAATTTCAATTCTTCTAGCCTATTCCGCTGTGCTTTTGTCTGCACTGATCCACTTGCTGGCTCTTCATAGCCAGTCTCCACTGGCCCCCATAATTCCTTAGATCGCAGAAAATTTTCCATCAACATGCTCCAATGGTCATAGTGACCATCAAAGCAAGGAATGGATGGCTGCACAAAATTTCCTTTGGTAGTCATCTTCTCTGCTGCTGCAAGAACGTCAAAGACCACTGCTTTTATTTTGTCAGGCCCAGTGGGGGTTCTGATACCAGAATGTTAAGAATAGAAACACAAAATAAAGAGTATTTAACAATTCTGGGAATGTCTTACCTTTATTGAACAATCTTTTAGGCTTATAAATAGTTGCACTCATCACAGAATGAGATAAATTAGCTCACGTTCTCAACTACTCAACGTGATGAGTTCAACTAGAAAAATCAGAAAACATTAATTAAGTACCCTAAAGACTAGGACTTATCTAGGACTTATTCAAACATAATTTAAAACTCTCTTCAACGAGTTTATGAAGAAGAGGGGTTTTAGATGAAGATTGATGAGAGAAAAAGTAACGAAGACAACCTTTAGGGGTATCAATGGAGATAGAAGAAGAGATGTTGCTGCTGTTTCTGGCGAAGCCATTGTTGAGATCTTGGAATGGACATAGATAAAAATAAATTATGTTTAGTTGAAAATCTAAGTGTAAAAATGGAATTATAAAAATATTACTTAATCAAGTTTTTCCTTCTATCCAAATCTTCTCATTTTTGAGAAGAAATTTTTGAAGGAAAGTTGAACAAGTTTTCCTTAAGTTTCTTTTCTTTTCTCCCATAAAAAAACTCAAAGACACCCACTAACTTTTACTTTCTCTAACTTTCCTTTCTTTTCTCTCCAAATAAAAACTCAAAGACAGGGTGTTAGTCATAGTGGCTTTTTCCCCCCTCCTTTTTCTTTCTCTCTTCACAATAATTACACAATATAGTGAAGAATGTCTCATCTATTGAGTGGAGCAGAATTTTGAACTAATTTGTTATAGTTTTATTCTGAAGATATAGGTTGTATTATATGTTTTCATGGTGCTTGTCTTTGGTGTCAAAAAGTTCACAAATGGAGTTGATTACTTTTATCATATTTTTCAATATATTTAGCACAATAATGTTTCCAGGCACAGTCGATATACGACAAAACTAATGAATTATCCACTGTAGTTGACGTGCTTTATTGATTATGCTATTGAACTTTTAATTTTTCAAATTACCCCAGAAAACTAATTAATATTTTGAAATTGGGCCATTCCGTTAAAAAAAAATAAAAGGACGTTAATTTTTTATCGGCAAAACTAATGAATTACCTACTGTAGTTGACACGTTTTACTAATTACACCAGTGAACTTTTAATTTTTCAAATTAACCCAGTAAACTAATTATTATTTTGAAATTCGGTTATTCCGTTTTTTTTATCGTGACTCTGAAAAAGAAATACAAAAATAAAAAATAATAAAAAACTTGAAAGTGAAAACAAAAAGTCAAAATATTTTGAGTGCTTGGATCTCATATGTTTATCAATAGAAGAAACTTACTCGCGAATGAAAAGCAATGCATGCATCAACAGTAGAAATGAAAGTGCGTTAATTGACAACAACCACCTCTTGCATCTGTCTCTGAATTCTTTTCGCATCCACCCGTAAAAACGCAAGCTCCTATTAAATCATAAATATAATCCCAACAAAATTAATTTAACCAAATATTACTAACAAATGTGTATATATAGAGAGATTGGGGAAGGGGTGAATCTTGTGGAGGCGATCGATCGAGAGTGAAGGAGAGGAGTTCGGAGAGATAAGGCTGCTGAGAGTTGGAGGCGCGAGGAAAGAAACCTATTGCACTACCATTTACTTCACCTGTTGCTGTTGTTGGGGATTCAGATTCCATTATTATATCTAATGCTGAACTTTGAAGCTCAATTCAATGTTTTGGGTACTCGGATCTCGGAATTTTCATAGATTTTAGAGAGAGAAATACGTAGATCTATTTGATCTGGAAAAAGAAGGAGAAGAGAGAGATGGGAGGAAAGAAGAGAGAATAAATCATATTTATTTTTTTCTTTTTTCTTTTTTCTTTTTCACGTTCACGTAGGATAAAAACTGAAACGATTTAATAGTCGTGAGGTAGAGATAACAGAATGACCCAATTTCAAAATAATAATTAGTTTACTAGGGTAATTTGAAAAATTAAAAGTTCAATTATGTAATCAGTAAAAAGTGTCAACTACAATGAGTAATTCATTAGTTTTGTCGATAAAAAATTAACGTCTGTTTAATTTTTTTAATAGAATGACCCAATTTCAAAATAATAATTAGTTTATTGAGGTAATTTGAAAAATTAAAAGTTCAATTGTGTAATCAGTAAAACGTGCCAATTACAGTGGTCAATTCATTAGTTTTGCCTTCGTTATACATATCTTTGATTGTTGAAAACTAGAAAATAAGCTTTTTAGGAAATGGTTCTAGTGGTGTCATTGTCCATGGACACATTAACGATAGATAGAATTCCAAAATCCAAATTTCTTTCTCATAGAAGAATAACTTTCTTTATATTCCATGTCGGATATAAAAGTTTTCAAAATGAAATTTGGGAAACAGCTACTTTGTGTATAGTAAAAAATGATAATGCATACCTTGTTTGTTTTTGAACTGTAAGGCGCTAAGAAGTCCCATCAAGCTTTTGGAGAAGGCAAAGGGCATTGTACATTGTGGTTCAGAAATTTTGAATTACAAACTTGCAAGCCTTGCAGTATCTGATACCAATAGTGAAGCTGCTGCTATGGGCATGGGAAATCCCAAAGAAAGAAGACCAGCTTTGGGCCGTAAGCGTGCTCGATTTTCATTGATGCCAGATAAAAGGTAAATTTTACAACCTCTATAATCCAGCTAAATTATTTGGATTTTGTTTTTAATTTATTAATTTTTCTTTGACAGCCAGCCTTCTGTGAGTTTGGAACCTAGTTTGGACATTGATCAACTCCAAGACCCGGAGCAATTTTTCTCGGCCTATGAAAAGCTTGAATGTTTGATATTAACCTATATAGTAACTCTTATTCCTGTTTGTTATCATAGTTTGCAACCGGATTTTTTACTTTGCTTATACTTGGTCTATAGATGCCAAAGAAGAAATACAAAGACAGACAGGTGGCAATATGACTGAAAAAAGAGAGTACAATCCATCAGCCAATCCACGCCGCCTCCGTCGATCAGGGATTTTGGGGTATCATCAACATTTTTTATTAGCCTCTCTAATAATACCTACTTTGTTAACTGGTAATTACTATAAGTTCGACGTTAATTAAATGATATTACCTAAATGCCTTCTATTTTAGGAAGTCGGTTATTTATAAGCACCATTATTCATCTGTGGTATCTGAAAATGATGACACTCTTAAATCCTCTCAAGAGATATTGCAACTGGACAATCTCAGTCCATCTAATTTTGATTCACAACAAGAAACAGCCAATCCTAATGTTGAATTGCAGGAAAGGGAATTAGCTGGTGAGTAAATGGTACTGAACAAATAACATTTACCACTGACATATTGAGAACTATCCTAATGTTAGTTGTTTTGAACAGGCTCAATAGCTAACACTGAGAACAGAGTGAATGAACTACTGGACGAACTGTTATCAAGAAATATTGAAAATTTAGATGGGGAAGGGGCATTATCTTTATTGCAGGAGCGTCTGCAGATAAAACCTGTTGACATAGACAAATACCTCCCTGATTTCTGTAGTGACATTGGAAGGGCTGATTTTATGGATTCCGAAGAAGAATTGCCGAAGAGTCGGAAAAAACTGTCAGATATCCAGAATGTGATGAAAGGATTAAGTGGTAAAACACCTGTGAAACATAAGCAGGTGGCAGAAATTTCAGTCCATTCTCTAGCTTCCCCTACCCCCCCGAAAAGTCCATTTGCTGCATTATCTTTCTTGAAAAAGCGCATTTCAAAGTCAAATCGAGTTAATGATCCATTCTCAGCTCTTGATATTGATTTATCACCGGCCAGAAGTCCTTCTTCACTTGAACACTTTAACAGACAATCAGATCAGCTTGATACAGGGAAGGAGTTAAACATTTCTGGGAAATTAAAGTCACCTGTAGAAAATGAAGCTAGAAACACTACAGTTGCCACTACGAGTTCAAAGAAGGTGATAGCAGGAGATTCACTTAATCTATTTGACATATCTACGGATATCAACACGGGCAGCATAGATGTTGATTTCAGGTCAAGTGAAACCCATGGTGACTTGGTGGATCAGAATACAACCTACCATATGTATGACAGTGCTAGGCCTAATGCAGACCCTATTACGTGGACAAGTCGAGCCAATAAAAAGGCAGAGAAGGTAAGGTATTGATATAAAATAATTTTGAAGAATTATGGAGATCTTTTAACATGATGCTATGTGGTTTGTAACATGATGCAGGCCGGAGATATTTTGCTAGAGGCAGTTTCTTCTGCACAACCAGATATCAATATTGAGGATTCATCTAGGGGTTACACTGATACTGTGGCTCAGACACATGGTGTGAGTGAAATGGATAAGAATGTGAGGTTCTTTACCTTTTCATGTAAATGATGTTTTCAATGGATTTTGAAAGTTGCGACATTGACTACAAAATACTATCTTGAACAATGCAGGTTGAAGACATGCAGCAGGAAACAACTTCTTTTGTGCGGCCAGATGTCAACCTTGATGACTCAACAACTGAAAACTTGAAGAACAGCCAAGGCCAGTTGGGTATGATAATTTTTGCTCTGTGGCTTCACAAGTCCTTTTTGTTAGAATCCTAGCTAGCGCCTGAAGTGACATTTTATGCTCATAAAACCTACTAGTCTACTTCCGTGTGTGCTGCTGTAAATAACCTCTGTGAGAGAGAAAAGAGCAGGAGCTGAGTGAAACATGAGAAAAAAGGGGATGACAGAGAATGGGAGAGAAAATTAAGAATTAGATAGATAATTGCAACATAAATACTTTTATATCATAGTGATTAATGACAGACAAAGTGAAGCACCAATGGTACTCTCACTTATAATACACACGCACTCTATTGCATTTAACACGTACACTCTTTTTAAGTTAATCTTATCTAGTTATACTATACCGTTGTACCAGAGTCATATAACTTTTAAGAAATTCGTGATTGCCCGAATTCCCGTATTTCTTCTTTAATTATTGGCAACATTAATTTAATTAACTTATTGCATTTCTATATGCTAAATACTTAGTGTTGCCATTACTAGGCTGCTCTTTTGTGATTGAGATGGTTTCAAACTATAGTTTTATAGTGTCTATATCTTTCCTTCACAGGTCAATCAGATCCTACTGTGGCCAAAGGTCATATGATGGATAGACAGCCGACAGCTACAGAAAGTGGTTCAGAACTACAAAACAAGGTCTTCTTTTAAGATCATCTTCTCTTGATTTATTTTGATTGTTATTCCAGTGCTTGAACATGTATTGTTGTGCTGTGAACTACAATGATATTGCCCTCATTTGTGTACAAGGTCAAGTATTTCTTTGTTTGATAAGTAGATACAAGGTCGAGTATCATTTCTATTAATATTAAACTTGATCAAGTATATGCCCAAAATGAATCTGATAGGGCAAGGCAAATTATTGTTGGATAAATTTAGTTGTCTTTCTTCCTCTGTCTTTCTCATGCACAATGATTGCTAAAAAACAATCCTATATAAAAAAGCTCAATAATGCGCTGTAAATTTTGGGCAACAAATCTTACACTGAAAAACACTTCTCCAAAAGATTTCTTCCTCCCTCCTTGATTATGGTTATGATCGTTATGTATCTTTAAAACAAATGTATCTACTTTTTCCTTTTGTATTTTATACTTGATTGTACTCATTCTTTGAATGTTCTTTTTTACTTGGGTCTTATTTCTACTGAAATTAAGCGGGCTTGTTGAGATTTGAGAAGCTTTAGTAGTGTTGTCCTCTTGAAACTTATTTTTTGGCTTCTCTCCTTGAGCTAGAAAGGACTTGTTGTAAGGTGTTTGCATGAGTGTTTTTGTGAATTCATGGACTGAATCTATTATTCAATTGCCTATAAGATACATAAATTAGGTGAAATTAGAATTTCTTAGGTGGGTATTAGTTACAGTGTAAAGTTTTGAATGTACAAGCTTATGCACTTTATTTGGGATTTTTTTGATGTTGCACCTTTGTATTTCAAGTAGAGGAAAAGAACAAGAGGATTTTTTTTGGGTCAAGGGCATTGGATAAACAATCTTATGTATTTTACTTTGGCTGCCTATAGATTCGATGTAAACAGTAAGTCAGTAAGCATGAGGAGCACTTGCACATCTGTAGAATTTTTGAGCGAGTAGTATCTAGCTTTTGAGCTGGGTGCTCATTTCCTAGAAATATTCCACGACACATGCTTTTTATGTTTAGTTTCGCGCTTTCGCTATATTCTTGATTTGGCTAAATTTGATAAATTCGTATTGCAACATTCAGGAACGCCCTATGAGTTCATGGAAGGACAAAACCAAAGCAAGAAGGCCACTTGGACTGCGAGAAAGAAAATCACTTTCTCGTAGGCAAAGTCTTGCAGGTGTTTATTATTTATTTTGATAAGTTTTACAGGTGTTAATTTAATGCATAAAATTAAGTCATGCTCTTCTAGTATTAAGCTATAGTATTTGGTCAATTCATATTTTCTTTTGACAGCGGCTGGTACACACTGGAAGTCTGGTATACGACAAAGCACCAGAATTAGGATGAGGCCACTGGAATATTGGAAAGGTGAAAGGTTTTTATATGGACGTGTACACGAGAGTAAGTATTTTTTTTTGCTCTATTGGTTTACAGTATTGCATTGTTCAACTGAATTTTGAAATGTTCCCCTTTACCATTGTTTCTCATCAAGTTGTTTACTGTTACCAGCTGTTTTTCCCCCCTGCTATTTAGTATCAACTAGTAGTACACCCGCACGAAGCGCGGTGACCTCATTAATGCCTTTTTCATTTCTTTTCAAACGGGCACATCCATCATATTTAAACCCTTTGGCTTTAATATATAAGATACAGGACACTTTACAATAATCATGCTCTCTCGCTGCGCAAGTACCAAGTAGTTATTTTGTGCCCATGCGCTATGAGTCTTCAATTTACTCGGGGATAATTGTTAACTACAATTATTAATCGAAAGTTATTTTAAAAGAGAGTAAGAATGCATATTATTGGAAGTTGGTGCATTAAAAAGTATGACATTTATGAAAATTTTAATTTTAACATATTTTAATGCATACTTCCCACACGATTGTGTCCACCGCCATAAAAATCATTCAATTTGTATCGATGCATCAGCATATTCAAAGATTGATCTTGGAAAACTGTTCTTATTCGTTACAAATTTATCACTCCTTAGATGCTTACTAGTTCTATAATTATTCAAGATCTTCTGGTTTACTCTATAGCTTGGAGACAAAATGAAAAATGTGAAGGACCAAAAATGGGGAGTAGATTTTCCACTTTAGCTATATCTTTGACAAAAGGAATATTTTTTCCCAAATTTGTTTATTGATTTTCGTTTGAGTGGTTCTTAGAATTTACCAGCTAGAGTTGGGAGAAATATTACATGCCTTCCTGTAATTTTGTCTCTCATTTAAGATTTGATTGGTTAATTGGCTATTTACCGTTGCAGGTCTGACGACAGTAATTGGGTTGAAGTACATTTCTTCTCTGGCAAAGGGTGGTGGAGAGCCCACATTCAAGGTGACATCTTACGTCTCTGATGAACACAAAGAACTGGTTGAACTAGCAGCACGACACTGAGATCTTTAAAAGCTGTTTGTGATGATGAAACCTTACTGGATCTTTCATTTGCTATCCAAATGCCTGTTCTTCGACTTGTTACAAAGAAATTGGAAGCTCATCAATGCTTCTTGATGTTGTACCAAAGTTAAGACTCTAGTGTAGGTCCATGAAAAGAAAATTAGTCTTTTGTGGGCCTCTGGAAACAATGATCGCCCTATGGAAGGAATATTGTTATAGTAGTTAGAATTTCCTGTATAACTGCTTGATTCTGGTTACAGTGTTCCTAAATGAGAAGAACAGTTTCTTGTATTAGTGCTGCTTGCTGGCTGAAGTGCTCAGTTTGCCAGTTAGGTTTGACCTCTATATCTTGACATTTATAGATTAACTTCTGATGCGTCTAGATTTCAATCTGTTCTAAACTTCATTTTGTTTCTTTCATTGTTATTTGCACAATTTCTTCTGCCAAAACTTGTTTGATCTGTTGCTATTCTCCTAATTACTTTATATTTTCACACGCAGCTAGCTAGCTCTAACGGTATTGATGTGATGTAAATACTATGCACTGGGTTTTGTTTCAATATAGTTAAATGTACAATATTTGTCATTGTCATTGTCATTGCTTTGTCAAGTATATTCTTAGACGATTTAAATATACTACTAGTTTCCGACAAAACAGTTTCATTTTGAACACACTATGAAATTCTAAAATTCAAATTTAATTTGAGTTCATAAAATTGAAATTATGATGATGTATCTTTAAATTATTACCAACTACATAATTTGTTTTTTTTTTTCAAATTTAATATGAATACTTGAATTTTAAGATTTTACCAAAAATGACAAATAAGACTATGGAATAAATGTAATATTAATAAAAACATCTTTCTATTTAAAATTTTAAGTTTCTGTAATGACAAATGGTTTGAAAATTTGGTGCTTAGAAATTTCAAAGATTGTATCATTTGTCAGCCACTAAAGGAAGCAAATTTATGAAATTTATGTGGAATCACGAGAACCTTTCTTTAAGGAATAACCTGCTCAGTTTTTGTTGACATTCCAAGCTGCAAAGTAAACCATAACTGATAACACTACCAATCATCCCAAAGTTACTCATAATCAATGAGATGATTTGGGTAGACTAATGTAATTTCACTGCTCACAGCTACCTCACAAATTCATTATCAATAAAAGAATGAAGTAAACCGAGTGGCAGATGCTATTTTATTCTCATGGACTTGAACAAAACTTGTGCAAGCATCTTGTACATATGCCTCTTTAAGTACATCTTCTCTACCTTCTCTCTTCCTCTAATTCCCATCTCTTGCCTCACTGACTGGTTTTTAAGCATAAACTGCAGATTCTTGGAAAGAATGCGAGATCCCAGACGCCCCAGAGGATGAAGAAGACCAGTTACATTGTGTTCAACAATGCCCTTTGTGCCTCCAGCATCTGTTCCAAGTACCTGCACCATATAAATTCGAAAAGCAGTAAGGATGTGAAACACAGCTTGTTGATCTTTGGCTCTACGTCAGGTGGAAGAACTTGCATGTTTCTCGCACCATAGATATAGCAGTGAGGAACCAGTAACCACCTTGTGGCCCCTTGGGTTTTTACTGTTCAGATGCTTTTGCAGCGTCTTGAAAAGTTTATTCATATCATTTTTCTGCATTGGTTTTTCTCCATTTATATTGCAGAATGAAGGTTGTAGACTCGGATGTTAAATAACTAGAAGAAGTTGCTATCCTTCAACAGTTTACACACCTTGTTTTGTTATTGGGTAGCAACATTTTTCTTTCAAACCACATTAGACACAGGAGAAAGTTGTAGATTTTTAGTACTACGACGTATTTCACCCATTGGACCTTCAGCTTAATAGATAATTGGTCCATAGCTATGTGTAATGCAATGCAAGGGTGTGCTAGAAGCCTAGAACTACACTCAGTTCCCATAGCTCTATATAACGCCTAATACAACCATAATATGTATACAAGATCTATGCTAAGTGCCTACATTATGTTTCATACAAAACATCAAGAAACAATATTTCAATTCAAGAGTTGGGCGCACAGAGTGAACCATGCAATCGAGCTAGTATGTTGACTACACTCCCAGAGAGAGAAAAGGAGAGAAAACAAACTGTATGCCAATGTTCTAAAAGGCGCTAGGCGGGAGGCAGGCGGCCAGGGGGGGCCTAGCGCCTAGGGGGCCTAGGCAGAATTTTTTATTTTAAGTCAATTTTAATATTTTATCTTACATTTATCCAAACAAAACAATAATATAAAGCAAAACAATCTATAATAAAGATAATAAAGGCAAAACTTAAAGTTCAAACACATATCCATATTGTCAATGTCAAAGTTCAAACACAAACATACAATTGTTCAAAGTTCAAACATATCTTTAACGTATTAGTTTTATTCATAAACAAAATTGGTATTAAATAATAAAATTTAAAATTTCAAGAATTCATTTCAATATTAAAACTTAAGAAACTAAATATAAATTTAAGAATTATATTGAATTAAACTAAATATTACAAATGTATCATCATTTATATAATTTGAAGTTGATACAAGTTCAAAAAATTACAACTATAATAAAATTATTCATTTTAACTTGATCTTGTTCCCTTCTTGTTGTGATTTGATATGCTACAAACTGCATTATGAATATGGTAAATCATCAGAAAAATAAATATATCAAGATCTGATTTTGGTAGTTATTAAAATAAAAAAAACCTCTCCGCTTAGGCCCCGCCTAATTTCCTGGAGGATTTTTTTTTGCGGCCTTAGGCCTAGGCGAGGCGCTAGGGAATCCTAGTGCCTAGGCAAGGCGCCAGGAGGGAGCCTAGCGCCTAGGCGGACTTATGCGGGATTTTTAGAACACTGTTGTAAGCTAAAACAAAACTACATCGATCAAGCATAGACATGAAACAATAAGATTATAGAATTAGGATGTAATAAGAAATCTAAAAGAGACAATATTTCACCAAAGGTAGTGCATTTTAATAATTTTTCTTCTAGGGACAGTAATAATTAGGCTCACTGCATTAGACAACAGCCTTTTCTCCTAAATTGAACTCTATAATTCCCACTTAGAAATTCGAGTTCAGGAACCCACTTGCTTGGTATAGATTGTTCTTCTCATTTTCATCCTTTTATTTGTATGTTTGTTTATTTGAATGGGCAGAAGGTAACAGATTATAAGCGACCGCAAGAAGCGCCTACTAGTGCAATTAATGATCTTATTATGATAGTACATGTTAGCAATGCAGACGTTTACAGAATCAAGGCGTCATATTATCTTATTTTATGTATCTATGTTATTAACACATGTAGGTCAATGAATGACAGTTGATATCTTTAATAAAATATAGAGCCGCTTCTAATATGAAGCATTCAGTTGAAAGAATGGAGGACCAAAAGCCGTTTACAAATTTTACAAGTTAGTTCTTTTATTTATCTGTTATTAATACATGAAAGTCAATCAGTCACAGTTGCACTATTAATAAAATATAGAGCTACTGTTAATAGAGAGCATTAAAATTTGAATGTTATTTTACCGGAAGACCAAACGCCATTGCCTCAATTGTCACTCTTCCAAATGTTTCGCCTAGTCCCTGTACACAGTTTAAAGATTGTTTAATTTCACGGTAAAAAGAGAATAGTCTTGGGACAAAATAGAAGGCAAGAAAGAAAGAAAATAGACCATAATGTTCCAGTGTAGTTATCTTATCTGCTGACGGACACTAAATAGTTCTTAGCCTGACATATACAGAGGCGAATAATAACATAGAGACAAATCCCTCATAATATTCCCTTATCTAGAGTCATGCTAACGTTTTGATGGAAATGAAACCCCTTGACAAATATCTCTGACAACTGCAGTCCTTTTTCATTCCTTTGAGTTATCATATGAGTGCTCACCATGTATTCAGATGATTATTTTCTGGACTTGCACATTAGCGTACATGCAGCACATTTTATTTGCAGCGACTTCAACTACTATGTTCAGGATGCTATATCCTGGAGAAATTATTTTTTGGATAAAAGAAACTATCCAGGAGACATTTGCTTTCAAATCCTGTGGAAACAAAGAATTGACTCCTAATTAGACCAACATCAGAAGAACTCTGACAAGTTCCTTTGACAGTGACTTGGTTTTTCTAGTCTTAGTAATACTGGTTAATCAAGATTTTTTGATAACTTTCCATGATTTTAAACTTGTAGGCTGTGATTCGGTATTAAACTTGTTGAATGTAATTTTATTTCTAACTTGTGCGTTTTTCTTTAAAGTTTAAAAGAAGTATGGAATAAGAAATCACGACTTTTTATGAAAAAAGCAAAAAGAAAATAGATTTATCATGGGTAACCAACGGGTTATCCGTTAGCCATAACTACGGCTGATATTCATCACTCCGTAATAAAAAAATACGCTGTACCCATTTGTACCCACCATGTATTATCCGGGACCCAATTGCCAGGTATGCTTCCCCTAACCCTCAAAATGTTGTTCAAAAGCCCACCATGAGAGGATTACACCCCTGCCAAAAATCGCATCTCTAGTGTTCAAACTAGTGTATACTTTACATTTTTCAAAGTTAAGTCATTCATGTGTTGCCTGCAATTTTAATTTAGCAAGGCCAGGAGACAAAAGCCCAAGACATCTCAAAAAAAGAAAGAAAAAGAAGACAGCCTAAGAGCGTGTTAACAAGAGACGGTTTATAGAGAGTAATGAGTAAAATGAAAATATAAAAAACTCAACATTTAAAGCACCAGTCTAGAAAGCTTGCAGGTGCTTGACTAGGTAATAAATTTGTTATCCCCATAGGACTACTTAGACCTTTAAAATTTTAATCCCATGTTTGTTTCTAATTTGTAGTATGGACTATTAGTCATAGGATAATATAATAACCCAAAAAGGGAACTGTTTAATTTCCCCTCCCCCTAGGTATTAAATAATCCTTACTTAAATGACCTTAGCATTAAAAAATATAAGACAAAAGTACCCTTATTTTAGCTATCCCACATATAATCCCCTCTAAACAAACACAGATATTTTTTTTAAGGAATGAATACTGATAGGATTACTAATACAAGGACTATAGTCCATGGGATTGTAACCCCTTGAAAATAGTCATTGCAAACAAACATAGCCTAAATGTTAACTTTCTGCATTTCCAATTTTCTGTTTCTTTCAGATCAGGGTATAAATTCTCATATTAAGATCAGTAAAATGTGTGTACTACAAATTTGCGTGGTTTGCACTTTGCAGCATTTTCTTACATGTGAAGTTAATAAATGATTTTTAATATATTCCACATAATTTGGCAGCAAAAAGCTCAATAATATATAGGTGATGCTACCTGAAAGTGATAAAATGATACATCTTTTTTTCTTTCTTTCTTTTCTTTCTTTCTTTTTTTAAAAAAGAAGGAAATAAAACGATACATCTTTTTTTCTTTTTCTTTTTTTAATAAAAAAGAAGGAAATAAAACTAATAGAGAAAACATCATCATTTCTCTCAAAATATATAATTCGAGAACAGATATCGTAAGAAACATGGATTCACCGTAAAGCATTGTGATTATATCTAACAAACTTAAGATTTCTATATTTTTTTTTTGAGGCATTGAAAGGAAAAGTCAACACCGAACAACTTAATGAAAATGATGAGATAACCAATATGAAGATAGACATGTTCACATGAATTTGGAATGAAGAGATTACACAAACACACAAAATCTGAGCTAGCAGAACCAAATAAGCTTTCTGCAATAAAAGAATCACCTGAGAGTTTATAACATATACATCTGCCGCAGCGTAAAGGGAGGCAACGCGTGTAGTCGCTGGAGTCCAGAGTACTGATTTTGACAAGTTTGATTGATGAGATAAAAACCTGAGTATCGCTTTAACATAAGGCACTTTATTGCTCTTAGATCCGACTGAACCAATCAGAACCTTAAGAGTCTGTTCCTTCTTTCCTATACTATCTGAGAAAAGTTTTCTCATGTTGCCAACATTATCAAGATGAACTGCATCAGAGCTATTCATCGTCTTAAAGACATTAAGCAACTGTAAATTTCTCTTTTTGGGTTTATTTGAACTTAAAAAAGATTCATTAGCGAAGAGCAACCCATTAGAAGATTCACCAACCCAATTCCAATTTTGTAGTAAAGCCCTTGAATGATAATCTTCATCTTTTTCAGCTGAACCATCCAATGCAATATCATTGAGAAATGGTTTTTGTTCAATCATCAAGCGTGCTGATTCAAGAAGCAAGAAATGACCCTTTCCAGGATTTATACTGCTTAATGACATCACAAGCATATCATTATCCGTCAATCCCATCTCTTCTCGAACTGACTTTCGCAGTAACTGCCTTTTTTCCAGCATATTCTCAGTGCTGAATGATGGAGTATTTAGTGAACAAGCAATGCCTGCTACAAAAGCCAGCTCATCATTAACAGAAAGTGTAACTAATGCAGGCTGCGACATCAACTTAATCTTTTCTTCCGCACACCAGGCTAGCCATTGTTTAGACTGCGATTCAGAAAGAAAAATCAGCATTCTCACACGGTTAAGAACAAGCTTTGACCGATCAAAGTACTCGCGCCGATTTTCCATGATCCACCAAACAATTTGACGTGAAGCAGTAGCCGTAGAATGGTCAAGATATTGCTCTGAGTCAATAATTATAAGACTTATCAGTAATAAAACTGTACAATGATATATCTTTCCTACAGAAGAAGAAAAGCTGTTTGTTCCCAAATAAATCAATCTAATTATAAAATTGGGAGAGGTTTTAGAAAACAACTCAGAATTAAGAGATTCCTCAGATGAAGCAATATAAAATTAAATAGGTCAACTAGCATAGACTAAATACAAATTACCTGTCAATTTATACAGCTACAACGCTGTCATTTTATCTAGTGTATTCTTATGAAAATGTTCCTGTGAATCCAAATTTTTTTTTTTTTTTAAGATGCTGTACAATGCCAACATATTAGCCCCAGGGACCTCAAGACATGAACACGTATTTCACAGTTGTTTGAACACTGAACAGCTCAAAGCTTCTCTTTTTTCTAACCTCAGGAAACCCCTAGTATAGCCAACCTCTCTAAAATAAAGAGCCATGATAAAGTCTATTAGTTGCTCATTCATTTGAAAAGTACAATTGATAAAGGAGATCTCATCAATCTAATCTTCTGCTTACTGTGTATAACAACCTAGGTCAAATTTCGACTCAAATCCCAAGTCCGAATCGAATCAAATTCATCCAAATAAGGCCTTAAACCACTAGCCCAACAGTATTTTTTGGGTAATCTTAGCCCACCACAGGCTCACCCAAAAGATCACCTCCCTCTCTTCATTGTGGATAATACCACCAGTCTTCATGTCCCCACTTCCGATAACTCGATCGGATGATCCGACCCGAGCTTTAGAGAGTCGGCTTTGATATCATATGTAACAACCCGGGTAAAATCTCGAGTTCGAAACAAATCTCGAGTCAAATCCCAAGTCCGAATTGAATCAAATTCATCCAAATAAGGCCTTAATCCACTAGCCCAATAGTATCTTCTTGGGTTTTTAGCCCATCATAAACTTACCCAAAATGTCATGACTGAAGTACTATTGTTAGTAACTTAATTCCTTATACACGTACAATTTTTGTTCATATCTTTTAATGTGGGACTTGGGTGTTACATTGTGGGTAAGACCAAGGAGTTTCCTAAGAAGTTACAGATGATGGATTATGACCCTTCACATATGACTATAGAACAGCAAAAGGAAAACATGATAGAATAGGAAGAAATTATCATGTTGCTATATTAATAAATAAATAAAAATCAATAATTATTTAATCAATCTAGTTCATTCCAATACAACTAACATGGGATATTAAGCAGTAATGCATGTAAATTTCTGCCATCAGCGCAACTATCAACTCAACTTTGAAAATGTTCATGCACCAACTATAAAAAAAGATTCACCTATCCATGATGCACAGACCGCCGACCCTGCAATGACAAGATCTGCCTTCATCGCAGTTTTGAAGCTGATCTTATCTCTGTCCTCAAGTACTTTAATCTTTCTTCTAGCAAGCTCTGGCATCAAACCACCCTTTTTGCTAAGAACTACAGCAGAAACTGTAGCGCCACAACTCAGAAGCTCAGTTGCCAATTCCATCATTGAAAGAGGAGCTCCGGTCATTGAAAGCTCGTGAAATATCAAAACAAACTTTCTAGACCAAACCAGGCGTGCAAACTCGCTCCTCCTGTCACATGTTCCTGATCGTATTTCGGGACTCCACCCCAAAACCCTATCCTCTATAGAACCAAATGGACCAACAAGCAGCCCATAAGAAGTATTTCTCTTAGGAATGTCCTCTTCCTGCACCTCAACCTCTCTGCTTTCTGCCGGAACTGCTGTTTTCTGCTTACCACGGGTTGCCCTATGCGAAATACGTCCTGATCTCTTGCTCCTCTTCTTCAGAGGTACATTCGGACGTGATGAAACACTTTTCCCCTTCTTTGCCAGAACCACATCTATCTTCTCCAAATCAGATTGATTTTTATTAATTTCGAGTTTAGCTGACAAGGAATCTTCATCTGCAATCAAGTCCAGACGATGAATTTGTTCAGATTCAGGATTTTCATCACTTTGTTTAGTTCCATAACCAAAGATCCCTTCCTTATTGTCCCCATGAGCCCACTTCGACTGGACATAAAACCCACCATAAGCCCAAAGAGTAATCAAAAGCAGCCATAGCACTATTCGGTTGCTCCTAAACCAGTTAATACTGAACCCACTACTAGATCGACCTTCTCTCCGTGGTGTTCGGCTAGAACTTAATCTCCGAAATGAAGGAGAATTCTTAGGACTTGATCTCCCTGATAACGAGGACTTCAACTGTTGCCTCCCCAAATTTCTCTGCAAATCTAGTCTATTATTGTTATTCACTTCCTCCATTACTCACTTGAACAATATCACAATCAACAAACACTTGTACACAACATTATCGGTATGAAATCTGTACGCTAAAATTAGAGTAGAACTCCAAGAATTATGGAATAAGTCCTCCGTGCACACCAAAATGCTTCACAAAAAAAATCTTGTGAAGTTGTATAAACTTCAGTTCTGCACAGAAAAGGAAGAAAATATCAAATCAGTACAATTACTCTAGTTGTAAAGGTTGCTAAGAATGAAAATGATATATGTGTTTTACTTGCGTTTCCTCTGTTGAAGTGAAGTGTAGTACAAGTAGTTAGGATTCCAAAAATGGAACTAACAAAGTTTCATGGAATAGAAATGAGCAGATACAAGATACAGTTGAAATTAAACCCTACAATTTCGAGATTTTTGAGGAATGAAGAAGTTTTCAGATTCAGGTAAGAGAAATTAATTGAGGATCGAAATGAAGTGTTGAGATTTGAAGTTAGCTAGAGGATGTGGCAAATTGAAAGGCGGCGTTGAGATTGAAGTTAGAGAAAGTGACTATCAAATGAAGTTTGAGTTGGTGATGAGCGAATTAACGATCTCCCATTGTTACTTACTTGGATCGTGATTCGACGACGACGACAGAGTTTAGTAGACGGACATAGCAATATGGACTACTCACCAGTCACCACCTACTGACTACTGTTTCTGCTTTCTCCTCTGCAGAACATATACAGTGAATGATGAAATGTGTGTGTGTGTGTGTGTGTGTGTGTGTGTTAGAAGGGAAAAGTTAAAATTGATTGAAAAAGAAAAAAAATACATGAGAGAGAGAGAGACAGACATGAGGGAGCGTTCATTGTCTGAAACAGAAGGTGTCAACTGACAAGCCGTCTCATTATAATATAATTAAAAATCTATGTAAAATAATATTTTATAATTTAAAATTAATGTTTATTTATTTATGATTAATGTAATAATTAATATTACAAATTATTATTAAGTATAAAAAAATTATTTAAAAACTTGAAATAAATTTATGTAAATATTTAAATTTTATAAAAATCTTTTACTGAAGGGGAGAGAGTATTGTTTCTACAAATTCTTTCCGAGCATCATCTTGAAATGGTTGTTGGAGAATCCGTTAGCACGAAGTTATTTTTTTGATAAGTTGATCAATTAGCCAATAAAATATTAACACACATATAACTTTGCCTGCATATCAATATTTTATTGGCCAATAAATCAATTTATCTCAAAATAAACTTCATACTAATCACTTTAGGTGTTGAGAATGGTGCTTCTCATATTTGACCGACTAATTATACGAAAAAACTGACTATTATACTCCATGTAGGAGTTGTTGTCAGCGCCATTGATAATACTCGTCAATGTACTTCAACATGTTACCATTGGGAGGAGAATCGTACGTGGGTTATACCAATATGCATGTAAGTATATGTGAGCAGTTTTTATGTGATAATAGATTTATTGGATCTTAGCTATATACAAGCATCTAAAATGAATGAAAGGATTTGACTTGTCCTCGTTCGATTCAAACTCGATTAAAAAGTTCAATTCAAATTTAACTCAAATATAAACGATTTAAATTTGAGTAAAATTTTAAGTTCAATAAATTAATCGAGTTTTTTCAAATTATAATTTTTTGTTGATAATATTGGCTTGAATAGTTCAAATTGTTTTGACTCGATTTGATATTGTGCTCGACTCGGTAGCTAAACGAGTCTTAATCCAATCTTATTTCAAACTCAATAAATTTTATGAACCACATCTCGAATCGATTTATTTACTCCCTAGCTATATATCTAAATTATAAAATTAATATTAATTTTAAAAAGTAAATTTGAGATATTTTTAGATTTAAAAATAACATAATTCATTTTAATTTTGAAAACATTACTCCCTCATTTCTATTATATAAGTCGTTTTAAAAAGAAAAAAAATCCCCATAATATTAGACGTTTTACATATATTTAGGAGAAAAAATTATTAATTTCCTATTTTACCTCTAAAAAATAGAGTAATTGAGAGAGGAGCGGAAGATTAATTAATTAGTACACGAGTAATAAAGAAATTTCAAATCAATATTAATTAATTAACATTTGAATTAATAAGATTTGTAATTATGTGTCAAACCACGTATATAATGGAACGAAGGAGGGAGTCTCTTATAACTGATTATATTTGTTAAATAATTTATGATATTTAAAATTAGATCGACTTAAAACTAAAATAAATTCATGCCAATTTTAAAAAGTCAATAATAATTTGAAATACTACTATTTTCATTTCACCACTCTTTAATTAATTTAGAAAGAAGGCAGCTCATAATTGTTAACAAACCTTGTTAACAATTATGCTGCATTTGAATTGAATTGAGAGAATAGAATGGATGAAGGAATGAAATGAAAAATAAAAAATCCATTAAATCTCCTTATTTTTTATTCCATGTAAGAGGTAGTAGCATGTGATAATTGGGTCACCATATTACACCACCCACAACCACCCACACATTGAAATACCTTAAAAACCATTCCATTCCATTCCATTTTATAGTCTCTCCTTGCCTAGCAAATCCCATTACAATCAGTTCGAACGACAAATGCAAATGTTAAAAAAAAAAAAAAAAATGGATGTAAAACCCGAGATCAAAATATTAGTTCCCAAAAGAAAATGACTTTGTAATTTGCCTTTTAATGGAAACCAAGTTTGGGGTTTGATGAATATAAGTTTTTAAGTCGCGTATGCGGCGGTCTTCACAGCTTGCCACTGCTGTGCATCATAGGAAACCATAATTAATCGCAAAAAGTATAGCATAGAAAAAGACACAGGAGGATATGAATATTACATAAGCACACCAAAGAAAATCCTATGCTCTGAGGATTACATACGAGGATTGACGAGGATCTAGGAAAAGATAAATAGAATATCTACCAAATAAAAAACCACAAACTTTTAGGTAGTTAAAGGCACCTTTCCAATGAAAGAAGGAATATATATATATATATATATATATGAAATCTAACTTCGTTAAGCAAACAGCTGCTGCACAATATAGTTCCCTCTTTCCAATGTTTTCCTCTATAATTTTTGAAGAAGCCAGCCGCTGTTCGACAAACTTCAATACAGGAAAAACCAAGCCACAAGAAACCTGAAATTTAAACCAATCATTCATGGTCACTAAACATCAATAACAAGATCCGACAGAATTAAAGACCTCAGCTGCATTTTCCTACCGCACATCTCAACAAAGAACTGCCACCCGTCAAACTGCAATGCCTTTCTTTCACTGACCACAGCATGAGCAGGTGTTTGTACACATACCTAGAAGAATGGTGCCCAGAGAGAGAAATTTATGCAAATGGTATTTGAAATAAGAAAGAAATATCTATATCTTCCACCATGTTAAAAGACTAATTTGATGTTTATTTGGTAACGAGATCAAACTCAATTTTCATTTGCTGACTGGTGCTAGTATAGTATAACAATTCGAAGCACAAGGAAAAAAATTCTTACAATAAATTTGAAAACGCAAATTCTGAATAGAAGCCACCAAATACAATATTCACATGTATATTTTAAAATGTGTTAATATAAATTTAAACTGAATACAGATGAAAAGAAAAACAATAGTGCTTTGGTGATTAAAGAATTGATACTAAAAGTAGATACAACATGATGTGTATCCCAACAATGAATGGTGAATCATTAACTAATTATATTTTGTATCCACTTTTTTGTACCATGTTTTGCCAGTATAGCATTATTCAAAGAAAAAAGAAACTACCTAGGTAAGTTGTCGCAAGTATCTGAACTCAACCACATAATTCCTGTAACGTCATTCTGGTCCATCTAGGGCAATAGGTCCCGTTTAACTACAATACTACACTCCCATCTCTACTAATCTCCTCACGCTAGTGGAATCATGTTGTCAGTCAGCACTCACCACCGTCAAGTGCAAAAGCCGTTGACATATGATCAGACCAACTTCTATAGTACAGTTCAATGTTTCCAAATGTTGCTTAAATACAGGATATGCTGCTATCAACTATCAAACTTACAACTAGACACATATGGTCACATCCAGTACGAGGAAACTCAACCCATTCCAGAACCAATTTAACCTTGGCCATCAGACTCGTTATATCTAAATTTTTGTTTGTTTTTTTTATTTGAGGTAAGTATCTAAATTTCATGGCCAAACTAATTCTTCAATTATATAAACTCGCCCACAAATACACTGAAATTTTAAATGTCTACACTGCATAATATACATAAATTATTAAAGTGACAGCATTTGAACCCCTATGAATTCTTATAAGCCACAGCCTACCATTCAAACAGAATTCTGTGTCTACATCTATATATTCTAAAGTCTGAACTTCTAATATAGCTTCCACTACCAAAGCTTGGTGATATAAAACCAACTGGAATCCTTTTAAGCTTAAAGGAAACAGTAGACACTGAAAAGAAAGAAAATCAGATTTGAATATCAATTGTTTATTTTTCAACTTTAAATAAAAACAATGGCAAAAATACAAGAAAAATCAAGCTACTTATATTTACAGTAATTACCTAAAATATCATGGAATGTATAGCAGCCCAAAGTGCTCCAGAACAGATTCTGGAGATCACAAAGGGCCTGGAAGAAGGCCTTCAGAACCAAAGTACCACCAACCATGCTCACAACACATAACTGATGCAAGAGTTAATTATGAACCTTTTAACTTTCTCAGCTTTAATATAATAGATTCGACCTATCCAAGTCCTTCACTGGTCAAACTTCATCTCTGTATATCTGCAGAAAATAAATATAAAATAAAAAGATTTCCGAGGATAATGGTCTATCAGAAGGGCAAAAGGGGAGTGGATATGGAAAATTTGGGAAGATGGCTAGAAAAGGTCATGAATATGAACGTGCCTGCGAGCTTTGTTTTGCCTTTGCCCGTACTCATCATTCGCAAGCTCTGCAGAGAAGAAGAGTTAGTGCTACATCACTGAAAAGTATCAATGCGGTCATTTATAAAGTTGAGCTAAAAACGTCAAAACGAAGCATTACTCACCAGGTCTCTGAGAAGGCTTCAATTCATTACCAGACTTATTTGTATTGTTTTCTTTGCTGCAAAAAAGTCAATATTTTAAAACAATAGTTAACAGGTTACCAAAACTTAACAAATAAACTCTCTCAGAAAGATGAAAGCTGATCCTAAAGAGGAAATTGAACGGACCAAAAGTAACAAAAAGAACAGGAGCACTGATTTTCATCAGATACAAAAGCAATCTTATAGAAATACGTTTTAGAACCAAATAGGTTTACAATTCAAGAAAGAAGTCCAGCCCCGCTATCAAGCACGAATCAGGTTACCTTTTGTGGAAAAAATTACCTAATTACAGAAAATGCATTTACAAATTTAGTGACTTCACACTCTGGCATGGACGACATAACAACTCTAAAAAGGCATTCTATTCCCCATGAAGTGAACGGAGTTCATGCCTTCAAATTAATTTTTCTGACAAGTAAACAGTTTTTTAAAAAAAAAATTAAGATCAGCCGATAGCATGCAAGAGCTAATAATATGGGCTTAAGCCTCTTAATCACAATCAAATATTGATAGGATGCAGTACTCAATTCGGAAAACAGACGCATGTCCAAAAGTGGGGCAACTAGAACAGTGTGTACTATCAGACTAGAGGGAAGAAGACTTGAATATAATAACACAAAATAGAGTTTTTGGAGCTCATGGAAGGAAATAATACTAGAGTGTTAGAGAACAAGGAGCAAGTCTATACAGTATTCTTAGCCTAAGAGGTTGAATCAGTCTTATTTTGAGTTGTTTTCTGTTATTTCCGATACTCGTTTTCTACATATAACTAATTGAGTCAGATTTAATGTGTGCTCTGGCCTCTGGGTACTGGAATTCCTTCCTCTTTGATTAGATAGAAATTATACTCAACTTGTACAAAATTGGAAAATATACATTTAAAGACAACAACACCGACCTTGAACCAGCCAAGGAAGAAATTTGGCCAGACGGGCGAGTATGATAAGCACCGTCAACAGAAAGATATGGAGAACAATATGTTGCCCCTAAAGCTCCTGCTGCCCCTGCCAAAACTGGTAGCCTGTACATTATAAAGTGATTGTTAAAATTTCTCTTTCAAGGAAATGTAAAAGTGACACACGCTAAATGAGCTCCACAGAATGAAGGATATAGTATCAGAAGAGGATGTGAATGATAATAGTTAAATAGAGGGGAAAACATAACTTTTTTTTTCACAAACTAATTTGATGACATCGGTTCCTTATATAGTAATAGTTCAATGAACAATGAAGAGACAATTTCAATTCACAAATTTGTTATTTATCTTAACTGTTCAAAAAGAGAGATTTTTAACTTGCAATATATAATTTTACTTATTAAGCATTCCCGCAAGTGAGTAGTGACTATTAAATATATGTATAGTTTTTTTGTTAGGTAACACAAGTAAAAACCGTAATATTAAGATCAACCTGACTAAAACTTTTAGATGGAAAACAATTTTAACAAAATAATGTTAAGTAACAATGTGAAAGATTGGTTAATCATTAGCTAATTTTCATAAAGAAAAAAAAAGAGTGTCGTTGTTTAATAAAAGTTTAAAAAAGTAATCATACCATGTCATCTCAGAATTCCCTAACCCTGGATTACCAACATATCCAGGGAAGGCCATTCCAACAGCAGGAACTCCCATTCCACCAGGATGCTGCCCTCCAAATTGCATAACTGCAAGCAAGTTCACCAACAAGAGAAAGTGAGTATAAATCTATAATTAAATGTCCAAAAGAATATTATTGAAAAGAATAATGGGCTGTGGTGGTATTAATCAACCAAATTATGACGCTAAGTAGATCAAACAAACACTTTCTCACTGTTTCAATTTTTCCATGGTCAATTTTCAAAATAAAATATCACAAGCAGCATTACCTGGCAAAAAAGCTGGAGTTGAAGGGAAATTTTGATCACCATGAGCACTGCTCAGGTTTCCAGGGGCTCCTATAATCTGAGCCCCACCATAAGGGAAAGAGCCCCTTCCACTACCTTGAACACTGCCCTTTCCTTTTCCAACCAACGCAATCTTAGATTTACTTGAATCTGGAGAAGATTCTATTTCTCTAGATTCAAATGAATTTGACGTAAGAGCAGATTTTGGTGGAGAAGAAGATTGAGTTCCACTAACAGTGCGATGCCCCAACTGCTGAACAGAAGTTACGGAAGCCTGACTTCGGGTTTGAACAGGAGCTTGCTGGACATTATGGAGTTGGGGTGGAGTACCTACTCTATTGACTTGGTTATGAGGAGCATTTGATTGATAGGCCATCTGCCCCATGGGAGTTTGTACTCTTCCCTGAACCCTGGACTGAGGAGATTGAGAAGGATTGATCAACGAGGACCCTGAAGCTTGCAATTGCAAGTTAGTCAAAGGCTTCCCAGTGTGGGAGGGAACTGAATCATCAATATAGAGCTTGTTCATGCCCATAAAATCAGCAACATTCTTCCCTCGCATAGTGTTGGACTGTGAGATGGAAAAACTCTCATCTGTAACAGATGATGGCAGGTTCCGCTGAAGTGGTGCAGCTTGACAATCCTTTTTCTGTGTCGAACTGATTTCTTTGTTGGAAGAAGCAGAGGGATAAAATGGAGGAGAAGCAGAATTCAGGCTTGAAAACACATGTTTCCTGGCTGGAACTGAATCAGATTCTATATTTAATGTAGATTCAGATACTCTCGCTGAAGAAGCATATGAACTTTTCTGCACTGATTTCCCGAATCTATTAAATTCAGAGAACACCATAAAATCAATTAAGAAAATATAATGAAAAAGGAAACACAAATGAAATAGAAAAATCTCAAACTTTTCAGCTCACTGTTTATTTTGTGTTGGAGCCTCGCTGTATGTCTTCCAACCAGATTGATACCTTCTAGGGCCTCTGCCTCTCACAGCCTTGGGTGCATTGATTTGATTGTTGAGTGCGTTGTTCTTATTGTTGGGCACATTGTTCTGATTGTTGTTACTAAATGTTTTAGGCTTGTTTCCTCGTGGATAACCTTGTTCTTCACCTCGATTTTTACCACGGCCTCGATTACGACCCCTAGAGGCTCTTCTACCCTGAGAAAAAATATTATCTTAGAACAGTGAAATTTAACGGCAAACACAGAACTTAATCCCACATTCATCAGTCAGAAAGGAGATTAGTAAGACCATTCACCTCTTCATAGTGCCTTTCCTGATTGGTCATCTCCTCGAACTTGTCATGGCCCCATTTTCTGTCGTCCTTAGATTCCCACAACTTCCTCCCCCCAGGAGTCCGCCTATCAATCATAAGTGTTAAAATCAAAATTTACAAAGTATATCGCAGTGACTAGTAAGAAAACGTATAGTCAGACACCGCTAAACTTCAACAGGGGGAGTGTTAAATAAATCTATGTTAATTTTGAGTTTTTAAGTATTGCAAATTAGCTTCAAAAAATCAATAATGATTGTATATTTTGGAACGGAGGGAGTACATAAAAATCACTACAAAATTAATTCCATTATTTTAAGTCACTAAATTTTATTTTTTTAAGAGGGGTCACTTCATTTAAACAACCCTATACTAATAAAATTTACAAAAATAAGAGGGGGTACTTGCCCTAATGTGCATCCGCCCATGGGTACCAACAACAAAAGCAAGTAATTCAGTTTTATATATTCAACCACTGCAAGTTGCAAGAGAAACAAAGAAAGATAGAAGACCTAAATACAACCATCAATTAAACAATGGGAAATCAGAAAACACACCTGTGGCGACCACCAGCACGGTCCCGGAACCGATCATCGTGCATGTAAAAAGCACCAGCAGTTGGCACAGCAAAAGGCTCATTCTCTTTCTTCTCCTCTCCCCCTGTTCTATCAGCAGCAGCATTATCTCCAAACTGATCATCCTGCAAATAAACCCCAGAATCATTTAATTCATCATTCTCTTTCTTCTCCGCTTCCACCTGATTCGTTCCTGAAAACTCTACAACGGATCTCCCAGTATCCCCATCCAACTCCACCGAGGCAGCCTTCACATGACTGCCACTTTCTCTCTCTTCATACTGTTGCTCTTCCGCTAAATCGTCATCTTCCTCTAATTCTTCTTCCTCAATCTCCAATTCTTCTTCGTCATCATAATCCGCGGCAGCACCCTCACCATCGGATTCTGAATCAGAAACCCCGGAATCAATCCTCCTAGGCGGCAATTCTCCCCTTTCCATCTCCTCCTCTTCTTCGTCTTCATCATCACTAGCTTCTCTCCTACGAGCCGTCAACGACAGTTTTGCCTCCTCCGGATCACTCTCATACTCCACGTCTTCTTCCCCAACATTCGCCATCAACTTTCTCCACCTAAAAAACCCTAAAAGTTTTCAAATTAGAAAACCAAAAACCATAAATATTGAAACTTTCTGGCTCAAACAAAAAGAAAACCAATTAGGTTTTGTTCCTAAAGAAATTTACGATTTGGAAAAGGGGGAGAAGGACAGATATTTAACCTTTTCGGTAGGACGTCACCCAACAGATACAGAGAGACGTATCAATAATGGAGTTGTAATCCTATGGGATCACCTGTGCGAGTGAATAGTCTAACTGCGTGGACTTTATCCAATTTATAGGGGAGATTTTAGGAAATTACAATATGTTAGTTTTTTTTTTTCTTTTTTACAACCACCTAAATTTTATTAGGGCCCTCTTAACGTGTGTCCTAAGGACACATGCTAAGCACACAGTTCAAAACAATATTCTCTTGAACTGTGTGCATATTTTCTTAATTTCTGCACAATTCAAGAGAATATTTTTTTGAACCGTGTGGTAAAAAATTCCATTTTATTATTATTATTATTTTCATGCTAGATTTATTTTTTTAAAATAAATTCTTGGCTTGATAATTAAGACTATGGTCATTAATACTAGTTTCAATTTTCACTAACAAAATATTTAGCTTTCCAACAATTAACAAACCACCTCTAACACTATTGACTCAATAATGATATGTCTATTCCCAAACTTTTATTGGCAAAAAATAAAATTTTTAAATTTTAACAACATAGTAGTAACTTTTATTGGCAAAAAATAAATAAATAAACTTAATTTTTCACTAACAAAATAACTATTAAAATAAATATGCCGTTTATTCCCAAAATTAATGCCAATTTCAATTTTTCACTAACAAAATGACTTTTGTTTGGCAAAAAAATAAAAAATATACTTTTGTTTGGCAAAAAAACATAAAAAATATTCCGTTGCCGGGGCTTAAACCCGGTTCTTTCGGGTGAGAGCCGAATATCCTAACCAACTAGACTACATCGGAACACATGAAGCTTTGCTTCAATAACTAAAAACAACTTTTACATACATTGAATTCAGATCAAATATCCATTATAATTTCAAGTATTCATTATCCATTAATAAAGTTAATTTTGAATAAATTATACTTGACAATAATAATATATGAAATGAGAAAAAATTTAAACTATAAAGCTTATAATAGTAACACTAAGAATATGTATCCCTCAAGATAATAAATTGTTGAGATAATAGAGAGGACATGATAATAAAATGATAGTGATAAATATGAGAAAATTATGACATTTAATATTACGATTAACAAAAGGAGAAGCGTTTTATAAAACAAAAAAATAATCAAAATAAGATTATTTTAATGAAGATCACGTCAATCATCTTTTGAAAACATGTTAAATAAATTAGTGAAAACTAATCATTTTTAAAAAAGAATCAACAACAAAATAGTAAGATAAATTTTTGCAAGAAACATTAGGGACTAAAGGACCATTTAAGTTTACAAGCAATAATTAACGGTATAAAATGTTTTTTTGTTAGGCAAATGGGGTATCAAATCAATACCCTAGATTGTAAAGATTTTGGTGTTGATTTTATTGAAACAACTGGCCGAAAAAGTATCATCGAGGGTCACGGGGCACCAAGCTCTATTATCTTATACATTTACGAATAATGCTACTATCACATAAATATAGTGACATAACTCTCACATATTATATTGCGAGATGACAGTATATGATTTGTGGTTAAGTTAAATGAGTCATGTCAACAATAAATCACATACTGTCACGTCAGCAGTATATGAGAGTCATGTGATAGTAGCATGACTCTACATTTACTAATATTCTGAGCCATATATATATATATATATATATGACAATAATCCATAATATGTATTTATTATGAATCAAAAATAGGCAAATACCATTTATACCATCCATAACAATGATCAAGGGCCTAGATTAAAAAAGGCATCCTAGCTTCTGCTGGTCATTCTAGCGGACAACATTAAAAGTATTTTTGAACGATTATGCCCCCAGTAACGCCAAGTCAGTGCAAGTCAAACGAATCAAAAAATCACTATGTCCGCTAAAATAATTAGCGGACTGTTTGTTTTACCCATGTTAAACGAGCTGGGTAAATCAACACCCTAAGTAACACCCTAAGTTTTCACCCAACGATTCCTCTAGCAAAAGCTTTCAATCGAGTCGAAACTGCAAAATTCGTACTCAAGCGTGGAAAATTTGTGTTCTACATCAACTTAATTAACATTTAATTGATGAGTTTTTCGATTTATAAGGTTAAGAATTGAAAACTGTGAATTGGGAACCCATCTATCTTTGTCCAAAAAATGGGTACTATGATTAACTGTGTGTTGGGAGCCCATCTAGCGGACAGCGTGGCCAGCTTTTAAATCACATTGGTTCCTCTTTGGAACGGAAGATTAAGATGATATTTATTTATTTTTGATCCATAACAAATAGATGATATGGATCATTATCCATATATATATATATATATATATATATATATATTATTTGTTGTTCTATTAGGTTGCAGTAATTGAGCGAGTTTCCATGAGAGTGGAGAGTGTGGGGAGTGGGGAGTGGGGACTATACCAATAAAAAAATGATGGAAGACAGCTGATAGCCCAATTGCTCAAAGGGAATGGACAAACCTACATAAATAGAGACTCGATGTCTAAATTAATTAGTCAAGAGACACATTTAAGGGAATTCAAGTCATCTATTAGACATTATTGAAACCCAAAATACTGAATAAAACAAACGACTAAACTGTTCAGACTTTCAATGATTGATGATTGACAGACTAAACTCGAACTTGGATAGCGATTAAGCTATTAAGTGACAAATGAGGCTCTTTTTATGAAACACACAGAGTTTTATTGTTAACAATAACAAGAATAATATTATTAATTCTTATAGTAGCTCAACCCGTGAAGGGAAAGCCAAGTAGCTAGAATGGATGAGACAAAATGATGGTAGCATGTGATCATCTAGGTACCAAACCATATATGTTAACTTCAATGTCATATATATTTATATATATATATATATATGTGTGTGTGTGTGTGTGTGTGTATAATGTCTGGGTAGCTAGAAGAAAGGTATAGGAATAGGAATAAAGAAGATGGAGGGAGGGATGTTAAGAAAAGTTGTAGTAGTAAATTTGTGGGTAGTTGCAGCTGCTCTGGTGCTTTTGGGGCAGGGCAGTGAGTCTGGAGGCTCATTTAAGGACTGCTATATAAAATGCTATGTGTTTTGCATCATTGAACCTTCTCAAACCCTTTGTTCCTGCACTACCCAGTGCTTCAAGGATTGCATCCTTCCTAACCCCACTCCCACTACTACTACTACTGCTACTGCTACCAGTCCACTAGATGATGATGATGATGCTAAAGCTAATCATCAGAACCATGCTTTCTGCAAGCTTGGTTGTGCCTCCTCTTTGTGCTCCAACATCAGCAAAAACAAAAATCCCAGTAAGTAAATATATATATATATATATATATATATTATACTATTACTCTCTCTCTCTCTCTCTCTGTGTGTGTGTGTGTGTGTTTCTTTGATATGTATATATATATATATATATATATATATGCATACATACACACAAGAATTAATATAGATTTGATCTGGATGATGGATTTTGAACGTATGTATGTATGATCAGATGGAGATAATGTGGAAGGCTGCGTTGGATCCTGCTCTAAGAAGTGCACCAACACCTACTCATCACCTTAATTAGTTTGGTGGTTAATTAAGGAGGAGGATCCCCCCCAGATCCATCCTCTATAATTACTCGAGCTGCTTGCTTGCTTGCTGAATGTGTTGATTTATATGCTTCTCACTGTTTGTTAACTTCGATCTCAGTTATTGATGAATGAATTCCATTTGTTTATGACCTACATTTGCAGATCATCTTCTTTATACTGTGGGCTTGGCTTGGCTTGGCTTTTAATTGCATACCTAGTCATAAAATTAAGCAATTTTGTCATCATATATGTAGACCACCCGTGAAATGCTGCTCTACTAAAGGTGAAACGAAATTATGGATAAGAAGACTTCACATGCAGTGGCCTTGGTCACCCGTGCGTTTGTAGAGATTATGTCATTGCCTTTTTTAAGCCGTTAGTGTTGAATGCACTTGACAAATTTATAGCACATCCAAAAATAAAATAAAATTACACACAGAATACACAAAACATGTTACCCCAACTTAACAATAATTAATCAAACCTCATAACATGTTATGTTTAGTTACAAATAAACACATACATGCCTAAACCTTTTTCATAACAGGTAAACGGGGTCATAAAGGAATTGACTTGCCCCATAAAAATACCTAAACATGTTCCTTACTTCAATCTCTAACAATTTAACAAAACAAGATACAGAACAGGACAACTATTATGCTTTTGGCTTAACTATGTTCATAACAATTAAATATCCAACCTGCAGCATTCCGGCACTCTCAAAATTATGGTTAGCATTCCATGTATCCATAAGGATCAGAACAACACATTACAGATTGACTTTATCACTGAATATTCTTCAATACCAAAAACGAAAAAACAGAACGTCTCTCTGACTCTGCTACACAAGGGCTTACAAATAGCCCCATGCCCCAATTCTAGACCAATTCTCTCTACTTCTTTTCCCACTTCAGGAAAAGAAAACAAACCACCAGAGGTAACAGCCAGACAGTAAAAGCGTAACTGAATCACCTTTCAATCATCTGATACCTTACGGAGAATTTTCTGGAGTCTTCAGTCCAGTAGCAATCTGACCTTTGTGTTCTGTGACTGTTGCACAAAACTCTTCAACTATGGAAGCATCCTTAAACTTCAATGCAAATGTAGAAAGACCTTCCTTCCCTTCACCAGTACTATTCATGCAGGTAAAAGTTATGCCCTTCTTCTCCATAACTGTCAGCTTCATGTCGGAGTAAAGACTAGCATTCAAGATCAACCTATAATTTCCTCTTGCTCTCATAACAAGTCTACCTTTTCCTGCCCCCACTGTGGAAATATTGACCTTGACTTCTCCTTTCCCCCGTTCCTTCCACCCTCCATCAAGAAACTCAAATAGCACCGAATCAGCAGTGAAAACAGCCTTCTCGTTCTCTTCCCCTGTCTCAACAGTAACCTCCTGCATCGATGGAATTCTGCTTCCCTCGCTTTTGTTAGCAATCGATGCCTCTGGATTGCTAGAAAATGAAGAATTTCCATTCCTAAGACCATCAAAGGGAAAAACACCAGAGCCTAGGGGAGAACCAACTTTTGAAATTGGCCCAAACGAAAATGTAGAGCTGGAAAACCCACTTCCAACAAGTCCAGTGAAGGCATTTTGGTTACTTGAAAGCTGCTGGAACGAGCTAAAAGGAGCAGATTTTCCATCCTTTTGTACGTTCAGATCATCATTGTCTTTCCTTTCTTGATTCTCATTTCTCTTGTCATCAGAATCTGGCTGGACTTCATTTTCAGTTTTGTCACCTTCAGCTGTTTTCAAATCAGCTGATTCAGGTTTTGTTGTCTCACTAACAGGATCATTTATCTCCTTATCCGCTGTTGATTCCGTCCCTCCTTCATCAACCTGATCTTTTTCCATCTCAGTTTCAATTTCGTCCTTATTTGCATTAGATTCAGCCCCTGCTTCATCAACCTTGCTTTCTGGTATCTTATCATTTTCATCTTTTCCCTTCCCGATTTCCTTATTCACACTATCTTTATCCTCTACCTCTTCTGAACTGATTTTCTGCTTTCTGAAGCAGTAGTAACTTCAGCAGAAGTAGAACTGAAACTTGTAGGAGGAACCAAGCGGATCCCTGCAAAAGGATTAGAAGGAGCTGGCGAGGTTGAGGATGTTTGTTGCCGACGAACCTTGAGTATTCTTCTACTTGCCAACACCTCATCACTTGCTTTTTTGAAAGTTCCAGTCTCTTGCTCGGAAGAGTCTTCATCATCATCAAGACCAGGGTTATCTCGACTTAATTGCCTTCCAGCAGCCCTCTTCTTTGAAGGTGGAAGGGTATTTTCTGCATCCCCCATTGGTGAACAAAAGATTGAAGAATTGATCGCCTTTTTTGCAAGTAGCTAGAAAAATCAGAAAGAAATCATCACAAATTTCAATCACTCTATAAGACATCAAAATTCTGCACAGATATTTTGTCTACATATAATAAATAAAGTAGATAAAACAGAACCTAGAAGATGAAAAAGAATCAGAAATAGCAGCTAAAATTAGAATTTACTAATAGGACTTGATAAATGGCTGTGACACCGTGCACTAGACAAATTAAAGGAAAATTTATCCTATCACATAAAATTTATCCAACAGTGTGTCCTGTTGCAAATACACACACACACATATATAATATATAAACAGGGCCTGCATGAGTATGTATTAATTTCACTAGGTTTCATATATTACACAGATCAGAATGCACCCGACTACACCATACCACCACATTGGCAAGTCTAAATCACGGTAAGGTGTCACTGACTCACTTCTCAGTGATAAATAGCGGTTATAAGATAAATGTATAATTTATTCATTAATATTTCTACAGTTCTAATATCCAATTGATTAAGCATGGCAATGGTGCAGTGAAGTAGTGGTTATCAAGTGCTTTGGTACCGCACCGGTCTAAAAAAAACTTGCACCAATAGTTTATGTATCCGATGCGGTGCAGTGCACTACTGGTTCAAAAGCAAATACCAGTACCACACCGCCTTTGATTTATT
Organism: Panax stipuleanatus; assembly: GCA_020205555.1. Classification (NCBI taxonomy): domain Eukaryota; kingdom Viridiplantae; phylum Streptophyta; class Magnoliopsida; order Apiales; family Araliaceae; genus Panax; species Panax stipuleanatus. The sequence goes on along the minus strand of CM035117.1, from coordinate 3,319,709 downwards.
TATTTTTGCACCAAAATTGCACCCGCTGGCCAAGTCATAGGTTAAAAACCGGCCGGTCCAATTCGATTTGATCGATTTCACTTTATTTTTGCTCAAGGTATACAGCATGGACCAACGCAAGAGGAAATTCAGATGTACCGTAGCATAAAATAAACAATTCGAACACTTGCATTCTTATTCACTAAAAAAGTGGCAATACAGATGTGAATGTTAATTATACAGATCTGATTCACTTATAGAGATATGATTTGCTGTAGATGTTGAGTAGAAAATACCCGTTCATGACATCCCTGTAATATGTTTCAATATTCACATACACATAAGTTTTCCACTATAATTTTCATAATCAATACCATACACATACAACTACAAGTAAATGTCTCATCATTTGATCTGAAAGTGTGATAGCAGGTAAAAGTGGAGGATAGCAAATGCCTATGATAAAAAAAAGTGTCTACTTGGGAAAATTTACTTGAATCACATCAGTTTTCACTCAAATAATTACAACCACCTTCATCCCATTTGGAGGTTAACTTTTCATCTACTGTATACATTATTAATTATCCAAATACATAATTAATAATAATATTAGAATAAAAGAAATTTGTAGTACATGATGTCAATGTCCAATTGTTAACCATATCATTGAAAACTCGGTATAGCTAATTGATATGTAAAACCCTAAGATGTATTTAAAAATAATTATGAAGATTTCTAATCTATCTATCTATATATATATATATATATATATATATATATATATATATATATATATATATATATATATATATTACTCCACTAATCCAGCAAGAACAAGGGAACTATATCAACTTTTTAACGAAATCTAAATATTTTCAAAATCGTATGCTTAAAATAAGTAATTAAAAGATGATCCTGGTGGAAAGATGAGCGAAATAAACAACGAAAATACATATTATGCATATGAAGAGAGTATATGTATATGTATATGTGAAATAGACTAAAGAGAGAGAAAGAGTGAGGTATACCCAGCGGGTTGTTCTATTCTTCGTGCTCGTATTGAATTTAGTTCGGTACACTCTGCTTTTTTATCGATCCACATAAACCCTAGTACGCCGAAAGCAATTAAAGAGGGAGCAGGAGGAGGAGGAGCGCATGTATTTCTTTTCGTTACTGATTTTTATTTTGGAACCTGGTATTTAACGCATAATTCTCTCGCATCAGAAAGAAACCTTTATAAAAAAAACTAAACTTGGATTCTCCTTTCTTCTTTTTCCTCCTAATGGATGCAATGTCGAATTTGACCTTCTTTCATATGGAATCATGGATGGACGAACTACTTTCGGACAAAAGTCCGATTAATTATTTATTTTGGTGTGTAGTCTGAAATTGGAACAGACCAATAACCCAGTAATAAAGGTTTTTTCGTTTTATTTACAAGGTGTTTATTTCTAAATAATAATATTAATAAAAAAATTATTCTCTAGTAGAAATGTCATATATTATAATATATGTTAATTTTACAAAATGTAAAAACCAGTCAAAGAAATATTTCAAGAGAATATTCTTTTGAATTATGTACATATTCTATTAATTTCTACATTTGCATCAAATTCAAGAAAATAAGCACACAATTCAAAGAAATATTGCCTTGAACTGTGTGCTTAACATGTGCCCTAAGAGCACATGTTAAGAAATTCCATAAATTATAACCTAGTTTCCAAATTGTTTGGTTTGTGAGTTTAATCCTTCTCTTCTCTTCTCTTCTAGTGAGGTCGAGGCTTCTTAATATTGTAAGTAATAGTGACGATGTAATTGATTATGAAATATATTGTACTTTCCAAAAAAAATTAATTAAAAAAAAAAAACAGAATCACATGGACTTCCAAAAGCAACCATGTCCAGAAGCCAGGGACTGCGTCAATAATCATTCTTGGATGTACAACACTCGAGGCTGGAAAAGATGTTGAACAAAAGTTATCCAAATCAACTATATTCTACATTCACAGTGGCATGGAGAAAATTTTGGGCATAAAGAATGTGATAGTAAAACAATTAGGAGTAACTATTATACTGGACTAGACGACTAGTAGCTGATGCTGCAACTACTGTCTATAGTATGTGCCCCGCTGACACTTCAATGTCCTACAAATCACACCACTGGCAAATAGACAGCCGATCCCAATCATATCTTTCAGGCAACCTCCAAAAGACCTGGAAGAGTAAGATATATGATGCCGAGTTTTTAAACAAAAGATAAAATGGAAATGAAGAATCTGATACTGGGCAACTTTTTATTCTAGTAAATGACCAAAGGATGAATGAATATACTCCTGGAAGTGAAGATGGACATAATAGATGCCTTCAAATTCAAAATAAAGTAGTGGACCTTCTTTTTCTTTTTCTTTTTTTGTTTTGGGTTTTTTTTTTTTTTTGGGGGGGGGGGGGGGGCAAGTGTAAACAGTATTGACAAACTGCACAGCGCATGTATTACATGTACGGTGCACAATTTATAGGGTAACAATTATGTCACAGCCTATATTATTGTACTGATGCGCTTTTATTTTACTATGTAATTTTGGTACCAAAATAGGAATCGGAACCATGGACCTTGACTGACATGTCGTGATGCGATACAATTATGATGATTTCCAAGATAAAAATTGCCACTAAAACCCTGCCCAACCTGTTTACTGTCATATTTTCTGAACAAACAATTACAGGAAATAATCACATTTTTCATAAGAATATCTATCGCTCATCAGGAGGTCCCACCATGAGGTTTAACACTGCCAAATTTAAAATTCAGAAAGACTAGATGGATCTAAAAAAAGTAGGGTTTCCCTGTTTCTCAGATCTTTAGAGCAAAAGATTAACATAATAAATAGTGCAGACAGGTACAAACAGGGCACAGCCATAAATTACTTAAGGGGTATCAATAGCACATTTAACATGCATCCTATTTAATACTTTTCCATCAACTTTTTTAAAAAAATTTATTTACTTTTAACCCTTATGTTATTGTTTAAACAATTACAAAGATTATTTACTATCCCAAAGGTTAAGGGGTCAATGTTCAACCTTAGGCACCAGCCACCAGGTACTTACACAAAGTCCAATGCCTTAAAAGATGTAAATTTAATAGAGCCTTTAGGAAGTGCAGAAAGAAAATGACACAATCATGAAAATACGTTCTCACATTTGGTGAAAATTACAAGGAGCAGATGCGTATCAGATTATTTATAAGAAACACAATTCTCACCTCGAGAAGGAATGGAATAAAGCAGGAATCAACTGTCTTGACTGAACCTAGTGGCGTGGTGTAAGCACTGTGAATTCATTATAAAGAGGGAGAAAACAAAAGGTAAGACATCAGCACAAACAACTTAAAAATGTTACTCTATAAAATAAAAATATTGGGGGGTGGGTGGGGTGGGGTGGGGGAGGGGACCGATTACTACAAAAACATATCACTATTTCTTTCAAAATTTCTTGCGACTCAAAGGTTAATTATGTACAAACTTCAAGGTAGGCTATTGTCAGTGGACTTTATTGTTTGTAATTAGTAGCGTTAATATATAGCTAATATATGTAACTGTAATGTTTCCATAGGTGAGCCACACTATAAGCAAATACACAACTTAAGATACCAGAAATATTGGACTGGGGAAATGTGATCAAAGATGGCAACTAAAAGAAATTCAATTAATCACCAGCAACAAAATTAGGATTTTTACTGGCCCAACCAATTGCTTTTAGTCTGACGGATTTCCTGCATTATTCGTACCCCACTCTTCGTCAGCTTCGTTACCATTGACGAGTACTGCACCATCCGTAGAGTCAGCATCCACCACAACAGCCTCCTCCTGGCCCTCCTCTTGCCCATCATCTTGCATCTCATCTCCATTCTGCTCTGCAACCTGAGCAAACATAATTAAGGAAAGAGCAGAGATCAGACCAACTTAAGGCCCAAGAAATGTAGTTGGATAGGTTCAAAGTGTATAATAAGATAAAGTATAAATTTTCTTCTTGAATAATTACCATCAACACTATGCAAATCTTAAAACCAGTTTGCAAGAGAAGAGTCTGAGTCACTTTAAGAATATGATAAGAGAAACTTTACAATTTTCTTCTGGATAACTACCATTGACACTAAGCAAACCTTAAAAACGGGTAAGAAGAATTTTATAAGTTCGAGCCTGAGAAACTTTTAATAAGGGCCACAGAACCGCTAGTGAATGATCCCTATCCGTTCCTTGTATCGTAGTTCATTTTGAATCTAAAAAGGAAAACCCAAAGCGAGGAATGGAGTAACATAAAAAAGCTAAGCTAAAAGAATTAACTAGCTCAAATTTGGCTCATTTATCCAACAGGAGGATTTTAAGCTTAGTCCAAATCTAACCAAGCACAAGTAGTTTTATTTCAACATAATCCAAGGATTGATCAATAGCTTACACAGTTGGGTCCTAAGCACAGTCAATATGAGCTTAACAACATCGATTATTTAGGCCACAAGCAAAAATACCAAATGAGCATCAAACTAAAGCAAGTATGAGCTGGCCTTGAGCACTTTGTTATCTTTTAGATTCTCGGGGTGAGAAAATCAGGTATATGTATGCAGAGTATACCTCATGATCCAGGCCTCCATTTTCAAGTGATTCATCCTCTTCCACTCGCATGTTTCTAAAAGCCTCCACAAGATTGACATTTGATCTATTGGCGTAGTTTATATACTCGGCAGCTTGAGGATAATTATCCCTACAAAGCAATTAGATGAAAGTACATGATGTCACATCATTTAATAGCCGACATAACAAATATTAAGGTATACTCACTCACTGCTCCTTGTTTATTTATACACACATTAAAGGAGAAACAAATGCAAAAGAGATATCAATTATAAATCTGATAAACTAATTGAGCTATCATGCATATACATTGAAATATAGGGTATGCCAACAGTGGTGAATCGGTGATACAATAAACAAGAAAGGAAAAGCAAAAGAGAGACACTAAACCTTGTCTCTGCCACTTTTGATTCAACACCTAGTGCAACTTGCCAGTCCTCAAACAGATTTGGATACTCTTCAGGATCAGCCAAAGATTCTGCAGCTTTCTGGTTAACCTGAAGTAATTTTAATTGTTGACTTAGGTCAAAATTCATAAAGCTTTCCCCATATTTAATGCATAAGATAAATTTGAAGCCCATGACTGCAACCAACTTTTATAATTAATTCCTAAGTCCTAATAGACCAAAAAGCTTACAAGTTGCATGAGAATTACAACTCACCTAAATCAAATTATTGAAAAAAAGGGGGACGGAGAGAGGGAATCCGATAAGACTGAAATAAACAGCTTGATTCTCAAAAACTATTAGAAATTCTTAATGGATTCATATTTGAAAATCCTTTATATCAAATACTGCCTTCACCCAACTTTACCTGTATCCTTTTTTATATATTCTTTAAATATATTTTCGTCAAGACTTCTTAAAATTTGCGCCACCCATACTCAAAAGAGACTAGTAGTCTGACAAAGGGTGTATTGATTTACCAGTTACATAAAAGTTGCATAACCATATGATTGATGACAGATGAATACAACATTCAGGTACACTATGAAGTAGTGGAAAACAGCTGGACATAAATAAGTTGAGTTTGTATGAATTGAACTCAAGGGAGTGATTTGTTTGACATAAATAAGTTGAGTTTGTTTCACATTTTTAAGACTTTAAAATTTTGTTTTCTTTTCAAAGCCATTAAGAAAGTCAGACAGTCAGTTATGTGTATGTCTGTGTTTGTGCGAGTGCATCTAGAGATAGAGTGAGAGAAATTTAAACCACATGAACCAGTTCCCCTAAAGCTCAGAAAAAATTTAAAGAAAAGAGCCCAGACAATCACTAGACAATACAACTTAGGCAACTCTCTTACTTCCCCACGATTCAACTGGCACAAGCTTATCAGAAAGATCCAAATATGGACAAAAACAGGCTAATAAAAAGTATTCCCTCCATTTCATAATAATATACTTTTTAGAAAGAAAAAATTTTGTTCCAATTTATTTGTTGTTTTGAGAATACATTATTTACTTTCCAATATTACCCCTACATTCTCTCATTTTTCCAAAAAACTCTCTCCTCTATTAGTAGTTCCCAACTTCCCATAAAGGGGTAGTGATGAAATTTTACACAAATTTTAATTATCAAGTGATAGTATTAAATGATTTTCTTAATCTATGTGCATGAAGCTAAAAAGACTAATATTATGGAATGGAGGGAGTAACCTTGATGAGATCTTTTCTCCAAAGTGCAACTATTTCTGAAACCTTGCTTGGTAGATAAGATCTTGCCATTAAAGCAGCCTCAGGTATCCGATTGCTACAAGGAGAATGCAGTTGAGATTAGCATCCTGACAAGAACAAAATATGAACAAGTGATCAGTTTAAGTGATGACTAACCTGTCAATCAACAGCTGAAGACAATCTTCCACTTTACCCAACATAAATAGACAAAGGAACGCAACATTGTTTTTCCCATTCTCTTTGGTAAGCAATGCAAGTTTTGATATTTCATCAGCATCTCCTAAAGAAGAGTACAGTAGCAACAGGCCACTCAAGTCATTTGCATGCTTTAAACATTCCTCAGCCATCTCCAACTGCATTATGATAAAATAAGGGTCAAACTGAATAACCCGTTGCTAATATAATAGTTTTTTTACATCAAACGAAAACAGAATTTTACATGTTATTCTTTTCCAGATATTAACAAAGAAATGGTCCATATTCACAATTGTCACATAGCATCCAATTGCAGAAGCAAGCATTTCTGAGGTGAAATAGATGTTTCTTCAATGACCCAGTTAATGTAAAAGGATTCAGTCAACTGGACTATAGCCAAGGACAACAGAAGAAGTGCCTCTGTAATAAATTAAATTCTTGACTCAAACAATAAAGCCACATCAAGATTATTAAAAAAAATACCATTCCAGTGGACATAGCTAATTCGCCCAATTGTTTCCATTTAGATTCACTCTGGGCAACAGTGGCAATTTCCTGTATATAGAAGAATACAAACTTGTAATCAGAAGTATGCAAACCATTTCATGACACATGCAATTTTAAGAAGGAATTACATATAAAAAACAATAACTCTGTAAAGCTAGCAAAGGATATAAATGCTCTTTTAAACTACTTCAAAACTCAACAGCAATTACCTTTGCAACGTCTAGTTTACCCAGTTGTATGGCTAGCTCAAATCTGTAGTCAGCGTCTGTAGCAACTTCCAGTGCATCCTCTATCATTCCTCGAGATTCCAAGAAACGAGCGACACTACAATTGAAATAACATTTCATGAAGAAAAAAAAGTATATGATATATAAGACATAATATAGGTTGCAAACTTTGCACTTATATGATGAGAAATACCAGGATCTGAGTGAGAGAGGTAAGGGAAAGAACTAATAGAACTTCACTCATTGGATAGGGGCTGAAGGAGTTTAGGTAATAGACTGTGATCAAATTGCAGGATCTTATAAGGGAACACACATCTGGCACACATAAAAGCCATGTACAATTGGAAACAAATGGATTTTTCTGGTTTATCATCTGCTGAGTGGTTACTGATTCCCATCACTGAAGAGATTTACAGCAACAGGTGGGAATTGACAATGCAAGTTCCTACTTGCTGCAAGAAAACGGTGCTCACAGTGCTTCTTCAACTTGGCCATTCTTGTAGTCATCGTTAACATCAAAGCATTAGTCAATGTTAGAACCAAATAACCTACTACATTAAGCCATAATCAAGTCCCAATGTCATTCCTATTTCGATATCTTGTAAGATACCCATCAAGTCATCTTATAAATCCATTGATACTTCTTAGTTTCATTTATTCCAACCATGTTTTTATCAAATAAATAATAACCTCAGCTATATATATCAGCAAGACTTGACATTTGTTCGAAATTAGAGATACATTTTACTCTCGAATATAAAATCGTATGAAATTCTTAACATGTAATTATTTATATATTAAGTATTAGGTATAGATTGAGTTAATTCATGCCACTGCTACTATATTTCTAGGATTTGTCGTGAATATATTTGGGAAAATATTTTTTTTACGAAAATCATCGTTTTAGAAATATACAAGCTCAACAACCACGTGCGAAGCACGGGTGGCATAAATAATAATATATTATATTAATAATTAAAAATAATAATTGTGATTTCGAGAACATAGTTGTAGTTATTATATAGTTAAACATTTACTCAAATAACTAATGATTGAATTATATATTGCAGGTTCTTTCAATTAATTTTTAAACTCAATATTTGAATGGATTATTGTATATTTATTTAATTATGATTATGAGAAAATAATTATTTTAATTTTATTTAAGTTTGTATATTAGCGTTTATATTGACAAAATTTGTTTGAAATTCCAATTCGAATAGAATTATGAAACTCAAGTTTAACAAGTTTTAACTTAATTATGACAATTAGTTAAGAATGAATCCACTATAATTTTTCAACTAATGTTACAATTATTATGTTTCAAATTCACATATATTATTAATACAATTAATCATGTGATTTGATAAAATTTCAAGTTTTAATGAATTAAATTAGTTAGGATATTAATTAATTAATAAATAATAAAGTTCAATTATATAATTGATTTCTAGTTTTGAAATGAGCAGGGCTCTATAGGGTTTTTAAAAAGGAGAACTGTTCTGTCCAACTTGGTGCCAACTCTATATATTGTTATAAACATTCTTACATCACCTCGGATATTTTTGATAAAAACCTTTATTATATATCAATAATGTTCGAAATAGCAATCGAGGCACGCCTCAAAGCGAAGCGTAAGATGGCTAGGGCGAGGCGCACACATCAGATTATTCAGATGGAAAATTGGATGTTTCCGCCTTATATGACCGAGGCTTATGCCTCGAGGCGTTGCGCCTCAAGGCGGTTCAAGACCTACACCTTAGGTTGACTTAAAAAACTCAGATCTGATCGACTTCTCTCTCTTTTCTTCTTTTCTTCAATTCGACTTCTCTCTCTTTTCTTCTTGCGAGTTGTGAGTTGCGACTTCTGTTCAACTTCAGGTCGCCAACTTCAATTCACCGACTTCAGGGGAGTTCGTCGACTTCAGTTCGACTTCGACAGGTATGTTCTTCAGTTCGACTTCAGTTCTTCTATCTCTCTCTTCTTCTTCAGTTCTTCTCTCTGTCGTTCTTCTTCTTCAACTGGGTCTATTGATCTTAGGTACTTAATTAATAAATCATATGTATATATATTCAACTGGGTAACAATCATATGTATATATATTATATATACAGTATCTATTATACATATTATACAGTATATATTATACATATATATTCAACTGGGTAACAATCATAACAGTAATTTTTATATTTTTATATTAATATCAAGACAGAGTTCTTAATTAATGATCTTAGGCAAAAACAATTAATTACAATTATATATATATAACAATCATATGTATATATACACAGTAATATTTGAATTAACAATCATATGCTTTTAAATTTTAATTAATGATCTTATATAGTGATGGATGATCACTATATAAGTAGTTGATGATATTATGTTATTTTGATGTTTTGTAATGATACATTAACGTGACGTTGGTTATTTATGTCTTTTATGACCTTGATTATAATGATGGATTATTTTATAATTTTATTAGCATTTTTTTATAATTTTTGGGGACTTTTAGGTCTTCAAATCGAGGCTTCCGCCTTGCTCTGCCTTGAAGCTTACGCCTCGCCTCGTCCGGAGAAAAACGCCGCGTACCGCTTTTAGCTTTTTCAAACATTGTATATCAAAGATACTTAAATTCTATAAATACGTGGAAATGTTGTGGATATATGTGGAAACTATCTTATCAGACATTGAGACTTTTTCGACTAAAGATACACTTCATTTCCCATTTAAAGAGTAATTAAAGGTGAAATATACCTATTGAGCTGCTCCTTTGGAATAGAAGGTAGAACCTCATTTGCTCGTTCCAGGTCACCACGCATCACTAGTGTCTTATACTCAATCAAGCTGAGAAGTAAGGTGTAACCAATAACACTGCAAAGGAAAAAACAAAAATAAAAGATTAATACCAATAAATATGTCAGTTAATGCAGAATAACCGCCAAATTCCAACTCACTTGAACTCTTTGTCGATGAGATACACCCTACTTTGATTAGCAAGATATCCCAGCAGGTACATAGGCCGATCCAAATGAAACATTGTCGTTACCTGGAAACGTAATGTAAAATGTAAGGATCCTCAACATTCAATTAGTAGAAAGAATAACAAGAAATGGCAGCAAAGAAATCTTAAATTATATGCTACCTCGCCACCAACACAGTAATTAAGCCTCCATGAGGAGTTGTTGTAGATGAAACAATCCCCAACCCATATTCCGGTTCTGACTCGTTCATTTATCTCATATAGAAGCTCAAAGGCATCTTCTACGCCTTGCTCATCTGCTGATCTTCCACTATCTAGATGTGCAGAAACTACATCACGCTGCAACATTAAGATCCACAATAGACGCATGTTTATATTTATGAAAAAATAAAAAAAGAGAAAAAATGCCAAGTCCGATTCAAGATGCTGCAAGCAAAAACTTAGATAAACGACGATCCTCACATTGTACTTTAGCATGTAGAATGATGTATCACTGGCAATAGCCACAAGGTCGCCACTATCAGCCCAGTAAAGATTCTGGAAAAAGAGTTGAAATAGAACAACAAAAATTAAGGGAAAGAATGAGTTTTTCCTGCATTCAAAAGGTGGACAGTATATATTTACACATGGACAATTAAAAGGTATCTATTGCTTACTTTGACGGTGACATCAATTCGTCGAATTAGTCTGCACTCAGTCCAATCATAAAAACAAATAAAATCATTTGAGCACATTGCCAATAAGGTTCCCCCATATATACGCTCAGCAGAAAATGTTGGTCGGATACTCTTCTTTTCCTGAAAAAAGCTCAAGATTATTACATCAACTATGTTTCATATGAAGAACTCTTTTATATAAAAAATTCAGATCCTTAGTACAAAAGCATTGGCTATTATATTAATGTTTTTCATGAATGGTAGAGAAGTAGAAGCAAGGCATATGATCTGAGAAAGAAAAATTGTTCAAGACGCGTGGGGGAGATGAACATCAAGCTTTTACAGAATGCAGTAAATAATTTTATCATCGTCACAATAGAACAAGACTGTTGCATCGATTTGTTTTTCTTTGATATTAAACGTCTTTTTTTTGGGTTGGGGTGGGTGGTAGTGACAAGTGATAAACAGATTTAAAGAGGGAAAACAAGTGCACTGAGGGGGGTGTTATTCCAAGTCAAAATAAGCAATAAACTACTAATAAATAAAAAGTTAAATAATTGAACGTAGATTACAAACCTGAAAATTTTTACTGAATATCTTAATTTTGGATGTGCTCTCCCTAACAGCATATTCTCCATCAGATGACCATACAATCTCCAGTGCTGAACCAAATGATCTATTTCTCCATGCCAATGCCGTATATATGATATATTCACCATCTCCACAAACAACAACAAACCTCCCGTTCGGGTTATGCTTCAAGCTCTGGAAAATAATATATTATATAAGTCGTGCATAAAAATGGATCATAATTAAAAGGCTACTAAGTGTATAGTTAAGTAGTATTTGTCATGTTGTTAATATATCACCATAGATGAACCTAGATTCATCTATTACTTTTTGTGATATGAAATGATTTTGCAAGATGAACCGAAACATACCAACTCAAGAAGAACAGAAATGTTAATCTAAAAATACTTTAATATAGGCTCTTAAAAAAATTCCAGGATAAATTTTCCTTTTTCCTCTACAGAGAAATTCAAGCTATGTACCTTCGTTTCTGAATTTAGTCACAAATATATGTAAGTGAACTGAGCAGATCGAAGACAAAGAAATTTCTGTAAAATTTATCAGCATGAAAAGACTGAAATAGTATGCAGTTGCATATACATTGCTCTTTGTTTATTAATATATGGGAGTCTAATTATTCAACATTTTCAGCCGCCAATGTTACCTGTACATTTAATATGTGTATCATACCAATATTGGCATGAGTATGGGTGAGAAAATAGATTGTAGGCATACAGCCTCAGTTTCTTGGAAAGTTTTCCTTGCATGCAGAGAAGAAATAAAGTAAAATATAACATAACATCTCAAATGTTCTGCTACTGCATGAAGCGTACAAAAACAAGTGCAATCACCCAATCCCTAAAGAACAAATATGATTAGAATCAGTTGTACAGGAACATAGTGGCACGCTAATGATTAAGCCATGTGGTATTAAAAGAAATTTAAAGATAAGAAGAATCTAGCAAGTTCACATGCATCAAATATGATGCACACACAGTTTGCTCTTTGTGCACACAACAAATGAATGTTATTCTATTTAGAATAACCAACTTAAAGAAAATTTGTCACAAAACTCATCATGGATTATTTATTCAAGGATGGCCAACTCACTTGCGGGTAAAGATCACAGGTGCCCAACTCTTTAACTGCCAAAGGTAATCTTTCTCCATCAGAAACCTAACAAATAAAGTGACATGAATTTTTTAACCATTGCCCGTATCAGATAAGTTGTATTATATGAAATTAAATCCATTGAGCAAAGAAAAGATAGTGAGCAAGGAAACCTCATAATCTGCTCCAACACTCTTAATGTTAACAGTCTGGATTTCATTATGTTTAGCCCATATAATTTTTCCACTGTTGTCCATACTAGCAACAGGTTCCTCTCGACCAATTTTCACCATAATGGTTCCTTCATCATACCCAATTACAACCCTGTAGATAAACCATACAAAGAATTATGTTAGTTAACAAAAAAATGAATACTAGACATTGAAAAGTGGTCTGCAGCAAAACCATGATAAATCTTTTGCATTTTAAACATTGCGTTCAAGAAAAACATAGATGTCAACTGAACTAAACTTCAAACTAATAAATAAAAAATTGGCACATCTTATTTTCAAGAAATTTAAATTTAAAAACAAAGTTTAACACTCAAATTAGCCCATTACTATAGTCCTTTTTACATTATTTGTTTGACATATAGCCTTGGTAACAAATATCGAACCCAGGCTCAAAGTCGCGGTATGTGAAGACGTATTGAACAGTCAATTCTTGATACCGTGTTGAGTATCGTTATTGGGCAATGTGCAAATAAAGCTATATACTGCTTAAAAGATTAAAAAAATTATTAAAAATACATACAGAGTTGTGATTTAATACATACTAAATTATGTAAATCATATGATACATTGATGTTGGAATTACTAACATTTTTTAAATAAAAAATTGTAAATACATTTTATATCTTGCATATACCAATATCGTCCAATACCTTTATGTATCGGCCGTAATCGTAAGTATCAATCAATACTGATATACACCGATTTCGTCCAATACTTTGAACAATTGAACCATGATTGAGCCACTAAAGCGAACTCATGAAACCAATTCAATGTCAAACACCCTTAAAACTATAAACCAACAACATAGATATGTGCATTGATGAATGAGTGGAAAACCTACATACCTTCTTGAACCTTTCATGTACCCAATGGCCCAAACCCTTTCAAGACCATAATTTAATGTGTTCTCAAGCCTGTAAGAAAATAAAAATTGGTGAGAAATTTTGGAAGCGGTAAACCAGTAAAACCTCAATTTCTTGAAACTAAATATCTATAAAAATCAAGAAAGTGAAACAACATGAAACAAAATGAATGGATCATATATAATATAAAGCCAATGCAAACAATATCTATATAAGACAAGTTTTCAAGGGTCAAGTTCTCACAATCCACATTTCTTTATTCAAAATTCATAATGCGGTAGACTGCAAATAATTTGAAACCTCTAAAAAACTTGTTCGGCAAGATCAACATTAAGCATGTAAGTAAAATTTTAGACATTGGTGAGGATCAGGATGCAATATTCAACATCCAAGAATTAGTGACATAACGGTTGCTAGCTTAAACTATAAGTAGACAAATCACCCCTTAATATTATGTGAAGAGTAATTTTTCTGTAGTAGAGTGAAGTAGTGAACAGTATATATCCCATTTTTAATATCAGTTATTGGACTTGAGTTTAGGTTATTGCTTTCCGCAATAAATTAGATGTTTGATTAATCCTCTCCGCACTTTTCTTCTTCAAATTTTTCAATAAAATTATAAACTTGAACACTTAAAACAAAAGATAGACTAACCTTTTTCGTCAATGAGATGCATATATATTTTCAGCAAGTTCAGATAGCGTAATGAGATTTTACTAAAATTAACTTTGTTACCCCCATGAACTCTGGAATTTAATTCCGTCCATGGGCATACTCTTTATATATTCAGAGTCTTTTATCTTGTTTCATTAACATAGTGAAATATTTAGACACTAAAGCTCCTTTGTTATAAAGACGTATACTTTCTGTGCATGATTGTACCGATATTGAGTATAATTTAGCACAAAAAAAAAAGATATTGAGTATATAACTTCCAATGACGAGAGTAAATTAAGTCTAGATAACACTTCTAAATATTTATCACAATGCAGATAAATTCCTGTCTCAATTTAAATTAAATTGTTAACCATACTTACCTATATGTGGTTGAATGCCATATACGGACGGTACCATCCTCCGAACCTGTTATTATAATGGGAAGTTCAGGATGAAAACAGACAGCAGAAACATTGTGTGTATGGCCTTCTAGTGTCTGGACACAACTTTTGGTTTGGTAATCCCACACCTGTCGCATAAAATTCCACCACATATTTCCAGATAATACACCCAAACTTAATATGGCACAAGGGGAAGGGGGGGAAAAGAAAGAAAAAGAAAATAAGAGGCAGACCTTAGCAGTGTGATCATCAGAACCAGTGATGAGATAAGGTTTATCACCGCCAGTGAAATAATCTACACAGTTGACCCCTTTCAGATGGGCATCTAACGTGAAGTTTGGATCAGGAGAGCCAAGATTCCAAATCTACAGGATGAGACATTACCGACACATAACAGTCAGTTCACTAAAGATATTTTAGTTAAAAATTTACCAAAAGTCATGTCCATACCTTTATGGTACGATCAAGGGATGCACTAGCAAAAGTATTGGTGTCTTTTGGATTAAATGTCACTTGCATGACATAATGGGAATGACCCTCAAAAATTTGAGTACACATCCAGCCCTTCTCCCAGTCCCAAAGCTTTATAAGCATGTCATCAGCTGATGACAGGACATATGGAAGGGTAGGATGAACAGCCACACACCTAATATAATCTGTGTGTGCCTCAAAAACTTTAACCTTATCCATTGTATTGTAATTGTATACGCGGATGAACATGTCATCTGCACCAGCAACAACCCACTGCTTGCGTGGTATAAACTTAGCTGATCTAACTGCAAAGACAATGAGTAGCTGTTACATCACTGCATAGTCCTCGTCAAGCCAAAAGAAAGTAAAAAGTATTCTGATTGAATATATGGGTGATGCAAATACTAATCATGTACCTGGTAACTCAGTCACCTCAAACGATTTCGCCATAGTCTGTAATAATGAAATGAGGCTGAAATTAGCATTAAACAGCTAAAAATATAATGTCACAACATTGAAAGATAAAAGGTTATTCACACTTCCAAAACACCTTGTTAATATTAACCATGCACCTGGAAAATCGGTCAACTCTAAGGTTCTAACGACTTGCCATACTTTCATAATACAAAAGAAACTATAACTGGGTATTTGACACAGGAACGCACATTTATTGAACATAATGGCTTACTTTTAATTTCTTAAAAAAATATCTATGAAACATAACTTATAGTAACATCTAGAATATAGGTTGCACGACGTCAACCACCTCTATGAGTAAAAAAGACTCGGTACATGCCAACTGAGCATCATTACCACCCCAAGAGAGGCCACTGGTCCATATATAAATTCTATCATTTCATCATTTGTGACGCCGCTCAACTAGAGATTAGGACCACTATTGTTGAAAGAAAGAGATGGGTAGAAGTGTAGAACTAAAATTAGGGGAGAAAAGATAAAGAGGAAGCTAATTTGGGTGCCATATAGACACGGAATCAGATGAGATATTTTAACATATAAAAGAAAAGGGTAGTGAGACAAGTGAGTATCCAATATACAGTAGATCATATCCTCAGCTGAAAAGATGTGAATTTAGGGGGAAGCTGCTGAAGAAGGTTAAAGAATGGGTCACCCTGTCTCCTAAACTCACTGGTTCATGTTGCGTATGGTTAATAGGTAAAATTTTACGATCAAATCATTGTATGTTATATGAAACTTGAAGGTCCAAACAGAACAAAGGCCTAAGGGCCTCAAATACAAGATGATTGGCAAGTACGAGGAAAAAGGTTCTACCCAATGCACATGGCTACCAGCCTACCACAAATAGCAGGGTATGGCCGAGTATATGTGGACAAATCAAATAATCCCAATAGCAACAGATAATAAATTTTGACCTTGAAAACTGAAATACAATTGAAAAACATGAATCTGATTCCTAGAATAACATGGTTTGGATCTACCCTCAAATGCTACAAAAGTTGTAAAAGATAATCCCAATTTTGAAGAACAGGAAATGCACCAGAGTTGCAATCTTTCTCCTAGCTATATTGCAACTCATCACACTCCACATACAAAGTAAACATGAAAAATAAACTATAAAGAAACATAAACACTCCTTAGGGAAGAAATACCCTAAGAAGACACGTCCAAAACCAGGAACTAACGTCCAAAACCAGGAACTAATTATGTCAAACATTACATCGAAAGTCATAACAACGAATATTGTGTTTCCCCTCAACTGGAATTTATATGATTGCTAGCATAACATAATTATTCCATACCTGAGACTGGTAGTTCCATATGCAAACAGTACCCGAATATAAACTTGCCAGAATCCTGTTACAGAAACAGTAAAGACACAATGTAAATATATTAATCAGTATCTCTACCTTTAGACACGTTAAACTATGACTAGCTTATAACTTGTTTTTTCGAAATTAATGCCTATCAACTTTAACTTATTACTAGCAACAAAAAGAGGAAAACGTAATTAAATTTTGAACCAAAATACGATATTTGAAGGCATATATAATGAGAACAGATATTAAATTACCATGGCTCAGTTGGATGTAGATCCACAGATTTTACCCTTTCTGACCTCTGAGCAAGTTTTCTCTGATCCAATAATCATTGTCAGTCAAATAATTCAAACAAATGATAATTGCAGAGTATAAAGAAAGAATCACGAGGATTCAAATTCAAATTACTTGTAGAAAAAAGTTCAAACTCAAATTAGATATAAATCAATACCTTGATTTCAAGTCTGAGAGGCTGTTCCACACCAATGTCGCAATTCAAAGGAAAAGAAACAAGTTTTAGTTAGCAAGCAATTCATAGCGTGAGATCTCACTAAATCTCGTAACTTGGATTAATTATACATTTACATTAAAATTGCAGCAAAGGGGACATCAAATTTAATGGGAATGGTGGTAAATAATGTATTAATTCATGGTATGATCATATTTCACTATCGAAACGCATCAGATTTGAACCAGATCTAACTTGTATCGAAATGTGAACGCATAAGCTCACCATTTTAACAGATTAGAAACAATCCGTTTGATGAAATTGGAGATTAATTGCTGAACACCCTCCAGATCCGATGGAGATCAAAGTGGACGAATGGAACACTCGAGTAAAAAGATCTTCGATCAAATTGCTCTGCAACTACAAGTGTGTCTGTGTAAGAGAGAAATAGGGGAGAGTAGGATGAGAGATCCAGAGAGAGCTCATGTAACAGCACGACCTCTGTGAATGAAAGAGGGTGAGGAGAGAGAGTGATAGAGGGAGAAGAAATACACGAAAATATCAATATATGAATAGAGCAATCGATTTAATGCTTTGTGCTTATTAAGTTTTATTTTTATTTTTCTGATTTCTAATTTGTTCAACTTTAAATTACAACAGGTTCTTGAAAAAAAAATATTAACCAACATCTTTATTTTTAAAAAATGGTTCATAAATTACGATTCAAAAAGATTAATGATAGAAAAAATATTATATTATGTCTTTGTCTCTACTTAAATTCGTAATCTCTTAAAAAAATATTATAAAAATAAATATTATTAGTTATGAGACACACACGATATGTGTCATGTTAAATAATTAAATTATTCGAATATACATTATATGAACTATATAATGAAATAATTTTTTTGGCAAAAATGAAGATAATATTATTATTAAAAAAGTGTGAATATATGATAAAGAAGATTTGTTAATCAAGAAAATAATTATCGCTTTGAGATTGATAAAATGTGGAATAACGGTAAACAGGATAAATCAATCTCTATAATTTTATTTTATATGTGGTGCGCAATTGAGATATTTTTTATAATAAAAAAAACTTCAAAAACTTGAATGATAAAAAACATGAGAGAAAATAAGAATAGAAAGTGAGAAATAAAAGAAACATGTAGTTTTTTAATTTTTTTAAATGTGACACGGCTTCACAATAAAATAATTATTTTTTTATATCCCTTTATAATAAAAGATATTTTTTTTTAAGTCAGTTGTAATACTTTTATATTAAATTAATACGAGTTGATTGGAATATTAATAGTTACAATTAGTCCGGAGTGAGATTTATATTTTTATCCAATAAAAAAGATGGAACAAAGAAAATAAATAAATTTGATAGGCTTGACTCAATTTGATACATCCGATAAGTTGAGTTACTCTACTAATTTACAAATTGTATTTTTCACCTACGGCTATTCATATTTATTTGTTCAAAGTGTTTAATAAATTTCCTTTCAAGTCTTTTCAACTTTGGAAAGAAACTCGTGAACGAATAAAGGATTTATTTTTTTCCTCCAATAATGGAACTCACAAACAGAGCGTTAATGGCGGACAGATTCAAGTAAGGGCCGGGGTCAAGGTGAGTTGCAGAAAATGAAAAACCCGAGTCAAACCGATTTTCCTGAGGACGGGGCTTAAGGAGCTGTTTGTTTAGAGTTTAATACATTTGAATGGCTGAATCGATCAGCCATTAAGTGCGTTTGTTTTAAAAAAAAATCGTCTAAATGACTGAATCAATCAGATGATTGAGCTGAATGGCTAAGTCAAATTTTTTTGATTGAATGGCCGAATGAACAGCTGAATAAAGTAAAAAAAATATTAACTATTATATTAAATAAATTTACAACAACTTTGAATTTTTTCAGAAGGAGTAAAATAATAAAATTATGTCATTCAGATGTTTCAGACATGTTAATTATCAAACAACTTTTTTTTCATTAGATTCAGATTCATTCAATTTTTATTAAACATCCCTCAAGACTAGTTAGTTCTGACTGGATATAATGGTATTCTTTTTTTTCTGATTGGGTAATGGTATATTTGACATTGAATAATAAATAAATTATGTAGTTAGATCAAAAAGATTAAAACTCCAAGACCCAAATTATGCATTTAGGTTCAAGACACATTCAGGAGACTAATTTTCCAACCAGAGGAGCATCAACAGAATTGGTATCATATATTTCTTCAATACATCCAAAATCCTTGACATAGTTGATGATGACTTGATGTTCACCAAGGTTAACCTCGGCACACAAATCGTTTTTCTATAACAAAAAACCATATTGGTGTCTCACCAGTTTGTTTTCAAGTAGTCAGTCTAAAGAAAGCAAGCAAAAAGATAATTTTAAAAATGGCAACGATATCTTGTAATGGGAATTTCTCGCAGTTCACGTCTTATACACAAATATTCTCCTAATAAAGCCATGACTGCAAGTCCAGTACCATTCACAATCCACCAAGTTATTGATGAAGGCCAGCCACCATAAACGATGCATATAAAGAGATGGATAATGTAAAGGGTGGCTGCAAAATCCAAGCACTTCTTTGCCCTCTCAATCAAGTATAGCAAATAACCAGCCCTGCACAAACATTAAAAATTAAAAAAACTGCAAGTTAAGAAGCATCTTTTATGTGTAACTTCATTATGTTTAATTACGATGCTCTAGCTCTGGAGACATTTATAACTTCTTCGTATTAATTTCAGCACAAGCAGCATAGACCAAAAAAGCAAGGTCATTTCTGTATGTTCACAGTTGCTACAACAGCCTAAACAAGTAATACAAAGACGGCTCTTTCTTTCCCTTTTGGTGAGTGGAAAAAGTACTATAATTAAACAAATATTTGTATTTGCTTGCAGCTATGGAACTGAGTTACTATAAAATGTTTTAAATCAAGGATAACAGCATCTATTTAACTCTATATAACTCCACCTGTCCTCTCTTTCTATCTGAGTGGAGAGCTGGGTAGCGGTCAGCCTTACTCTCCCCCAAACTAGCAAACCACCAATGTTGATATGGAGATGTTGTGAGCTAATAAAGCCAATTTATGTCAACAAAGCTGAAATTTCGCAGCCTAGACATTTTTTGACGGTAAAAAATAATTTTAATAAGAAAAGTAAATTTACAAGAGAATAGGAGGATAAGAATTTCTCCTGTCATACAAGTGATAAAAATACAAAGTCCTAATGCATGACTTCCCTCTTATCACTATGTAAATCAGAAATAGCAATTCCCCAAAGTACACCCACGATCGACACCCACACCCCATCAAGAAAATATTGTCTGAAAGAACGAGGTCGCCCAAAGATTGCCTTTGTGTAACATTTAATCTTCATAAAGACACTAAAATAAGTAAAAACCAGATGGTTCTCAGAAAAACCCATGATTGGGTCATGGGAGATGAAAGGGTTAGTATTCATGTCACCGAAGTGCACGTATGAAGACCAACAAACTACATGTAAAGCAACAAGAATTTGATGATATACATAGCTAATGACGTGAATGAGATGTGAAACACTGAATTCTAATAAGCAGCATTACTGTATGCATTATGTTTTACAGTTACATGGACTCTTCACTTTGCCATGAAGACCAGTGTCCGTCATTGGACACTTGAACGTGTGTTGGACACTTCATTTTAGGGTAAAAAATTGGCAAAATTGAGGATCACCAAAGTCGGACTCTTCAAAGAACCCGTGTGTCCGACTGGACACTCCATCCGAGTCGATGTAACTTAGGACTCACTTTTACGATACTGCCTATAGTTGGGGTATGAAGATTGAAGAAGGGTGCAATCAACAAACAAATAGTGGAGATGACATACTCCAATTTGTAATTAATAGAAGATTTCAGTAGATATATATGAGGCAATTTCATGTCAAATCACAAATTCCAATTGGATAACTTAATAGGCTAATAGCACAGTAGCAAGACAAACCCTTTCTTGTAAAACGTTTAATTAATTTCAGAATACTGAACTTCCAGTATTATTGCTAGAATTAGATATTGTGAAAATTATTAAACATGAGGCACGCGAAGCCTCAGCAGAACAGTGTTCCTGCAAGTGAGAATTCTCTCTAAAAATTGCTGAACATATGGTGATAGACCCTACTTCTGGCTTTTCATGTATTATTTACATTCTGACAGCAGATGATCAATTAAAAACAATGATCAATGACTGTACCACCCAAGCCAAGAATTTAAACAATGGGAACCTGCAATCATTAGCGAAAGAAACTAGAAAGCATTTTACAGTCCCTAATAAATGCAATGGATGGTAGGTAATAGAATAAAATTTTGTCATAGAAATTTAATTTATAAGAAACTAATCATGGCACATCAAAAATGGAAGACTCAAGCATTCATTTATAAACTCAAGAAACCTATACTTCATCTTATTAATTTGTTCGTTAATTTAGAACTGCACAAAATAAAGTGAAAGCAAGCAAAAAGAAGCCCAACAACTGACTCTCCGCACTACAATTACTATCCATTACAAGATGAACCAAATCATAAAATGAAATAGAAAATGACTCCAGTCTCGAAGCACATGTTTTTGGTGATGACTCATCAAGAAGAGATTTATGACAATATTACTTCCCAAGCCTCCAATATTTTCAGTTCAGAATGGTTTCTTATATTCTATTAATCATTTTAATTTATCAAGCCCAACAGTGGTAAAACTTGTAACGTATAAAAACAAAGTTCATCACTTCAAATAATTTTTACTATGTCATGTATCAGTAGTGGAACACCGAACACATCAAGTTATCAACACATTATAATAAAACGAGTGATTAGTGAGATGATTAATGACCAGGGGTGACAAAATAGTGGCCAAGTTGGTTATTGTGAGCCACTCATAAAGAAGTCTGTTGAAAAAATATATTAAATAACTTTCTAGTAAGCTCAACTAATAAGAAACCGTTAACAATACAAATAATAATCACCATCTATATATCCAACAAAAGTTCAATTGACCAAAAAAAAGTAAAATAAGGAAAATAAGGAAAGCCCATCATAATCATGAAATGGATCACCTGCAAAGATAACTATTAAGATGCGCCTTAGCCATTAAGGGTAAGATTTATATTATATGGATCTGGGAGACCAGATCCAATGATATAGGAAAACAGCTAGTATTCATATTTTACGTATTCTTCATTTTTCTCCTATAAAAATTAGTGATTTATCATGAAACTTATAAAATGTGCATTTTACTCGTTTGGTTATTTGAAGCAATTATGCAACAGAAGGAACTCATGATGAGGGTTTGGGGTATGTTGCACTAGAAAATTGAACTAGTACGCATGCTTCTTATGTGAATATCTAAGTACTTATGTTTCTTATCTTACTAATTATGACGGTCACATATCCCACACCCTTACCCACGTGTGGTGTGTCCGACATGGTACTCCATGCTATTTTGAAAATGAACTATCCACTCTAATATGAGGACTGAATTGACAGTAGGGATTGATGATAATATTCCATTAAGAGATCAACACTTAAACAAGTAAGAAAAGTTATGGTTATAATGTCAAATGTAGTACAGGACCATTTCTCACACAATCACTTGAGATAGTTTAATGAACAAAGATCCTTGACAATACTAGCACAACCAAGCTTAATGCAGTATAACGACAAAAGGGTCATCTACACAGATGAAGAGTTGGAGATACTAACCTATTGGCTTTTCAATTACACTCTAATTCTCCATAATTCACAATTTTAGAAAAATACATTTATTCTTAATTCACACTTTACCAGAAACAACTAATTGTTAACTGCCCTTTTCTAATAGAAAGGGTTATCTTAATTTACGGGGGCTAGTTGGTATTGGATTATAATCCATTAATGAGTTCTTATTTTTACTCGGGCACTAGAATCCCGGGATAGTAAATACCCAAATAAGAGATATATGGAAATGCCAGCTTCCCCCAGCTATGCTTATCAAGACAATTCAAGTTGAAAAGCTACAGATGTTAAAGTCCTAAAGATGCAAATTAGTATATACAATTAACCAAAAGAAGTGCACATTACATTAAGACTTAACATGTAGATGAAATGGCCAAGTACTGATAAAATTCAATTGCAAAATCAAGTAGAAGGGGGGTGATTCTTACCCTGCGAGAGAGGTGAGCATAATTGAAGCAATGACGCACCAACCAGTTGCGGTGGAAGCTGTAACAGTGGCGAAATCAAAGAAATAGACCAGACTCATTTGTGATACTCGAGCCCCAACAAAAATTGACAAGAAAACTCCGAGAGTGAGGTAGTATAGGCATTGAATGCCAACGATCTGGGCAACAATGAGCCACGGATCCCACACCACTGCCCCATAGAACATGACTTTTATTTAGCTATGTCTAATTAATAAAAGAATCCCTGTAATTCAGGAAAGGTAGGTTTTCAAACCCTCAATTCAGAATCAAGCCCAATATAATTCCATAGTAATCCGAACTAAACCAATCTCTTAATGAGTTTGTTGAGAATAATGAATGAGAAAATTGGCCAAACAACAGTGAGAGTTTAGATACAACTCAAGACAAAGAGAAACCCTAATTACAGCGGATCGAAAAAAAATTTTCAATGTCGATTCGCAAGTCTGGATACTCAAGCTCTGACAATAAAGGTGAAATTTACAGGAGAGGAGATTTTACGGCGATAAAAATGACCCGACCCATAACACAGAACGCTCAACGCCGGTAAGGAGAGATAAACCGGGACGGAGCGTGAAATATCCGCGGACTTGAAATTACTGCATTTGTAGACTCGGTTTTTCTTTTTGGTTTTAGAATTGAGACGGTGGAAACGGCAAAACTATGCTTTTGGTCACCGAAATTGGCACGTATTACTGAATACCTGATGAAACTTTTAATTTTTTAAATTAACTCACTGAACTAATTATTATTTTCAAATTGGGTCACTCCGTTAAAAAAAGTTGACAGACGTTAAGATTTAATCTACGTGGCGCTGACGTGGACGTAAAAAAAAAGAAACAAGAAAGAAAATGACATGAAAAATAAAAGACAGAATAAAAAAATCAAAAATATTGCTTATGTAAGACCCCAACTTTTATGAATAAAGATTTAATTTTCTTTATATATTATTTCGAAATAGTAAGGTGTTGACTTGATAAATATGAAAGTTATGGGTGAAATGTGCAAATATTTTTAAAATGAGCAAGTGGTTATAAAATATTCTTGTTGTCGGGGAATATTCGTTTGGTCGTAGAATATTCTTGTTGTCGGGGAATATTCGTACGACGGCGCAGTTATTTGTGGACCCCACAACGGAATAACTGTCGGATATAGAAAGCGACAGAAATAACTTTTTACAAGATAACGGCGTAGTTGTTACCGTTAGTACTGTTGAAATACCCGGTGGTTAAAATACAGTACGCGATGGTGCGCAGTAGCACACGGTATTGCACAGTATTTCGAATTATTGAGTCTTACGTGAGAAGGAACCTACTCAATTATTGTTACAGTATTTACTGTTCAATATTTTATATTATTGACTCAATAATTGCTACGTTGATATTTTATATTATTGACTCAATAATTGCTGCATTGATATTTTATTGACTCAATAATTGCTACGTTGCTATTTTTTTTATGATTGATTCAATAATGGCTACAGTTGATATTTTGTAGTATTGATTCAATAATTGTCGTTGCACAGTATTTCACGTTATCAACTCAATAATTCATATTATTTGAATAATATTATTAGATAGCATTATTGACAATGTCTAAGGAAGTTCTGTCTAGGAGGGGTTATTTAATTGCGCGCCAGTAAGGAGAAGTCCTTATCGGAAGGCCCCCTCTGTCCTGGGAACGACCTGGTTGTCAATATTGTAGTTCTATAATATTATTTGTGAATAATTAATTATTGATTTATATGATAAGGAAATATTTATTTTGTGGATATAAAAGAAGGAATTTGTGCTGATGTGTTTTTATCAGTATTTTGGTGTGAAAAATCATCCGTTTATGGATTTCGGATAATTTATGTTGGGAATTTGGAAAAATTTTCTTCTGCAAAGTTGTAGAGAATTAAATTTCCTATAGAAGGACACATCATTTGTATTTTTCTGACAAAGGGGCTATTTATTATGAATTATTGAAGTTTCGGAAAATAAATATTATTTTATAAATGGTGGGCCCCACTTTTGTTGTTTTGTTGAAAAAAATCAGATGTTTGAAGCAGCCGGCGGCTGGAGAAGTTTTGTAAAAATAATATTATTTTATTATTTTAGTCTCCTTTGGCATCCTAAGCTTTTCCTATAAATAGGGTGCTTAGGTTAGAATTGAAAATCACACCAGAATTCGAAGTTTTCTCTCTCTATAATATCGAGCGTATTTTTGTGAGTATTTCTATACTTTGAGTATTAGTATTCAGCGCAAGTTTCCGTCAATATTATATCCGATATTCCAGTCAGAGGTACTATCTTTTTGAGGTAAGGGATGTTATTTTCTTTCGTAAATGATGTTATTCTTTTCAATATCATTATACAGAAATATTGTCATGAATTTTGTTATGAAATTCTTATTTTTCCCGTCGGGGTTACTATTCACGTATACGGCACTATTCACGTATACGGCACTATTCACGGGAAAATTTATTTTTCTTCTAATTGTCCAAATTGTCTGTTAAGGTTACTATCTTTGATTGTATCCAAGTTTTGGGCTTTATTCTTGAATTTTGCTTCACAAAGTATTATTATGGATTATTCTTGAATTTGGATAAACTAAATGACGAATCCCTAATCTTTGTCTTTTATCTCACTGGATTCGTTTTGTTTAAAATGTTTTTCATCATCCTCAGTCCTAAAAGTTGATGTAACTGAATATCTTTGGCCTGTAGAGCAAAGATGAATGATTACCTGATGAATATCTTTGGCCTGTAGTGCAAAGATGACAGGTGTTGAGATGAACATGACTACTGATGATGCAAATGAATATCTTTGGCCTGTAGTGCAAAGATGAATATTGATTCGAGATGTATATTGATTGATGTTACAGGGATAAAATATTGGTGATGGACTTTTAAATCATAGAAGATAGTAGACTTCATTCTCTGCTTAACTCTTCTAATGATTTGTTATTTCCGCTGCGAATATTGATCTAAAACTTGTTGTCCATAATATTTTATCTGAACTGTTGAAGACTAACGATAATTTATTTTTCATTATCTTAGTCATAATATTCTTTACTGGGCTAGTTGAGCTCACCCTTTTCATCTGTTGTCCTCTTCAGGAAATGAGAATGTTGCGGGGACTAGTCGGGGGACAGAGTGATGGTCCGAGTTAGAGCAGTAGTAGTCCTCACTATTTCTGATAAATAGTGTGATAATAATTGTAATGAGGACTTAGTTTGAATCTTAATATTTTCTACATATTTGTACTGAGACTCACAGTTGTGTGGTCGTATTTTGCACGACCGTATGATATAAAGTTTGTATTTGAATTCTGTACCATGTATTTGGCGACTCAGAATGGGTTGGGTTGAATGGACCTATTCTGGGGGCGTCACAGTTGGTATCAGAGCTTAGGGATATGATCTCTGGCGGAGATCGGGGAATAGAACTAGGAGGGGAGAGACGAGTAAATCATTCGCTAGTGTGTCCTACCTAAGCTTATGTGGTATTTAATTGGTCAGTCGGAGCATAGGGTTAATATGTGATATGTTGACTTGTTTAATTAACCCTTGTTTTATGGCAGTATTTGAGAATGGCAGCTGAGAACGTTAACAACGAAGTGAATGAGACCGTGGAGACACCTTTAATCGTTAACCAGGAGAACGTGCAACAAGAGGGCAATGTTCATCCTGAAAATAACGCTGGTCAGACGATAAACGATGAGATGTTTAGAAGTTTTTTGCAGTTCATGCAAAATCAGACGAGGGAGACTCGTGTGCAACATACAGGTGGAGATAATAACAACACGCGAGCTGTCACTGCTAAGCAGTTCAAAGAATTGGGACCACCAGAGTTTCTGGGAAAGCCGGATCCGATCAAAGCGGAGACGTGGATTAAACAAATTACCAAGATATTTGATGTCTTGGGATGTACAGAGGAACAGAAGGTTCCATTCGCCACGTTTATGTTCCGTGGAGAGGCAGATTACTGGTGGGAATCCGTGAAGCGTACCCAGCCTGCCGCACTCCAGATGTCTTGGGAAGCGTTCCAGAAACTGTTTAATGACAAGTACTTTCCTGAAAGTATTCGTCATATGAAGGAAGTAGAGTTTATCAGACTCGAGCAAAACAACATGACGGTATCCCAGTACGAGGCTAAGTTCGCGGAGCTGTCCAGGTTTGCACCTCATTTGGTGGAGAATGAGGAACGTATGACGCGGATGTTTCTAAGAGGTTTGAAACCCGAAATACGTCAATACCTCATTTCTCATAAGTTTTCTTTATATTCGGATGTAGTAAACAGGGCCCAGTTATTGGAACGAGATAATGATTATGTTCAACCAAGGGACCACAACCAAGGTCGTACTGGTGGCAGTAGTCATCGGAGCAATGACAACCAGCGAGGAGGAAAGTATGACAGAAGCGGTAACCACTCCGGTGGTTATCGTGGCCATGATAGTAGAAGAAGCGAATCGGGAGGAGATTTCAAAAAGAGAAGGTATAACAATGAGAACGCGAAGATGTCAACATCAGCACCAGCATCAACTGTTTCGAGGGGAGGAGAACGACCACCGGTCGTATGCTTTAAATGCGGGAAAGAGGGACATATCAGCCCAAACTGCCCACAACAGTTCAAAGGATGCTATAACTGTGGAAAGGAAGGACATATAGCTCGAGATTGTCCTGTTGCGAAACCAAGTTCAGCGGGGGTGGTGATTCCAAAGGCGGTTGCAGACAAGTCAAAGTCGGTGATTCCTGGAAGAGCGTTTGTCGTTACAGCCCAAAACGCGAGGAATCCACACGAGGTGATTACGGGTAAGCTGATCATAAACTCTTGCGAAGTTTATACCTTGTTAGATACCGGTGCTACCCATTCCTTTATTTCACCTGCTTGTGCTCAACGTTTGAACTTGACTTCTGATAAATTAGACTTTGACTTATCTGTTGAAACTCCGTTAGGAGAAACCTTTGTTACATCTACAGTTTACAAATCTTGCTTGATTCAGATTGGTACCCTTACCTTACCTGTTGATCTTATATCTTTGAAAATACTTGCATTTGACGTGATTTTAGGAATTGACTGGTTAACCACTTACCATGCCAAAATTGATTGTTTTCGTAAGGTTGTTAGTTTTCATATTCCTAATCAACCTGTTGTGCGAATCCAAATCACCAAACCACTAAAATCAGTCAATATCATTTCAAGTCATAAAGCTATTCGTTTATTGAAAAACGGATGTCAAGCTTTCTTAGCTCATGTCACTGATCTAAATCAGAATACATCAGATTTGAATGATATTTCCGTTGTTAATGAGTTTCCTGATGTATTTCCCGAAGAACTTCCCGGTCTACCCCCAGAACGTGAAGTTGAATTCTTTATTGACCTTGAGCCCGGTACAAAGCCCATTTCTAAAGCCCCATATCGAATGGCTCCTATTGAACTTCAGGAGTTAAAGGTCCAATTACAAGAGTTGTTAGACATCGGTTTTATTCGTCCTAGTACGTCTCCTTGGGGTGCTCCTGTTTTATTCGTAAAGAAGAAAGACGGGAGTATGCGACTTTGCATTGACTATCGGGAGTTGAACCATGTCACCATCAAGAATAGGTATCCGTTACCTCGTATTGATGACCTGTTCGACCAGTTGCAAGGAGCGCAATTTTTTTCAAAGATCGATCTTCGTTCTGGATATCATCAGTTGAAGATTAAAACTGAGGATATTCCAAAGACTGCTTTCAGAACACGGTACGGGCATTATGAGTTCTTAGTCATGTCTTTTGGATTGACTAATGCTCCTGCTGCTTTCATGGATATGATGAACCGTGTATTTAAGGAGTATTTAGATCAATTCGTTGTTGTCTTTATTGATGACATTCTCATCTATTCTAAAAGCCGTGAAGATCATGAACACCACTTGAAGCTGGTACTTCAAAAGCTTCGTGAGAACAAGCTATACGCCAAGTTAAAGAAATGCGAGTTCTGGCTTGAGGAAGTAGCATTCCTTGGGCACGTGGTATCGAAACATGGAGTATCTGTTGACCCGGCGAAGATTGAAGCAATACAAAGCTGGGAGCAACCTAAGTCGGTGACCGAAGTACGAAGCTTTCTGGGCTTAGCTGGTTATTATCGGAGGTTCGTAGAGGGATTTTCTCGAATCGCTACTCCATTAACACAGTTGACTCGGAAAGATACGAAATTCGTTTGGAGAGAAGAATGCGAGAAGAGCTTCCAAGAGCTCAAGAGGAGACTTATTTCGGCACTCTGTTCTGACAATACCATCTGGTTCGGATGGATTTGTTATCTACAGCGATGCTTCAGGCAAAGGGTTAGGATGTGTTCTCATGCAACATGGGAAAGTCATAGCCTATGCCTCGCGACAACTCAAAGAATATGAGAGGAATTATCCTACTCATGATCTAGAGTTGGCAGCAGTCGTTTTCGCGTTGAAGATCTGGAGACATTACTTGTACGGAGAGAAAGTGGAGATTTATACAGATCATAAGAGCCTTAAATATTTCTTCACTCAGAAGGAACTCAACATGCGGCAACGACGTTGGCTTGAGCTGTTGAAAGATTACGATCATACCATCCAATACCATCCTGAAAAAGCGAACGTGGTAGCTGACGCGTTGAGTAGAAGATCATATGTGGGAACGAGTGCGATGATGTCAAGTATACGCGTAGAACCAGCTTTGCTTGATAAAGTTAAAGCTGCTCAAGCTACAGATGCGGAGCTGATGAAGATGAAGAAGAAGGTGCAAGAAGGTGCAATTCCAGAAGCAAGAATCGATGAAGAGGGAATACTTCGAGTCAACTCCAGACTTTGTGTTCCTAACGATTCTGACTTGAAGTATAGAATCATGATGGAGGCACACAACACACCGTTTGCGATCCATCCTGGGAGTACTAAAATGTATCGTGATCTTCGACATACATTTTGGTGGAGCAATATGAAGAGAGAGATCGCGGAGTTCATCTCTAGATGTTTAACTTGTCAACGTGTAAAGGCGGAGCATCAAGTACCGAAGGGTCCATTGCAACCACTGGAGATTCCGAAATGGAAGTGGGAACACATTACGATGGATTTCGTTACGGGTCTTCCCAAGGTTTCTCAAGGCTTAGATGCGATTTGGGTTATTGTTGATAGATTAACCAAGTCTGCTCATTTCTTGCCGATACGAGAGACTTATTCCCTTGAACGTCTTGCTCATATGTACGTGAATGAGATTGTGAGATTGCATGGCATGCCAGTATCCATAGTTTCGGATCGTGATCCCAGATTTACTTCACGATTTTGGATCAGTTTGCAGAAAGCTATGGGTACGGATTTACGATTCAGTTCGGCTTATCATCCTCAAACAGACGGACAATCGGAAAGGACTATCCAAACTCTTGAAGATCTATTGAGACTCTGTGTTCTAGACTTCAAAGGGAGTTGGGATAAGTATTTACCATTGGTGGAATTCTCCTACAACAACAGTTATCAGGCAAGTATAGGCGTAGCTCCATTCGAAGCGTTGTATGGGAGAAAGTGTCGTTCTCCAGTATGTTGGGATGAGGTGGGTGAAGCAACATTGTTGGGACCAGAGTTAGTACGTATGACTACAGAAAAGATCCAAATAATCCGACAACGTATACAGACGGCACAGGATCGACAAAAGAGTTATGCAGATCTTCATCGAAAAGACTGTGGAATTTAATGTTGGGGACCATGTGTTACTACGTATTGCTCCGTGGAAAGGAGTTACGAGGTTCGGGAAGAGAGGAAAGCTCAATCCACGATTCATTGGTCCATTTGAGATTCTTGACCGAATAGGAAATGTGGCTTATAGACTCGCTTTACCTCCAAGCATGTCTCGTGTTCATAACGTGTTTCACATATCCGTGTTACGTAAATATGTGAAGGATCCAAACCGCATTATTGAGTTAGAACCAGACGAGATAGCTGAAGATTTAACGTACGAGGAGGTACCTGTCAAGATCTTGGATAGGAAGGAGCATGTCCTACGCTCGAAAATTATACCTCAAGTTAAAGTTTTGTGGAGAAACCATGCAATTGAGGAAATGACCTGGGAGTTGGAATCGGAAATGAAAGCGAGGTATCCTCACCTTTTCGACATACCAGGTACGTACGTCAATTTCGAGGACGAAATTTCATAAGGAGGGGAGGTTGTAAGACCCCAACTTTTATGAATAAAGATTTAATTTTCTTTATATATTATTTCGAAATAGTAAGGTGTTGACTTGATAAATATGAAAGTTATGGGTGAAATGTGCAAATATTTTTAAAATGAGCAAGTGGTTATAAAATATTCTTGTTGTCGGGGAATATTCGTTTGGTCGTGGAATATTCTTGTTGTCGGGGAATATTCGTACGACGGCGCAGTTATTTGTGGACCCCACAACGGAATAACTGTCGGATATAGAAAGCGACAGAAATAACTTTTTACAAGATAACGGCGTAGTTGTTACCGTTAGTACTGTTGAAATACCCGGTGGTTAAAATACAGTACGCGGTGGTGCGCAGTAGCACACGGTATTGCACAGTATTTCGAATTATTGAGTCTTACGTGAGAAGGAACCTACTCAATTATTGTTACAGTATTTACTGTTCAATATTTTATATTATTGACTCAATAATTGCTACGTTGATATTTTATATTATTGACTCAATAATTGCTGCATTGATATTTTATTGACTCAATAATTGCTACGTTGCTATTTTTTTATGATTGATTCAATAATGGCTACAGTTGATATTTTGTAGTATTGATTCAATAATTGTCGTTGCACAGTATTTCACGTTATCAACTCAATAATTCATATTATTTGAATAATATTATTAGATAGCATTATTGACAATGTCTAAGGAAGTTCTGTCTAGGAGGGGTTATTTAATTGCGCGCCAGTAAGGAGAAGTCCTTATCGGAAGGCCCCCTCTGTCCTGGGAACGACCTGGTTGTCAATATTGTAGTTCTATAATATTATTTGTGAATAATTAATTATTGATTTATATGATAAGGAAATATTTATTTTGTGGATATAAAAGAAGGAATTTGTGCTGATGTGTTTTTATCAGTATTTTGGTGTGAAAAATCATCCGTTTATGGATTTCGGATAATTTATGTTGGGAATTTGGAAAAATTTTCTTCTGCAAAGTTGTAGAGAATTAAATTTCCTATAGAAGGACACATCATTTGTATTTTTCTGACAAAGGGGCTATTTATTATGAATTATTGAAGTTTCGGAAAATAAATATTATTTTATAAATGGTGGGCCCCACTTTTGTTGTTTTGTTGAAAAAAATCAGATGTTTGAAGCAGCCGGCGGCTGGAGAAGTTTTGTAAAAATAATATTATTTTATTATTTTAGTCTCCTTTGGCATCCTAAGCTTTTCCTATAAATAGGGTGCTTAGGTTAGAATTGAAAATCA
Source organism: Panax stipuleanatus (assembly GCA_020205555.1). Taxonomy (NCBI): domain Eukaryota; kingdom Viridiplantae; phylum Streptophyta; class Magnoliopsida; order Apiales; family Araliaceae; genus Panax; species Panax stipuleanatus. The sequence continues at coordinate 3,286,680 of CM035117.1, read as the reverse complement.
CACCAGAATTCGAAGTTTTCTCTCTCTATAATATCGAGCGTATTTTTGTGAGTATTTCTATACTTTGAGTATTAGTATTCAGCGCAAGTTTCCGTCAATATTATATCCGATATTCCAGTCAGAGGTACTATCTTTTTGAGGTAAGGGATGTTATTTTCTTTCGTAAATGATGTTATTCTTTTCAATATCATTATACAGAAATATTGTCATGAATTTTGTTATGAAATTCTTATTTTTCCCGTCGGGGTTACTATTCACGTATACGGCACTATTCACGTATACGGCACTATTCACGTATACGGCACTATTCACGGAAAAATTTATTTTTCTTCTAATTGTCCAAATTGTCTGTTAAGGTTACTATCTTTGATTGTATCCAAGTTTTGGGCTTTATTCTTGAATTTTGCTTCACAAAGTATTATTATGGATTATTCTTGAATTTGGATAAACTAAATGACGAATCCCTAATCTTTGTCTTTTATCTCACTGGATTCGTTTTGTTTAAAATGTTTTTCATCATCCTCAGTCCTAAAAGTTGATGTAACTGAATATCTTTGGCCTGTAGAGCAAAGATGAATGATTACCTGATGAATATCTTTGGCCTGTAGTGCAAAGATGACAGGTGTTGAGATGAACATGACTACTGATGATGCAAATGAATATCTTTGGCCTGTAGTGCAAAGATGAATATTGATTCGAGATGTATATTGATTGATGTTACAGGGATAAAATATTGGTGATGGACTTTTAAATCATAGAAGATAGTAGACTTCATTCTCTGCTTAACTCTTCTAATGATTTGTTATTTCCGCTGCGAATATTGATCTAAAACTTGTTGTCCATAATATTTTATCTGAACTGTTGAAGACTAACGATAATTTATTTTTCATTATCTTAGTCATAATATTCTTTACTGGGCTAGTTGAGCTCACCCTTTTCATCTGTTGTCCTCTTCAGGAAATGAGAATGTTGCGGGGACTAGTCGGGGGACAGAGTGATGGTCCGAGTTAGAGCAGTAGTAGTCCTCACTATTTCTGATAAATAGTGTGATAATAATTGTAATGAGGACTTAGTTTGAATCTTAATATTTTCTACATATTTGTACTGAGACTCACAGTTGTGTGGTCGTATTTTGCACGACCGTATGATATAAAGTTTGTATTTGAATTCTGTACCATGTATTTGGCGACTCAGAATGGGTTGGGTTGAATGGACCTATTCTGGGGGCGTCACAGTTGGTATCAGAGCTTAGGGATATGATCTCTGGCGGAGATCGGGGAATAGAACTAGGAGGGGAGAGACGAGTAAATCCTTCGCTAGTGTGTCCTACCTAAGCTTATGTGGTATTTAATTGGTCAGTCGGAGCATAGGGTTAATATGTGATATGTTGACTTGTTTAATTAACCCTTGTTTTATGGCAGTATTTGAGAATGGCAGCTGAGAACGTTAACAACGAAGTGAATGAGACCGTGGAGACACCTTTAATCGTTAACCAGGAGAACGTGCAACAAGAAGGCAATGTTCATCCTGAAAATAACGCTGGTCAGACGATAAACGATGAGATGTTTAGAAGTTTTTTGCAGTTCATGCAAAATCAGACGAGGGAGACTCGTGTGCAACATACAGGTGGAGATAATAACAACACGCGAGCTGTCACTGCTAAGCAGTTCAAAGAATTGGGACCACCAGAGTTTCTGGGAAAGCCGGATCCGATCAAAGCGGAGACGTGGATTAAACAAATTACCAAGATATTTGATGTCTTGGGATGTACAGAGGAACAGAAGGTTCCATTCGCCACGTTTATGTTCCGTGGAGAGGCAGATTACTGGTGGGAATCCGTGAAGCGTACCCAGCCTGCCGCACTCCAGATGTCTTGGGAAGCGTTCCAGAAACTGTTTAATGACAAGTACTTTCCTGAAAGTATTCGTCATATGAAGGAAGTAGAGTTTATCAGACTCGAGCAAAACAACATGACGGTATCCCAGTACGAGGCTAAGTTCGCGGAGCTGTCCAGGTTTGCACCTCATTTGGTGGAGAATGAGGAACGTATGACGCGGATGTTTCTAAGAGGTTTGAAACCCGAAATACGTCAATACCTCATTTCTCATAAGTTTTCTTTATATTCGGATGTAGTAAACAGGGCCCAGTTATTGGAACGAGATAATGATTATGTTCAACCAAGGGACCACAACCAAGGTCGTACTGGTGGCAGTAGTCATCGGAGCAATGACAACCAGCGAGGAGGAAAGTATGACAGAAGCGGTAACCACTCCGGTGGTTATCGTGGCCATGATAGTAGAAGAAGCGAATCGGGAGGAGATTTCAAAAAGAGAAGGTATAACAATGAGAACGCGAAGATGTCAACATCAGCACCAGCATCAACTGTTTCGAGGGGAGGAGAACGACCACCGGTCGTATGCTTTAAATGCGGGAAAGAGGGACATATCAGCCCAAACTGCCCACAACAGTTCAAAGGATGCTATAACTGTGGAAAGGAAGGACATATAGCTCGAGATTGTCCTGTTGCGAAACCAAGTTCAGCGGGGGTGGTGATTCCAAAGGCGGTTGCAGACAAGTCAAAGTCGGTGATTCCTGGAAGAGCGTTTGTCGTTACAGCCCAAAACGCGAGGAATCCACACGAGGTGATTACGGGTAAGCTGATCATAAACTCTTGCGAAGTTTATACCTTGTTAGATACCGGTGCTACCCATTCCTTTATTTCACCTGCTTGTGCTCAACGTTTGAACTTGACTTCTGATAAATTAGACTTTGACTTATCTGTTGAAACTCCGTTAGGAGAAACCTTTGTTACATCTACAGTTTACAAATCTTGCTTGATTCAGATTGGTACCCTTACCTTACCTGTTGATCTTATATCTTTGAAAATACTTGCATTTGACGTGATTTTAGGAATTGACTGGTTAACCACTTACCATGCCAAAATTGATTGTTTTCGTAAGGTTGTTAGTTTTCATATTCCTAATCAACCTGTTGTGCGAATCCAAATCACCAAACCACTAAAATCAGTCAATATCATTTCAAGTCATAAAGCTATTCGTTTATTGAAAAACGGATGTCAAGCTTTCTTAGCTCATGTCACTGATCTAAATCAGAATACATCAGATTTGAATGATATTTCCGTTGTTAATGAGTTTCCTGATGTATTTCCCGAAGAACTTCCCGGTCTACCCCCAGAACGTGAAGTTGAATTCTTTATTGACCTTGAGCCCGGTACAAAGCCCATTTCTAAAGCCCCATATCGAATGGCTCCTATTGAACTTCAGGAGTTAAAGGTCCAATTACAAGAGTTGTTAGACATCGGTTTTATTCGTCCTAGTACGTCTCCTTGGGGTGCTCCTGTTTTATTCGTAAAGAAGAAAGACGGGAGTATGCGACTTTGCATTGACTATCGGGAGTTGAACCATGTCACCATCAAGAATAGGTATCCGTTACCTCGTATTGATGACCTGTTCGACCAGTTGCAAGGAGCGCAATTTTTTTCAAAGATCGATCTTCGTTCTGGATATCATCAGTTGAAGATTAAAACTGAGGATATTCCAAAGACTGCTTTCAGAACACGGTACGGGCATTATGAGTTCTTAGTCATGTCTTTTGGATTGACTAATGCTCCTGCTGCTTTCATGGATATGATGAACCGTGTATTTAAGGAGTATTTAGATCAATTCGTTGTTGTCTTTATTGATGACATTCTCATCTATTCTAAAAGCCGTGAAGATCATGAACACCACTTGAAGCTGGTACTTCAAAAGCTTCGTGAGAACAAGCTATACGCCAAGTTAAAGAAATGCGAGTTCTGGCTTGAGGAAGTAGCATTCCTTGGGCACGTGGTATCGAAACATGGAGTATCTGTTGACCCGGCGAAGATTGAAGCAATACAAAGCTGGGAGCAACCTAAGTCGGTGACCGAAGTACGAAGCTTTCTGGGCTTAGCTGGTTATTATCGGAGGTTCGTAGAGGGATTTTCTCGAATCGCTACTCCATTAACACAGTTGACTCGGAAAGATACGAAATTCGTTTGGAGAGAAGAATGCGAGAAGAGCTTCCAAGAGCTCAAGAGGAGACTTATTTCGGCATCTGTTCTGACAATACCATCTGGTTCGGATGGATTTGTTATCTACAGCGATGCTTCAGGCAAAGGGTTAGGATGTGTTCTCATGCAACATGGGAAAGTCATAGCCTATGCCTCGCGACAACTCAAAGAATATGAGAGGAATTATCCTACTCATGATCTAGAGTTGGCAGCAGTCGTTTTCGCGTTGAAGATCTGGAGACATTACTTGTACGGAGAGAAAGTGGAGATTTATACAGATCATAAGAGCCTTAAATATTTCTTCACTCAGAAGGAACTCAACATGCGGCAACGACGTTGGCTTGAGCTGTTGAAAGATTACGATCATACCATCCAATACCATCCTGAAAAAGCGAACGTGGTAGCTGACGCGTTGAGTAGAAGATCATATGTGGGAACGAGTGCGATGATGTCAAGTATACGCGTAGAACCAGCTTTGCTTGATAAAGTTAAAGCTGCTCAAGCTACAGATGCGGAGCTGATGAAGATGAAGAAGAAGGTGCAAGAAGGTGCAATTCCAGAAGCAAGAATCGATGAAGAGGGAATACTTCGAGTCAACTCCAGACTTTGTGTTCCTAACGATTCTGACTTGAAGTATAGAATCATGATGGAGGCACACAACACACCGTTTGCGATCCATCCTGGGAGTACTAAAATGTATCGTGATCTTCGACATACATTTTGGTGGAGCAATATGAAGAGAGAGATCGCGGAGTTCATCTCTAGATGTTTAACTTGTCAACGTGTAAAGGCGGAGCATCAAGTACCGAAGGGTCCATTGCAACCACTGGAGATTCCGAAATGGAAGTGGGAACACATTACGATGGATTTCGTTACGGGTCTTCCCAAGGTTTCTCAAGGCTTAGATGCGATTTGGGTTATTGTTGATAGATTAACCAAGTCTGCTCATTTCTTGCCGATACGAGAGACTTATTCCCTTGAACGTCTTGCTCATATGTACGTGAATGAGATTGTGAGATTGCATGGCATGCCAGTATCCATAGTTTCGGATCGTGATCCCAGATTTACTTCACGATTTTGGATCAGTTTGCAGAAAGCTATGGGTACGGATTTACGATTCAGTTCGGCTTATCATCCTCAAACAGACGGACAATCGGAAAGGACTATCCAAACTCTTGAAGATCTATTGAGACTCTGTGTTCTAGACTTCAAAGGGAGTTGGGATAAGTATTTACCATTGGTGGAATTCTCCTACAACAACAGTTATCAGGCAAGTATAGGCGTAGCTCCATTCGAAGCGTTGTATGGGAGAAAGTGTCGTTCTCCAGTATGTTGGGATGAGGTGGGTGAAGCAACATTGTTGGGACCAGAGTTAGTACGTATGACTACAGAAAAGATCCAAATAATCCGACAACGTATACAGACGGCACAGGATCGACAAAAGAGTTATGCAGATCTTCATCGAAAAGACGTGGAATTTAATGTTGGGGACCATGTGTTACTACGTATTGCTCCGTGGAAAGGAGTTACGAGGTTCGGGAAGAGAGGAAAGCTCAATCCACGATTCATTGGTCCATTTGAGATTCTTGACCGAATAGGAAATGTGGCTTATAGACTCGCTTTACCTCCAAGCATGTCTCGTGTTCATAACGTGTTTCACATATCCGTGTTACGTAAATATGTGAAGGATCCAAACCGCATTATTGAGTTAGAACCAGACGAGATAGCTGAAGATTTAACGTACGAGGAGGTACCTGTCAAGATCTTGGATAGGAAGGAGCATGTCCTACGCTCGAAAATTATACCTCAAGTTAAAGTTTTGTGGAGAAACCATGCAATTGAGGAAATGACCTGGGAGTTGGAATCGGAAATGAAAGCGAGGTATCCTCACCTTTTCGACATACCAGGTACGTACGTCAATTTCGAGGACGAAATTTCATAAGGAGGGGAGGTTGTAAGACCCCAACTTTTATGAATAAAGATTTAATTTTCTTTATATATTATTTCGAAATAGTAAGGTGTTGACTTGATAAATATGAAAGTTATGGGTGAAATGTGCAAATATTTTTAAAATGAGCAAGTGGTTATAAAATATTCTTGTTGTCGGGGAATATTCGTTTGGTCGTGGAATATTCTTGTTGTCGGGGAATATTCGTACGACGGCGCAGTTATTTGTGGACCCCACAACGGAATAACTGTCGGATATAGAAAGCGACAGAAATAACTTTTTACAAGATAACGGCGTAGTTGTTACCGTTAGTACTGTTGAAATACCCGGTGGTTAAAATACAGTACGCGGTGGTGCGCAGTAGCACACGGTATTGCGCAGTATTTCGAATTATTGAGTCTTACGTGAGAAGGAACCTACTCAATTATTGTTACAGTATTTACTGTTCAATATTTTATATTATTGACTCAATAATTGCTACGTTGATATTTTATATTATTGACTCAATAATTGCTGCATTGATATTTTATTGACTCAATAATTGCTACGTTGCTATTTTTTTATGATTGATTCAATAATGGCTACAGTTGATATTTTGTAGTATTGATTCAATAATTGTCGTTGCACAGTATTTCACGTTATCAACTCAATAATTCATATTATTTGAATAATATTATTAGATAGCATTATTGACAATGTCTAAGGAAGTTCTGTCTAGGAGGGGTTATTTAATTGCGCGCCAGTAAGGAGAAGTCCTTATCGGAAGGCCCCCTCTGTCCTGGGAACGACCTGGTTGTCAATATTGTAGTTCTATAATATTATTTGTGAATAATTAATTATTGATTTATATGATAAGGAAATATTTATTTTGTGGATATAAAAGAAGGAATTTGTGCTGATGTGTTTTTATCAGTATTTTGGTGTGAAAAATCATCCGTTTATGGATTTCGGATAATTTATGTTGGGAATTTGGAAAAATTTTCTTCTGCAAAGTTGTAGAGAATTAAATTTCCTATAGAAGGACACATCATTTGTATTTTTCTGACAAAGGGGCTATTTATTATGAATTATTGAAGTTTCGGAAAATAAATATTATTTTATAAATGGTGGGCCCCACTTTTGTTGTTTTGTTGAAAAAAATCAGATGTTTGAAGCAGCCGGCGGCTGGAGAAGTTTTGTAAAAATAATATTATTTTATTATTTTAGTCTCCTTTGGCATCCTAAGCTTTTCCTATAAATAGAGTGCTTAGGTTAGAATTGAAAATCACACCAGAATTCGAAGTTTTCTCTCTCTATAATATCGAGCGTATTTTTGTGAGTATTTCTATACTTTGAGTATTAGTATTCAGCGCAAGTTTCCGTCAATATTATATCCGATATTCCAGTCAGAGGTACTATCTTTTTGAGGTAAGGGATGTTATTTTCTTTCGTAAATGATGTTATTCTTTTCAATATCATTATACAGAAATATTGTCATGAATTTTGTTATGAAATTCTTATTTTTCCCGTCGGGGTTACTATTCACGTATACGGCACTATTCACGTATACGGCACTATTCACGTATACGGCACTATTCACGGAAAAATTTATTTTTCTTCTAATTGTCCAAATTGTCTGTTAAGGTTACTATCTTTGATTGTATCCAAGTTTTGGGCTTTATTCTTGAATTTTGCTTCACAAAGTATTATTATGGATTATTCTTGAATTTGGATAAACTAAATGACGAATCCCTAATCTTTGTCTTTTATCTCACTGGATTCGTTTTGTTTAAAATGTTTTTCATCATCCTCAGTCCTAAAAGTTGATGTAACTGAATATCTTTGGCCTGTAGAGCAAAGATGAATGATTACCTGATGAATATCTTTGGCCTGTAGTGCAAAGATGACAGGTGTTGAGATGAACATGACTACTGATGATGCAAATGAATATCTTTGGCCTGTAGTGCAAAGATGAATATTGATTCGAGATGTATATTGATTGATGTTACAGGGATAAAATATTGGTGATGGACTTTTAAATCATAGAAGATAGTAGACTTCATTCTCTGCTTAACTCTTCTAATGATTTGTTATTTCCGCTGCGAATATTGATCTAAAACTTGTTGTCCATAATATTTTATCTGAACTGTTGAAGACTAACGATAATTTATTTTTCATTATCTTAGTCATAATATTCTTTACTGGGCTAGTTGAGCTCACCCTTTTCATCTGTTGTCCTCTTCAGGAAATGAGAATGTTGCGGGGACTAGTCGGGGGACAGAGTGATGGTCCGAGTTAGAGCAGTAGTAGTCCTCACTATTTCTGATAAATAGTGTGATAATAATTGTAATGAGGACTTAGTTTGAATCTTAATATTTTCTACATATTTGTACTGAGACTCACAGTTGTGTGGTCGTATTTTGCACGACCGTATGATATAAAGTTTGTATTTGAATTCTGTACCATGTATTTGGCGACTCAGAATGGGTTGGGTTGAATGGACCTATTCTGGGGGCGTCACAGCTTATGTGGCAAAAAAAAACTTGAAAATAAAAACAAAAAAATAAAAACATCTTTTTGCAAAACAGATCTAACCATCTTCTTTATTTGATTCCTTTTATTCTTCATCAAAACAGATCTAAATCTTTTCCAAATCTTTCCTTTTATCAAAATCTTCATCTTCCCAAAAATTTCATCAAATTACCCAACAACCAATTTTTTAAAATTATAAACCAACAAATAAAAGCAATACGAATTAATACAATGATGAACATGTTGCGCACAAACCAAATATGAAAACACACCCAACAATTGTGTATTTTCTCTTTCATTAAGATTATTTCTTTTATTTTTCATCAAAACAGATCTAATAGAAAATAAAACAAAACAAAAACTAATAAAAAGTACAATCAGAATTAGCATGCTGAAAAAGTATAATCAGAAACAATTAAATCTTAAATATACTGCAAATCTGCAATCGATAACAACCTCATAATTAAATTAAATTAAGAAGAAAAATAAATAATAATAATAAAATTAAAAAAAAAGTTGTCACGAATTCTGTCTTTCAATCCATAACTAGAAGATCGAGGTTGGATCACTCTGTTTTTTTCATTTCAGGTGTCTATAATCATATAAAACAAATCAAATTCTAACAATCTTAGCAGCTTTAACCACCGGATTTTCCTTGATAATCGCTTCCTGATCAGTCGCTTTATAATTATAGCTGCAATCGTGCCGATCGGAGTACCGATGTTCCGAGCAGAACATTTCTCAACAATGATCAACAATGCTAATCTCCTTTCATCCTCGCTACTTGAAGCTTCTGAGGATGAACTTGAAGATTCCGACTCGGAAGATCTCCTTGAATGCTGAAAAAGTTTTAGCAGAGAGGAAGAATGGTGGGTCGAAGAGGGAGGGAGGGAGGGAGGGGGAGGCGGGTGGGCCAGAAGGATGAAGCACTCCATTACAGCAGACCCACAAACATCAGCCAAAACTTTGGATCTGGCATCGGCTGTTCATGCTCAGATATGGTGTATCCTCGTTTGTTTCGGTTTTGGATCTGGCGTCGCCGTGTCGGTTTGCTCAGAGGGGGAGGTGTATCGTCGTTTGTTCATGCTCAGATCTGGCTGTTCATGTTCATGCTCAGATCTGGTGTATGCTCAGATCGTCGTTTGTTATGGTGGATCTGGTACTTGATTTATTATTCAGGATCCGAAGAAAACAAGGAAATAAAAAAATGAGTTAATGTTTTGAATATTTTGATCTCAAGATCTGTTTTGAATGTTTTGATTTTGTTGTTTTGATTTTAAGTTTTTTTATTATTTTTTGCCTCATGTAATAATAAATTTATTAATGCTGTCTTTTTCTTGTCTGCTTTTATTTTCCATGTCATTTTCTTCTTCTTTTTTTAATTTTTTTACATCCACGTCAGCGTCACGTAGATTAAATCTTAACGTCTGTCAACTTTTTTTAACGGAATGATTCAATTTGAAAATAATAATTAGTTCAGTGAGCTAATTTAAAAAATTAAAAGTTCCATCAAGTAATCAGTAATACGTGCCAACTTCGGTGACCAAAAGCATAGTTTTGCCCGGTGGAAACTTATAACTTGATTTTTTTAAAAATATTTATAACGATTTATATATAGTTCAATATTGACTACTTTAAAAGTTGTACTAATACATTTCCTAATAAATTATTATTTGTTAATTTTTTGTGTATATTAATGATATTAATATATAAAATGACATAATGTATATTAAGTTTGTCATTATAATTTTATAAACACGACAAAATTACGATTTAAAAAATGTATTTTTAATAAAAAAAGCTTATTTGTTAAAAAACTGTGAGACCAGATTTAGAATCGGAGCAGTAAAGCAGTCGGTAATATCCTCAACTTGATGGTATACACTCAAAACAAAACAATTACCATCAAGTTTTACTTACAAAGTTTAATCGTTAGTTGCTGTCAAATTTATACAACAACAAATTAAAGAGACCAGATTCTGATTCTAATTCTAATTCTAATTCTAATTCTAAATGCATATTTGGATATAAAGAAACCGTACATTACTTGCTGCTAGTAGCCTTCAAGATACAAAATGTACTACTAGTCAGTCAGTCAGTCAGTCAGTCAGTCCTCCTTCTGAGCAGCAACCTTTTTCCTCCTGGTACTTCTCTTCACAGCAACTGTGGTCGGCGGCTCATCCACATGGCTAACCGGAGCTTTCAACGAAGTTATTTGACTCTTGAGTCGTAATATCTCACCTTTTGCCGATGCTACTTCCTCTTTTAGTTTCTTTGTTTTCTTCTCCATTTTCTCCTTTTCCTTTCCCAGTCTCATCACAAAGTTGTTGGCGTCTTCCATGTTTTCTCTGGCTTCTTGATAAACCTGTTTTTGCTCAACAAGGGTTTTGTAAACCGAATCCTTTTCATCCTCAAGGCTAGTAATTTGAGAATTAGCGAGCTCTAGATCTCTCGAGAGTGTCAATGCATTTCGATTCATCTCATCAAGTGATTTAGTAGCTTCTTCCAAATCTGTTTCAAGAGATTTACGTGCTTCCTTGTCTTTCAATTCTTGAGACTCCAAAGCTGTCAACTCTTTGTTTAAAGAAGTAACAATCTTCTTTTCCTCTTTTAGATCATGGGCTGCGCTTTCTGTTCTTTTATAAACATCAACCAACTCCTTTTGTAGCCTCTCACAGTGTTTTGCTGCAGCTGCCAATTCACCTGATACGGTTTGCATTTCTCCATTTGTTCTATTCAGAATTTCCTTGGTTGACATGAGCTCACCAGCTAATACTTCTGCACTTTGTTTTGCCTCTACTAATTTTGTATGTAGCAACTCCCTAGCTTCAGCAGACTCGGACCGAACTTTAGAAATATCAGCCTCAAGCTGTGAGCATGAGTTTCTCGACTCCTGCAGTTTTTCAGCCAAATCAGAAGCCTCATTCTGTGATTTCGCTAGAGCTTCCTGTGTGATTTCAAGCTCCTGCTCCAGATTTTTTACAGTTTCCAATTCTTTGTCAAGATTTTTCCTCAAATTATTCCTTTTCTGGGTCAAATCAGAAACAAGCACTTTGTTTTTGCTCACCTCATTTAAAGCAAGCTCAAGTTGTTCTTTTAGCTGGTGAAGCTTGTTTTCCCTTTCTTCCAAGAGCTTAGCATCAGAAGCGGCCCTTTTCTCTGAAGAGAACTTCAGCTCGCCATATTCCTTTTCAATGACATCAATTTTTCTGTTGGAGTCATCTCTCTCAACAAGGATGGAGTTTACTTGCACATTCAAATCATCCACCGCTGCATTCTTGAGATCTAGTTCACTTTCAATTTTGAGGAAGTCATCTTTCAACCCATGAATATCTGAATTCAAACCCGCTACTTCATTCTGGGTATTCTCACAAATAGAACTCATTTTCTTAAACTCCAATTCTTTGGCAGCAAGTCTAGAGCTGAGATTGCAAATATTATCTTCTTTATCATTAACCTCTAAGGTTAGCAAATTTATCTTTTCTTTCAAAAGTTCAACCAAGTTGAGTTTCTCCTTTAGCTCTTCTTCTAGTTTCTCTTTATCTTCTCCAGCCTTCAAATAGTTGGTTGTCAGACTATCTATTTGGACTTCAAGCTCTTCAACAACTTTTTTCTCTTTTCGCAACTCTAAACCTAGGCCAGTTATTGTACTGTCTGCTGATTGTAATTGCTTCGTCAGAGACTCTCTCTCTTCATTTGCCTTTTTAAGTTGCTTGTTTCGTTCTTCCTTTTCATTCTGCATTTCTCTCTCAAAGTTTTTCTGTAATGAAACAATGGCAGCTTCCTTTTCTTTCAATTTGGCTTTCGTCTGTACATGCAACATGGATAGTAAATTAATTGAATTCACATTCTAGTAACATACAGGATCAAATTTCTGGAACTTGTAATAGTAATCTGCACGAAAACAAGTCACAGAAAAGGAGGAGCTAATAGCGCAAGCCATTTGATCTGAAAGGTTACCAATTAAAAGGGACAATTCCTTTTATAGAATCTCTTAGATTTATGGTAACACCGAGTAAAATGCTTAATTTGGATGTCAAGTTCTTCTACAAGATCGGAGGAAACTATATGGGTCCAGAACCAGAACTAGGATCAAACAGTTACGTATTCTCACGTTAAATGTTGCTAAAGGTCAAGGACATTGGCAGAATTTTTTGCTGCTAATCATATGTATTCTCATATAAGGTAAATTAACCCTTGTACATGTCCTTTTGAAAGTGTACAGGAGAACATGTTTCTTTAGAAGCCAAAAGTAAATCCTTTAAATGTAAGCCCGCTAAACCAAAATTGGAGACTGGTCTAGAAAAATGCATAACGACTTACAGATTCCATTGTTGCTTCAGTAGTAGCCTTTTCCTTCTGCGCCAATGCAAAGAGTGCCCCAAGCACGCCTGAACCAAATATACCAAGTCCATTTATAAGAGAAAGGAAGGGATTAGCTGAAACATTTCCTTGACGTGTCTGCTGCCCACAAAAATACTAGTATCAGAGCATTTTATACTTTGAAAATATATAGAAATAAAAGCAAAAATCCACTACTTTTCATATCTATTCAACAATAAACTTGGTAGAGATTCAGACCTCTACATTTTCTTCCTTCTCTTGTGTCCTTAATTCAGAAGAATCTTCTAAAATATGAGAGGATGAGAAAATATTAGTCATTGTCTGAAAAAAACTATAGGAATGTCTGAATTTGAACACACATAAGGCTTCTTCAGAAATGTAATATAATAGCACGAACTGTCAACAAAAAAGGAGGCTGATAAGCCAAAGGCAGAAAGAGGCATCTTAAATACTGAGAATCGAAGAAATACTGGACTGTATTCAACACAACAATACCAATTAGAAGCCTTCATAAAGTGAATGTCCTTGGTATTAGTGACGTGGCAAACAAAATGTTTTCCTGCTTTACATGACATAGGCCAAAACATACTCCGTATATATCTGTCTATGCCAACATGTAGAGAAAAAGCGGCCAATCACTTTAGTTACATAGGCGAATAAATGTCTTCCAGGATTGTCTAATTAACTTATATATTTTGAATTTTGTATGGTGACATCCCAGTGAAAGGACACCAGCAGAGCCACGTGAAGCTGGGGATTGTTTTAATTTTCTACCATCAGCACTGGCCACTGGCCAATCTTGGTACCTTTTTCTATTTTACCAACATCAATTTGGTATAAGAATTTTAAATTTTCGCTAGACCCATAATACAATACTGCCGTAGGAAACATCATCGTGTCATCTGAATCACCCGTTCTTCTTCAAATAAAGATTATCTTGTAGAATGTATTCAGATCAAGCCCAGATAACTTGCAGCTTAAAATGATATAAAATCTTACACCACCAACATTTTAACATTTGTATTTTACTTCAGTTCAAAGATGAAGTCCGGATAATTTACTGCAGTAGTCACATCAAACCAATAAGTATCCTATTTCTTTCCGCTAATCAATAATCACACTCTTCGTAGATACTTCCTCTGTTCCAGAAAAAGTGTCTCCTTTCTTTTGATGCCGGTGTGGCGGTGTGAAATGGCTAACTGACCTCAAGTTTATTATCACAATTTCAATGTCATGCCATCATTACTAAACTTAATACACAACAAATTTGGTGGCTGTACCCTTTAAGTTTGCAAATGGGATTCTTTTTATGGAACAGAGAGTGTATTGAATAAGAAATAATTGTGGTGATTGACAATGCCAATGCAATTATTTCAATTGAATGGAAAACAATATACCAATATAATTTGTCTAAGAACGGCCAATCCTATCCGAGGAAAACAATATCAAGTAACAGAAAAACAAACCCATTTCGCCAAATTTTCAATTTGCTTGCAAGAAGACTTCAATTAAGTCAAACCTAAAATCCAACGTATAATCACAATCTTTAGCAAGAAAACTCGAAAATGAAAGGAAATACGAAAACCCAACTCGCCTGCTGCCAAACTTTTAACAGCTTCAGCCCTCGACTTCAGAAGTGGAACAATTAAAATACTCATAAAGAGAATCGCCCTTCTCTTGCAAAAAACGATGTCATTTGGGTTTCCATGGCGGATACAAGCCATGGCTACCCTGTTCTTTTTCTTGTTGTATGCATTTCTGTGTAAGAAATTCAAGAATTCAGGGTGAGAAGAGAAAGGTTGAGAAGAAATGGGGAAGAGAGAGTGATGGGGTGGAGAGTTGAAAGAACGCCCCACTGCAAAGCCCATGGTTTTCTTCAATTTGAGTGATGAAACAAGTGCTCCGGAAAACTCAAACACGATTTTTGCCAGTTGCTCTATCTTTTATTTTTAGGATTTCATTTTTTGGGTGCTCCACTTTAAAGACCTAAATGCCCTTTTATCACTTTTTTGTCATGTTTGTTTACAAAAATTATATTTAGGATCAGACTATATATCTTAATTTATTATTATTTTAGACTATTGATAAAACTAAACATATATTCAGTTTCAATGGTCTATATGATATATGCCTATATGTTTTTATAACAAATACATGTTATAAATCATTCATATATATATATATATATATTGATTTTTTCGTCAAAATAAGAGATCAACCCGCTTCCTAAATAAAAAAGGGAGGTAGTAAAGCACGACAAACCTCAAATAAACAAACAGAGTACCAATAACTTCCAAAATATTAAATAGCTAATAATCTATACATGTCAAATTAAATAAACATTTTCTAAATTTACACAATAATCAAAATTAGTCAAAACCTAAAATTAAATGAATCTAGATGATCAAAGGCAAACTCTCCTCACAGAACCCTGAATCACTGATACAAATCTGTCCGGAAAAAAATACAGCACGAGTCAAATGCCTAGTATAAATATAGAGATACAGAAATATAGCACAATATACATAATGCAATCAAATGAGTCGAATGGATAAATGAAGACGAACTACTAACGAATTATAAATATATCAACATTATGTCAGAAACTAAGAAAATAATAGGAACATAAAACCACAACGTTGTCCATAATAAGATAGTTTCAAAGAAGAATCAAATATAACATAGAATGATAATATCACACATTTAATCCCGAAGAATTAACCAAACTCAAATATGATAATAATATTTTTCGTTTAACCACCTTATCACTCCTTAATAGTTTCAAATAAGCTTATGCACATATATGAAAAGCAAAAGTCTCATGCATAAACATCCTTTAACAATGGTTATTCAAAATATATATGATATTACACAAGAACAAGATATAACATCACAATAAATAACCCCAATTCCAATAATATTAATACACACGAAAAATAAAATAAGGATTATAAACAAAATCTGTCATGTTTTACTAAAGTTCAAATAAACTATGCGTGAATATCAATGATTGAACTAATATTGCAAGAAAGTTTTGGATAATTGGAAGAGCTTTTTAACAAATCAAGAATCACTCAAATTCGAATGAAAATGAGTTCTAGGTGAATTTTATAACCAAACTATTATGTTGCTTGATAAAAAGCTAGACAAATCGAATATGTTTTACAAATCATAATATAAATCAAGTTCACAAAACATGTAGATAGCTAGCATAATTTTATAATGAATCAAGAATCAAGCAATCTCGTTATGATATAAAATTTATATGAATTTTAGAACAATGCTAATCAATTTCTGTCACTTGGCAAACCAAATTTATAAATTGCCAAATTGACAATGTTTAGAAGCAAAATATATATAAAATAGAATAAATCATGTATTTTATAGACCAACCACTCATAAAATACTGGTGTCTACTAAAAATGATTATCATGTACCTAGTTTTGTAAAGGAAAACACAAATACTCCTTATACAAAACGAGAAACTTGCCCAAAATACCCTTTTTCTTATTAAAGGGTACCAATTAGTGAAATTAGTATATGTTACGGTATGTCTTGCAGTTGAATATAGTAAAATTCAATGACGACATCATTTTTGGGTCTACTAATATTACTTTGTGCAATAATTTTTCTGAAAATATGAGTAAGGAATTTGAAATGGTATGATGAGAGAATTAAACTTATTTCTAAGATTGTAAATTAATCAAAAAAGGATGAAAAATATTCTGACTATGCAGGTTATCATTATCGTAAAAATACAAGTAGTACCTCTTAGTCTTCTCATAATTATTTATGCATATATATATCAGGATTAATAATTAATTATAATATAATAGTAATATTTAATATTTAATTGTGTAAAAGTTTATTATATAAATATTATTTTAAATAAATATATATATATATATATATATATGTTAATATTTATAAGTTTTTATCTAATATTTAATATTTAATAAATTTAATTTGGATTGTTCATTTGAGTATGTATAAATTTAACGGTAAATAGTCTTCATCCTTGAATATTGATTTGAACCAATCTTGAGCAACCACACGGCTTCAAATCATGCAAGCCTCATACCGTTCAATCTAAAGTCAAAAACAAATTTCAATTTTCAAAACAAAAGTCAACTAGTCAACTGAAGTTTTTAAAAGACAGAATTCATCTCGGTTGTTGATTATTTTCAAGATTTGTTTCAAACCATTGAATTACTCAATACACTACTTTTCAGATAGTAATCATTTTTTTACAGGTTTTGAAAACTAATAATTCTTTTACAGGTTTTGAAAAGTACATTATGGTATTCTTTACCCTCATTTTTTATGATGACAAATGTGGAGAAGAAAAATATTGATGGGATAACGAAAATATTTTATTTTGCCATATATGCTATAAAAAAAAATCCTGTTATGCTATATATGTTGCTAAGTGATTATTTTGCCATATATGTTACTATATGATTATTTTTCAAAAATAAATTTTAATTGTATGCATGTAAATCGGAAGGTATGTCTGACACAACATCACAAATTCGCGAAATAGAAAAAAACTAGGGTCGACTCATACACATCATGAACAAACATATCAAATGACCAAAGCTCACACCGAGAGAAACATACAAAATGATACGTCGTGGACTGACCACACCACTACAAAAAGTGTCATGCATCGGGTATAAGAGAATATTTATGTGGTACCCCCATAGGTGGTTATAGCTCAATATACCATATATCTTATTCTACAAAGATATGATGTCATCACACATGCGACATAATACCAATAAAAAGGTTTTAAACGTAAATGTTGAACCGAATCAAATCATAGAAAAAATACGTCCAAAGTAATGTAACAATATATATCGATCTACATAGATCAATAACATTTTATGCATGAAGAACAAATTCAAAAAATTACAAAATATTAAGTTCGGAACATCTAGACTAAACCAAAGTAAAATATTAAAAGAAAAAGAGTTCAAATTACATAATAAAGTCAAGGTATCAAATATAAAACTTTTATTCAAATATGTCAGCAAAAATATAAGAAATATGTAACGAATGACGAGATATCACGAGATATATATAGAATACAACAATAATCAAAGGGGTATAGTACAAAATGCATACATGATAATTGATAATAAAATCCACTCATAGTATACTTCACAAAATCTTACCATCAAATGTCAACGATATCAAATACAAAATATTATTCACCACCTAAACTTATTCACCTCGAATTAAATATAATCCATTCTAATAATTTCAAACTAATTTGTAATCCATTCAAGATACCTTTAATTATCGCATTAGATCACTTTTATACTCTTAGACTTAAAAATCAATAACAAAACTTAAGAAATCATAAAACATCAATATAACAATTTATTTTTAAGATATATACCCATTGTATCACTCATATCAATCTAATCTTATAATAATTGTCTAATTTAATTATTTTTAACAGTATTTAGACTTCAAATACTCCAATTAAGCATTAAGAATTATCCAAATCAAATTTCAAATCATTAAGTTATCCATTTTTAAATATTAGAACTTGTTACTACAAAATTTGCTACAAAAATTAAAATTTAGTCATTTCTTAAAACTCATAACACATCATACGTTAATATTTGATGGTTCAAAATCGGTGAACATATTCTTAGCTTATATAAATATAACATATATAAAAATTATAACGATCCAACGGTTGAATTCATAGATATAACACATGCAATATACCTAAAAATATATAAACTGGTTTTCACTAAATTTTAACGTTTACATTTAATCAAATTATGTTTTTTATATAAATTTATCTCATTTTTTCGATAATTATCATGACTTTTAATTCAATGTCTCTATTCTAATTACAAATAATCCCTTATATAAAATCCGCATATAAATATTTTAAACTTAAAATACAAAAATAATATCAAACTTCCTTGCGCGTCTTCTACAAATTGCAACAACAAAAACTCTGAAATGTCATGTTTTCTAAATTCTTCAAAATCTTTTAATCTATTCACGAAATTTGTATCTCTAAAAAAAATACACGAATTAGACTCAAAAATCACTTGATTTGGGGTTAATAAGACTAAGTTACGAATTTTCAAAACTATGACTAAAAATAGTAACGAGAATCAGGATAGGTTGCGATTTTTTGCAATTTAAAGTATGAAGATGACGTCAAATAACTTATTTACTCTTCATAATTGTAGTTAACAAAAAATTGAAGAAACGGACATTGAATTCACTCAACTTCTATATCGAATGAATTAATTATGAATTTTTTAATAGACTGCTATAATTATGATTAAATTTTAATTTCTAATTTTATTTCAGAAAGGAGATCTTTAGTTAATCAATGTTAGAAAAAGAATCTCACTTTATTAAAATTTAAATTACCATTAAAAGTATAAAATTATGATGATAACTTATTAATTTACAATAATTTTATGTCATATACAATTTCTAAATGTACTTTCAGCTATCTTTTGGACGGGGAGTAAAATTTTGACGTCAATCTGTACTTTGTAATTTTAATTATATAAATCATTTAATTCTATAATTCCAATTTTTAATTATCATTTGTTAGTTAATAGTAGTAGTATTAAAATCGTTTACTGCACACGTCGGACAAAGTTAATACGTCCACTGCGTCATACGCCCGGGATATTTGACAGATGGGTTCACCAGGTGGTCCAGATTTTACTTTCTTCCCCTGGGACCCATATCCACAAGTGTTCAGTCAGAATCTGCAGATAGACCGCACCCAGCGTACGCTAGCATCTCCCTCTTAATATCCGCAGCTAATCGGTTCCGAGATGCGCACTGTCCACTTTCTCATTTCTTCTTCTTTATCACAAACTTTAGTCTTTTTTTCTTCTTCTTCTTCTTTATCGCGAACGCTACTATTTCAAAAATTTGTCTCCTTGATTTACGGATGATCCATTAATCAGGCTTTGTAAGTATTTGTTCGGTGTCCAATTTTGTAGGAAGGTCAAGAATTTGAGATCTTCAACTATAAGTTATGCTTGAAAATTAAGGTGAGAATCATGAGTTTTACTCTCTCTTTTTTTAATTATTTTATAGAAGAGGGGAAATCTCGTACGTTGAATTAGAATTTGTTTTGGTGCCATTTTATGTGTTCTTGAGGATTTTGTAGTTAGGAAGTTAGTTCAGGCATTAGGGTTTATATGGAACTAACTGTAATTGTTGTTGAGATGACACTCGATTGACTTGTTTCGGTTGGAATCTAATCTATATTTACTAATATGGAAAATTGATGAATTTGGATGCAATTTAACTTTTTTCTTCACGACCTTTTTAGAGATAGAACTAAAGGGAGTAATAATTTTTATTGCTGTTTTAGGTAGTTTGTACTAGAAAGGAGAAATTGTGCTTAAGAAGTAAAAGTTCAGTTTTTGTTGGGACAATTTTGTGTTATTTGGGTACAATAGTCTCTGCTTTCTGTTCCTATAGGAATTCTGCTAGCAAGATTAGAAATTAGGTATTATTGCTTAAAAGCATTTGTTGTTATTGTTGATCCTCCTCTGTACTTGAATGGATGACACTGAGGATGATGCGAGGTATCCACCAAAGCCATATGGCATGAATCAAGGTTATGGGTCATCACATCGCCCAAAGCTTCCAGTCCGGAATGCATCTTATCCTCATCAGCATGTAGGCTATCAAAATGTTGAAGATGACGATGAAGAAGTCAATGAAGAGGAAGAAGAGGAAGAGGAGGAAGATGATGATGACGACGACGACGACGAAAACAATATTAAGCAGAATGGCAAGAGTGAGGATGATGATGTTGACGATGATGGTGATGATAATGGTGGTGATGAAGAAGAAGATGATGAAAACCCAAATGACTATCAGGGGAGGATTGAAAGCATTGATCAACATAAGCACCAAAAGAAGAGGAAGATGAAGAGCTTGTTATCGAGTTATGAATTTGCTCCTCGTGTTGTAGCTCCATCAGTAGTGGCTACTTCAGCACCAAAGCCATCATACGGCGGACGGAATTCACTTTCAGACTGGACTGAACACGAGACATTTGTTCTACTAGATGCTTGGGGCGACAGGTTTCTTCAGCGGGGGAGGAAGAGCCTTCGATGTGAGGAATGGCAAGAAGTTGCAGAAAAGGTTTCCCAGGAGTCAAAACTTGAAAGGTCTGACACTCAGTGTCGAAACCGTTTGGATACATTGAAAAAGAAATACAAAAAGGAGAAGATGAAGCTAGAGGGCATTGGTGGTTCGACGAGTAAATGGGTGTACTTCAAAAAGATAGACATGTTACTGTCATCAACTCCGCAGCAGAAAGGCCTTCCACGTGGAGTGGACTCTGGGGAATACGCGAATGCTAGTGTTTATTTGAATCATGCTAATGGATTTGATGAGACGAGGGATAGTCCAGGAAATTCAGTATCTGTCGAGGCTGAGGAGAATGATTCAGATGTGCTTCCGCCCAAGAGGACAAACAGAGGTGATGGAGCTTCTTTCAGATTGATTGCAGATTCTATACAGAAATTTAGTGATATTTATGAGAAGATTGAGAGTAGTAAGAGGCAGCAAATGCTAGAGCTGGAAAAGATGAGGATGGATTTTCATCGGGAGCTGGAAATGCAGAAGAGGCAGATATTGGAGAGAGCACGGGATGAGATTGCAAAAATACGGCAAGGAGACGAAGAGAATGATGTTTCTGCTGAGAATGTCAGTGGGTAATATATCTATTTCCTGATTGCTAAGCATGTTCACTTATTGTTGTTGTTGTATTATATCTGGGGCCTTATCCCTCTTTATGGATCTTGTCTTTGAGGCAATAAGGTTGTTGGTATGAATGAAATGGTATTTGATTGAAATAAAAATGAAACTTCAGATGTAATTCATTTTTCTGGTACTCCATGAATGTGTTCCTATCCTTTTCTTACTTTTCTCTTTTTGATGAAGAAGAATGACGCCAGCTGAAGGTATCCCCCGTCCATCTTTATTTGGTTGCCAACTTGAAGTTTTTAGCTGATATATATCATTAAGTCAATTGTCTATTTGTTGCAGGTAAATTTGCAAGTACGGGCACGAGTATTTTTTCTAGTTCTCTGGGTATTCCTTCATAGGTTCTATGGATTTTTAAATATGAGTACCGAGTGGCTGGTCGAGGTTTCATCCAACTGCAAGTGTAGTTTATGGTCCGGTTGAGTTGGAGTGCATAGTATAATACCCTTAAAAGGTGAAATCATGATTCGTGAGGGATGACGGAAGAATTGACAGATTGTTGGCAATGAGAGATTCCCGGTCGATGATGTAGCTTGCTGCAATTCTCACACAGCCAATATTGATCCAGAGAGAGTAACTATCTGCTTTTCAAATGTTTGTGCTTCGGTTTCATTTGAACTCTCTCAATTGCAATTTTAGGTGTGCAATTTCGTTTTATTTTTTTGAATTTTGGTGTTCCAGATGCTCTGTTTGACCCTTAATCTTATCCTTCAAAGATCTACTAAATCCAGTACTAAATTTTTTGAGACATTTTTGCTCCTTGAAAGTAGTTTATCAACCCTGAATCCGAAAAAAATGGAATATCGATGAAACAAAAAAGCTCCCCTTTTTTATTTATAACGAATATCAAAATTACCATTGCACTGGGGAACTACTATCTTTGGGCTCCCAATTAAACTTATGTAACAGCTTCTTTAATCTTGGTAGAATGCTGTATGAATTAATAGACTGATAGAAAGAACCGACGAGGTAGATCCCAAATTTGTCCGTTTACCTCTACACCACAACAGCAGCACTCTCTGATCGTAAACCTAATGGTGTATAAAAATTTCATGGCTTCATCTTATTACAGGAACAACCAACAAAACTAAACAATTTATTACCGGTAAGAACCTCTGCGCCGCTTGTAAAAGGTTGATTATCGGACTTGGTGGATTCTGGAATTTTCGCACCATCTCACCTGTTTATTAGTAGTTGTTTAAGATATGATGAAAATTTCAGACCATGGTCCCGTAGCTCAGTTGGTAAGAGCGTTGGTCGGTCTTGTTCAAGGGCTCTAAAACATGTGTATTTCATAAAAGGATTGATTTATTACTTTTTATAAAAATTAACTTTTAAAAAAAAAAATCCTTATGTCGTTATAGAAATTTGTTATTTTTATTAGAAAAGTTTCCTCTAAAAACGTGTTATTTCTTAAAGGATGGATTTTTCAATTATTTTTTTTTATAAAAAATTGTTGTTTCTATGTTCTTATAAAGTCTAGAATAATGTTGCTATCAGCTTTAACTAAGAGTGTAAATGAGTCTGCTCGAATTCGACTCGAAACATTAAATTAATACTTGAATTCGACTCGAATTCGAATTGCATTTGAAAAAATCTACTCAGATTCGACTCGACTCAAATATTTATTACTCGAATTCGATACGACTCGGATTAAATTATATTCAAACTACTCGCGAGCTTCAAATTCAAGTTCGAATTCGAGTCTTCACATAATAACTTGCTTTATAATAAAAATATAATTATAAATTGAATTTGTTATTTTACTTAGAAATGAGAAAATATATTTACTATTACACTTTACAAATATAAATCTCAATAAAATAAAAAACAAAATAAATAATAATTAGTTATCCTAATTTGATTTATTTTTATATATATTATAAGAGAATGTATCGAGTATCTAATCGAATCTGTATCAATTGAGTATCGAATGAATTCGAATAACTTGAAACTTAAACGAGTCGAGTATAACCTTGCTCAGATTCTACTCATATTTTTTTTCGAACTATTTTTTATTTCAAATTTAAATTATATTATTAACGAATATCGCTCGTATTTTTCGAGTCCAGCTCCAACTGTTTGGTTGGTTTCAAGCTTAGCTTTTTTAACCTTTAGGATCCTAACTTTTTAACCGCATTATTTATTTTTATTTGGCTGGCAACATGTTAATTGGACCCTACAAAATAAAAGAACTCAAATTATTCACAAGGTTCAATTAATCAGTATTTAGCAAGGATGTTCTCAAGCGTCAACTCAGCCTCGAGGCAAATCAGGTTATGGGTAAGCAGCTTTAATAGGCATTACTTTTTAGTTAAAAACATAATTTGTAGTTAATATTAAAAATAATTTAAGATTTAAAATTGTAAGAATAAGTATTTCGAAAATTGGCAAAAACCATTAAAGACCAATTATTTGGCTCCCTCCACCTTTCTGCAAACATGTCTCGCAATTTCATCAGAATAAAATATACAGTGCAGCCAGAGGAAATGCTCTTTCATAGGCTAGACGGTAAAGTGGCTCACTTGAAAAAAAAATCCAATAACAGAAAAGAGCAAGGAAAGCGGCAAGAGTAATATATTAGTATCTCACAAACAAAAAGACCATTCTAACGAAATAAAATCATAAATTCAGACTTCTAACAACTTTCAGAGTAAATACACGTACCTTTCTCTAAATAGTAGAGCAGTTCGAAGATCGTAGCATATTTCTCTTACAAACCCTTCTGAAAAACAGGTTTCCAGAGACCTAGCTTATAAAGTAATAATTAAATTTGGCAAAGCGTCCCCCCGTTTAAATGGATTTACAGGTCCAACAATTTTCTACCAACAAGCCACTCGCTCACTTTTGGTCCATTAAAAGGTGAACAATTACACAAATGAAAAATCTCTTTTCCTGCTTAACATATTTTGAAGCAAACAAAAATACGAGTTTATGCAGCGGTCTCGGATTTTTCAGTTTCCATCGGCTCTCCGGAAGACGGTGGTACCTCGGTTCCACCAGCAGCATTCTCAGCCGCATCCTTGTTGGGACTGGTGTAGTTTTCTCCACCCTGAGGTTGATCACTGCCTTGGCTATGTGCTGGAGACGAGGCTTCTAGAGTGGCTGGCTTCACTGGCTTTGGTTTCGTCATTATCGGCCTACAAAACCTGAATAAGCAAAATCAATATGTAAATGTCATGACAAAATGTACCAAACCAGAAATACCAACATAGAAGTAACATGCATGTCAAAGCAAAACACTTCATGCTTTGCACTAGTCAGACTCCAATCACATAACTAATAACCACCGACTAGTAAGATTCCATGAAACTAGTATGCACCAAACAAATTTATGACTTGTATCAACCACTACAAGCAGGTCTACACAAATTGAGTATGTGCACAATACTAAATCCCAGAGGCTGAAAAGCACTTGGATAAGAAACTTAACCACATGCAATTCAATACAACTATACACACCTGTCAAGTGCTTCAGCTTTCCTTCTCACGTCAGCTGACAAAAGAACTGGAGTCGAATGTTTAGGCAGTGAGTCCTGCTGCGGCTGCTTCTCTCGTAACCAACCTTCTGCTTCTACACATTCATTCAAAACCTGATGCATCCACACAAATGCAAAACAAATATATACCTATTAGCTCTTTAAGATTACAAAGAAGAGAGATGTGGAGAAAATCATTTCACAAAGCATTACCTTCTGTTTCTCTGCTACTTCAATGTGATCAAACTTTGGATCATTCGACATTGCAGCTTCTCTGTAGCTATTGAAACAATATACTAGTTGATCAATAACAGCTCCTCTTTCAGAGTCCTCCTTGTAGCGCACCTCAATGGGGTCACCCAGCTGCAAGTTTTTAAGTTCAAGTAACATGATTCAAATGATTAAAGAAAAAGGCACTTGGCAAAGGAACCAACCTTCTTGAGCTCTACAAGCTTGGCAATATAAACACCCTTTGTTTCATCCTCACCATCTTCATACAACCAATCCTCCACCTGCTGAAGGATAGCTGTGAACTCTTCTCTCTCTGGATCAGTAACAAACTCCTGATATTTGTCATGTAACTGAAGGACAAAGCAATAATTTGAGACCAAATGTCGAAAGAACCTTATATTCAACTCAACATTAGGACTATATTGTACCTCATTTCTCATAACCTTATATTACATTCAATGTTGAGACTATTGTACCTTATTTCTCATGTCATAGACATAGGCCTCCACAGCATTCTTCTTGTCTTTAGTTTCTTCCATAACTCTATCTTGCAATGCCATTTCAAATTCCTTCTCCACTGCTTTCTGCACATCTGCAGGTGCCATTCCCCCATATACCAACTCTGCCACAGGTATGTTTGTCTTTTTCACCTTCTTCTTTGGAACCTCAACCTTCATTCCAAATTACTAATCCATTATATGCAAGGGTGATGCAGATTGTAGCATCTTAAGAATGACATTAGAAATAATAATGCATGATGTGAATGCATGAGTGAACACTAAAAGCACCATATTAAATGGAATATGCTTAAACACTAAAAGCACATCCATATTAAATGGCATATGATTAAACACTAAAAGTTAAGGTTGTAAAATGAGCAAACAGTTCGGATTCAATTTGTACTCGCTCGACTAAAAGTTCGATTCGAGCTTGACTCGAAATATAAATGATTCAACTATGAGCAAATTTTAAAGTTCGAAAAATTACTCAAATCTCCTCAAATTATAATTTTCTATTGATACTCGGATCATATTCGTTAGAAAAATTCAAACTTTCGAGATCGTGCTGGACTCGATAGTTAACCGAGCCTCAATCAAACCTTATTTTATACTTCAATAAATTTTGTGAATCAAATCTGAGCAAATCAATACTCGGCTCGGTTTATCTACACCCTTACTAAAAGCAAATCCATATTTTATGTAGATTGGATCAAAGCGAAATTCAAGTGACATTAAAAGCTTGTGCCCTCCCCATGAAACAATGACAGCATACAGAAACACTTCGGTTAGTAGACATAAAGCCTACATCTCTACGCCCCTCCAATTAAGGTAAAACTGGCACTTTCCTCGAAGGACTCCAAGGAGACAATTGTCAAGCTACAATGAGAAGGAAGAGTTAAAAACCCAAAGGCATGAAAAAATCATGTGAATCATTTCTTTCAACTGGCGGATGACTGAAAAAGGGTGTTTAAAGTTTAAACAATATGAAGGAATAAAACCCACAAAAAAAATTATCCGGTCTAGCACTAAGCTAGTACAAAGCAGATATACATAACATAATCATTTGCAGGTTTATTGAGATGTTTTACTCCTAGAATGACTAAGTTTTAGTGTTGAAGTTCACCTTTCAAACAATTTTCTTTGTAAGATTATTCAGTAAGTCAAGTAATAACTCATTATTCTGCTACCATTTCTAGGAGCTCCATCATCTCCTCTATTCCCCATCTTATCCTTTTTCTCTATATGCACGTCCCACTCTTTGTGCTATTTAAATTTCTAGCAACATTAGGATCAGACTGCATTTGCATGCACTGATTTGATGCCAAGCATAGTTGTCAGAATTATATGATATGTGATGCGATACGTATTGTACGATATGATACGATACAGAGCCAATTCAATACGTATTGCAAGGTGAATCAAAAATGACACCGTATCATTAGATTCATTCATACGAAATGATACAACCAACTTGAAAAAGTTTTAGGTAGATCCAAAAGAGTAAAAGCAAAACTTTTAAGCCTTCTGCCATTTCAAATGAAGAAGTTTTTTAATACAAAAATATTCTATATTTCTTGATGAGCCTTTCACTTTTTAGAGTTTTATATCTTCTTTAAAATATCGCTCTATTTTTCTCACTTCACTTTCCATAAGCAAATACATATATCTCCACTTTTAATTTTAATTATTCTCTTTTGTTTTATACACTAAAGGTGAATTTGAATTTTCGCTTTCTCTTGTTACTCTATAAAGATTACTAAAATAATATCTAATAAATTAATTTAGAGTATTGACCTCTATTTAAAATGTCGCTCTATTTTCGCTTTCTCTTGACTACTTTCATAAATAGTCAAGCTAATAGGCTTGATTATCCAATTTTATATGTTTAAATATACGACATTTTCCATTTTGTTTCCATTACGTACGAAACAATTCGTTGAAACACAATATGGTGGTTTTTAATACATGATACAATTCACAATTTGACAGCTATGACGCCAAGAAACAGGCGAACTTAGAAAGATTCCAAAATTCAGCTCCACACTTAGCCAACAACTTGGGCTGCCTCAATACATACCAAGCCGGAACAGGGCACGAATGGATACTCTATATGTCTATATAATCCTCGTCGCCTTCAAGAACATAAATGATAAACCTACCTGCGTATAAGTTTAAAAATAACTCGACCTTCAAGGAAAGAAATCCCGAGACTTTACTTGTAACAGAAGAATAAACAATATAACTCCCAAATCAGCAGAAGTGAATCTTCTTTAATAAAACACCATAAACACGCATGTTAATTTGTGTATTTGCATGCTTGCTATTAAACAATTTAGGCTATTTTCACTGACCTTTGAATCTGTTTCCATTTGTACAGGCTTGTCTCCCTCTTGAAAACCATTGTCAGACCCAGGAACATCAGTAGCACCCTTAGCATCTTGCATACTTACATCAGCTTCAGAGGCAGAAGAAGGGATAGCTTCGGCTGGAGCTTCATCTGTGTCCATCTTAGTGGCTTCCTTCGCTGATTCTTTTACAACTGGGACCTCAACTTCCTCTTCCTCCAATAGCTGAAATGAATATCAATGAGGTATACTAGCTTAATCAAAAATTTATCAATGAGGTAGGCTTGAAGAACAGTCCAACTTAAAAATAAATTCAAAAGAACAAATTTAGGTATCAGCACAACTTACTGTTGCTGATTCAACAGCAACAACTCCATGCAGATTTAGGCGAGCCTTCACCTTTACTTTTGCCCGCTCACTCTTCATTGATTGAAAAGGACCAATCTGTCCATCAACATAAGAATAATAATTTATAATACTGAACCAATCCAGTCAGTTATATTGAACATTAGATTATAAATGAGGAGAAACATCAACTGAAGTTGTCCTATTAGGAAATTTGAATAGACGTGCATACTGCATATGTGCTGATCTTCGCTGGTGCCTGCAGTTCACAAACATCAGCATACTGTACATCTACTGTGAATGTGCCAGACCTGTAAAATGTCAGAGCCTTCACACTAGGAATGGGATTTCCCTTGGAGAAGACAATAGTACTTTGTTGGTTATCTGCAGCTCCATTCTGTGCATCTGGAGCAGCACCTTTCCATGACAACGCAATTGGAAAGGGGAAGCTCTCGTTAACCTTCAAAACCAAGACCAAATCAGTGCTTGCATGGCCATGTAAAAATTACAATGATATAGTACCCTTCGTCCCAGATTATTTGCAACATAATTTTTCAACATGCGGCACACATTATAGAGGAATGACTAATAACATAGAGCAATAAGCAGCAAGTTATGAACAAACAAGGTTACGTGAAATACTTGTCCAAAGAAGCATACAGATTAATGTCAGAAGCATACCCAATAGATGTGAATGTTGTGCAACTGAACTAGTTTTACTATGGATACAAAGGACCACTAATACTACATTTAAGAAAATCAACTTATTCTTTACAGTAGAGAGAAAATAAACAAAAAAATATCAGTAATTCAACAAAGTAGGCATGACAACTCTGTTATGAGACAAAGTGACACAAGTAAACTGGTACTTATTGCCTCAAACACGAGGTTTGCTTAACATAGCAAAAACTGTACATGAAAGGGTACAAACTCATGATTTTAAAGCAGCAGTTTTGTTGCCTAGTTAGTAGTAAGTACTTAAGTATACCACTATTACAGCAGGTCAACAGCAAAGACTAGCACCACACAAGTGAAAAAAAATATATACATAATCCAATGGATGAAAGAAATCTTCACCTGGAATTCTCGCACTTTGAACGTCGGACTAAGAATAGCACATTCTAGAGCACAACCTTTAGCAACGCACTCACTAGCATTCATTGTACGCCTAGGCTCCTTACCAAAAAACTCAGTCAAAATCTTCATTATAGCAGGAACACGAGATCCTGAACCAACAACCTCAACAGCATAAATGTTTTCCACTGTTAGCCCGGCTTCTGAAAGAGCCTTCTCCAATGGCTTCTTCACACGTTCCAAAATTGGTATGCTTATTTGTTCAAACTCGTCCCTCTTGATAAAACCTCTAACATCCTTCTCGTCCATCAAACACTCTATATTCAAAGGAGCCTCCGGATTTGCACTAAGAACCTTCTTGAGCTTCTCACAACCAGCACGAAGCCTAAGGCAAGCCCTTGCATTCTGGTAAACATCAATCTTATACTCTGTTTTAAATTTTGCAGCAAAGTAATGGAAAAGAACTTCGTCGAAATCTCTCCCACCAAGAGATCGGTCAAATGAATGGGATAAAATCTTTAACTGGCCTTTCTTGAAGCCAGCAATGCATACTTGCATGCTAGCATGACCAATATCAACAAATGCGACATTTAGCTGGTCATTCTCGGGTAAATCTGTCTTATAGATACCGTATGCCAAAGCCGTTGCTGTAGTTTCATGAATTAATCGAAGAGGATGTAACCCCGCGATCGTAGCTGCATCAATAACAGCTCGTCTTTGAAGATCCGTGAAATATATAGGAATTCCAATACAGCAATCCACCACTGCTGCATTCAGGTTCTTCTCTGCTATAATCTTCAGATCGGATAACACCATTCCCAAAACTTGGGTTGGCGTAAAGCTTCTCATTTCTCCCAGATATCGAGCATTGATTAACGGATATCCATCAGGACCTTCAGTCACGGAAAATGGCAGAGACTTTATATCCTGCTGCAGCTCAGGGTCTGAAAATTGGCGTCCAATTAACCGCTTTATCTGAGAAATTGTGTTCTTTGGGTTCATCATACTTGAAGCAGCCCCAGCTGTTCCAAGGAAACGCTGCTTGTCACCAAAGCATACAAGGGCAGGAGTCTCCCGCTTGGATTCATCATTGAGTACAACATCAATTCCCCTTTGCCTTGCAACAGCAACAACACCACTCTCATTCCCAAAATCAAAACCAACCACACTCATTTTTGCAGATTAAATTAGCTTTGGGGCACAAAACAGTTTTCTGACAACCTGAACTTCATCACACAAAAAACACCACATATCATATCCCACTGAATCCTAAATATAACCGCAGCTTCCCTACCATTAAAATGTTAGAACTATAGATAGAGATGTATAAAAACTACGGTCTCGCAAAGAACATATCAAATATCTAAAAACAATCAATGTAAAGCAACACAGAAGCTTGGTTGAATGAAACTTTTGACATCAATTGAAATGAAAGTAAATAAAGTTTATATAGAGCCTACTTCAGTGCCAAATTCAAGGCGAGAAATCAAGTAACAATATGCCCAATGTCACAACAACCCATACAACAATTTATAAAGTAATCTACCTGACATTCAGCATGCTAAATAATTTTCCAAATCACTACCTCAACAGAAATAAAGTCCATTTAAAACCTAATCAGAAACCAACTGCCACAATGTTATCAAATCCGACCAACTAGAAAAAAAAAATCATACTTTCAACGTGATACCAAATTTATCCGGAAAAAATAATGAAACATGCTTCGACCCTCGGGTGATACGAATTCAACAAACCTACTAAACCTATCCACATAAAATGGTTGAAACCGGAAGGTTAGCTTCAATAATCAATCAGAGGAAGTTACTATAGAATCTAATCACGATTAAACAGTGTAGATATGGCTAAATCTAGAAACTGCAGATCTGAGAGTTGAAGAACGATAAAGGTAGGTCGTCTTAGATCGTACCTTAATGATGGAGGATCGAGTGCGCCGCAGTGTATATAGAGAAGATGATGGAATTCTCTCTCCAAATACTTTGGCGGAGAGGCAGCGTCTGCACTAACAAGTGTGCTCGTGTTTGTATGTGGGAGAGAAAACTTAGAATAGGGAGTTTTTCTGATTATGGGGAAATTTAAGTTAAAATATTCTGCAAATTGCTAGGTGGCCGGTCAATTAAGTGGTCCTGGATGTGTCTAGAGGTACTTATTATTCTAGAAACGTCTCTTCGACTTTTAGGTCTCTTCTCTTCAACTGTTGCCCGGTATTGGGCCTGTGTGGAATTCAAGCATAGCCTCTCTAAATTTGGGCTTTAACTGTTTCTGCTTATTGGGTAGGTGCAAGACTGCTTTAGATTCACTAATTTTGGGGTCAACCCAAAAGAAATTTCTTTCAAGTGAAATCTTTCTTAATTTCTACCTATTTTATATATGCACATATGTCATCGTCATAATTTTGTTGAAATTTTTTGCAATATATAGCGAAACTCAACAAAATAATTTGAATTGTATTCTAAAAGGACATGTAATATTAATATTTGTTCTATTAGTATTTTACAATTTTGAAGCCCGTGCAAGACACGGATTATATTTCATGTATATTTTTTATTTATCAAAATAATTCTATTGCAAATTCCCTTTTTTGATTATTATTATATATATATACATATAACATCTATACTTTTTATGGCTTCTCTCATACTTGATTGTGATATTTAAGAATGGACGTGTATGTATCAAATTATAATTATATTCATTTAATTTAAACATGTATTATTATAATTTGTTTTTTATAATTATAAGTTGATATCCAAATTATCATTGAAATTGCCAACCAAATTAATTTGGATAATATATTCTCTTGACTTGTTATATATTTGTATTGATTTGTCTAAATTTTGATTATACAGTTGTAATTATTGCAACTAGACCTGGCAAACGGACGGGCCAAGTCCAAACGGGCCGGGCTGGGCCAAAAACGAGCAAGCCAAAAAGGCCCGGGTTTTACTGGACTAAAAAGTTATAGCCCAAAGCCCAGCCCGTGGCGGGCGGGCCGGGCAGACCCACGGGCCGAGACCAATTCATGCCTATTTTCTGTTATTTTTTTGGGTTTGACCCAAACGGGTCAGGTCAAATACAGACGGGCCAAAAAGGCCCGAATTTTACTGGGATAAAATTCTGCGGCCCAAAACTCTGTCCGACCCGCGGGCTTAGGCCATTTTTGCCAAGTCTAATTGCAACTAACTATTTAAAAGATATTACTAATTACTCATTGAAATGAAATTAATAACAACTTATATGATTTCATGTGAGAAATATGTTTTTATTCGTTGTTACAAAAATATCAGGTATTATATCATATAATTATAAATGATATATGTAAAAACAAATATAAAGTCAATAAATATATATAAGATCATACATTTTATTAGCTTAATTAATTAAATAATAAAATGAGGCATAACTGTATTTTTGTTCAAAATGTTTTTTTGTCAATGTTTCCCATTTAAACATAATGCTTTAGCCATTCAAATTTCATCAATATGAAAATAATATATCTTGCGACTTTCTATGTCAATTTTTTCATTGCGAGTTATATGTATAATTATAATTCAAAATTTTTATAATGAGGTGTTTGATATTCAATCTCATATATTGATATACATCGTAATTATAATTTACCATAAAACTTTCAGAATACATAATGATACTTTTTAACATACTTTCCACATAAATGAGTTTTTTAAGTATTATTTTTGTAAGACCCCAAATTTTATGAATAAATATTTAATTTTTTTATATATATTATTTTAAAATAGTAAGGTATTGATTTGATAAATGTGGTAAGTTATGGAGATATGTGCAAAATTTTAAAAGTTAACAAGTGGTAATAAAATATTCATTGTGTCGGGGAATATTCGTTTGGTCGTGGAATATTCTTGTTGTCGGAGAATATTCGTACGACGGCTCAGTAATTTGTGGGCCCCACAACAGAATAACTGTCGGATGAAGAAAACGACAAGAATGAGTTTTCTAAAAATAACTGCGTAGTTGTTACCGTTAGAACTGTTGAAATAACCCGGTGGTTCAAATACAATAATACGCGGTGTTGCATAGTAGCACACAGTATTACACAGTAATTATAATTATTGATTCTTACGTAAGAAGGCACTTACTCAATTATTATTACAGTAATCACTGTTCAATATTTTATATTATTGATTCAATAATTGTTACGCTGATATTTTATATTATTGATTCAATAATTGCTACGTGGATATTTTATATAATTGATTCAATAATTGCTACCGTTGATATTTTGTATTATTGATTCAATAATTGTCACTGCACAGTATTTCACATTATCAAATCAATAATTTATATTACTTGAATAATATTATTAGATAGCATTATTGACAATGTCTAAGGAAGTTCCGTCGAGGAAAGGGGTTAGGTTAATCTAATTGCGCGCCAAGTAAGGAGAAATCCTTATCGGAAAGCCCCCTCTTTCCTGGGAACGACCTGGTTGTCAATATTGTAGTTCGGTAATATTATTTGTGCATAATTAAATTATTGATAAATATGATGAGTAAATATTTATTCAATTTTGATATAAAGGGAATAATTTTTAGTATGAGACATTTGTTGAAAAATTGGCATTTTATCTTCTCCGATAAAATATTTATTCAGATATATTATTATAATATTACATTATAATATTATAATGTGATAATATAATAGTACAATTTTATAATTTGAAGAAGTGATATTGTTGTAATAAATTTATGGCATAAAAATAAAATGGGATGGAAGATAAAAGAATTGAATTGGAATTCTTTTAATAATTATAAATATTTTATTATATATATATATTAAACATGTGGGATATCTTTTTTCCTTCTTGGTATGCTGCCAAACCTGCCAACTTTTTCAAAATTTGAGAAATTTCTCCGAATGCTTATTTTGTTAACATTGGCATGCTAAGTCTTTCCTATAAATAGGGTGCTTAGTTAGAAATAAAAATCACACTAGAATCAGAAAATTTTCTCTCTATAATATCGAGCGTATTTCTTGTGAGTATTTTTGTCCACATAATATCCGATATTTCAGTCAAAACTACTCTCCGGTTAAGGTAAGGGATGTTGTATTCTTTCGTAAATGATGTTATTCTTTTCAATATCATTATACCAAAATATTGACATGAATTTTATTATGAGATTCTTACTTTTTTCGTTGGGGTTACTATTCACGTATACGACACTATTCACAAATACGGTACTATTCACAGAAAAATTAAACTTTATTCTATTTGTTCAAGTTGTCTGTTAAGGTTCCTATCTTTGATTGGATTCAAATTTTGAGCTTTATTCTTAAATTTTGCTCCACAAAGTATTACTATGGAGTATTTTTGAACTTAGATGAACTAAAATACGAATTCTTAATCTTTGTCATTTATCTCACTGGATTCGTTATTTAAAATATTTTTCATCATCCTCAGTCCTAAATGGTGATATAACTAAATATCTTTGGCCTGTAGTGCAAAGATGAATGATTACTTAATGAATATATTTGGTCTGTAGTGTAAAGTTGAATGATTATTTGATGAATATCTTTGGCCCGTAGTGCAAAGATGACAGGTGTTGAGGTGAACATGACCAACTGATGATACAAATGAATAACTTTGGCTCGTAGTGCAAACTTGAATATTTAATTCAAGATGTATATTGATTGATATTACAAGGATAAAATATTGATGATGGACTTTTAAATCATAGAAGATAATAGACTTCATTCTCTACTTAACTCTTCTAATGAATTGTTATTTTCGCTGCGAATATTGATCTAAAACTAGTTGTCCATTATATTTTATCTGATTTATTAAAGGCTAACGATAATTTATTTTTTATTATCTTAGTCATAATATTCTTTACTGGGCTAGTTGAGTTCACCCTTTTCATCTATTGTTCTATTCAGAGAATGAGAATATTGCGGGAACTAGTCGGGGATCAGTGCGATGGTCAGAGTAGAGCAGTAGTAGTCCTCACTATCTTTATAAAATAGTGTGATAATAATTGTAATAAAAGAGTAATGAATTTGAATGTTATATTTCGTATTATATACGATTTGTATTGAAACTCATAATTGTATGGTCGTATTTCTCACGACCTTTTGTTATAAAAGATTTGTATTTGGAATTTTGTACAATGTATTTGGCGACTCAGTATCGGTTGGTATTGAACCTATTTTGGGGGCGTCACAGTTGGTATCAGAGCTTAAGGATATGATCTCTGGAGAAACTAGGAGGGGAGAGAACGAGTAAATCCTTCGCTAGTGTGTCCTACCTAAGCTTATTTGATAATTTAATTGGTCGGTCGGAGCATATAGTTAATATGTGATATGTTAATTTGTTTAATTAACCCTTGTTTTATGACAGTATTTGAGAATGGTAGCTGAAAATGTTAACAATGGAGTGAATGAGATCGTGGAGACACCTTTAATCACCAACCAGGAGAACGTGCAACAGGAAGGCAATATTCCTACTGTAAACAACACCATTGATCAGACGATGAATGATGGGATGTTTAGAAGCTTTTTGCAGTTCATGCAAAATCAGACGAGGGAGACTCGTGTTCATAATACAGGTGGTAATAATAACAACTCGCGGCTTGTCACTGCCAAGCAGTTCAAAGATTTGGGACCACCAGAATTTCAGAGAAAGCCAGATCCAATCAAGGTAGAAACGTGGGTTAAGCAAATTACCAAGATATTTGATGTCTTGGGATGCACGGAGGAACAGAAGGTTCCATTCGCCACGTTTATGTTCCGCGGAGAGGCAGATTACTGGTGGGAATCCGTGAAGCGTACCAAGCCTACTGCACTCAAGATGTCTTGGGAGGAGTTCCAGAAACTGTTCAATGACAAGTACTTTCCAGAAAATATTCGTCATATGAAGGAGGTAGAAATTATCAGACTCGAACAGAACAACATGACGGTGTCCCAGTACGAGGCTAAGTTCGTGGAGTTATCTCGGTTTGCGCCTTATTTGGTGGAGAATGAGGAACGTATGACGCGGATGTTTCTGAGAGGTTTGAAACCATAAATTCGTCAATACCTCATTTCTCACAAATTTTCTCTATATTCGGATGTAGTGAACAGAGTCCAGTTATTAGAACGAGATAGTGATTACGTTCAACCAAGGGACAAGAACCGAGATCGTACCGGTGGCAGCAGTCATCGGAATAATGACAACCAACAGGGAGGAAAGTATCATGACAGAAGCGGTAACCACTCCGGTGGTAATCGTGGCCTTGATAATAGAAGAAGTGAATCGGGGGGAGATTTCAAGAAGAGAAGGTACAACAATGAGAAAGTAAAAACGTCGACAGCAGCACCAGCATCAACTGTTTCTAGGAGAGGAGAACGACCGCAGGTCGTATGCTATAAATGTGAAGAAGAGGGACACATCAGTTCCAACTGCACACAGCAATCCAAGGTGTGCTATAACTTATGGAAAGGAAGGACATATAGCTCGAGTGTGTCCTATAGCGAAACCAAGTCCAGCGGGGGTGGTGATTCCTAAGGCTGTCCCGGACAAGTCAAAATCGGTGGTTCCTGGAAGAGCGTTTGTCGTGACTGCCCAAAACGCAAGGAACCCGAATTAATTTATCACGGGTTAGTTGATCATAAATTTTTACGAAGTCTATACATTATTAGATGCCGGTAATACCCATTCTTTTATTTCACCTACTTGTGCTCAACGTTTGAACTTGAATTCTGAGAAATTAGATTTTGACTTATCTGTTGAAATTCTGTTGGGGACAACCTTCGTTACATCTATAGTTTACAAATCTTGTTTGATTCAAATTGGTACCCTCACACTTTCTGTTGATCTTATATCTTTGAAAATTCTTGCATTTGATGTGATTTTTTTGAATCGACTGGTTAACCTTTCATCGTGCCAAAATTGATTGTTTTCGTAAAGTTGTTAGTTTTCATATTCTTAACCAACTTATTGTGCAAATTCAAAATAACCAAACCATTAAAATCAATCATTGTCATTTCAAGTCATAAAGCTATTTATTTATTGAAAAACGGATGTCAAGCTTTCTTAACCCATGTCACTGATTTAAATTAGAATACATCAGATTTGAATGATATTTTTGTTGTTAATGAGTTTTCTGATGTATTTTCCAAAGAACTTCTCGGTCTACCCAGAACGTGAAGTTGAATTCTTTATTGACCTTGAACCCGATACAAAACCCATTTCTAAAATCCCATATCGAATGACTCTTATTGAACTTCAGGAGTTAAAGGTCCAATTATAGGAGTTGCTAGACATCGATTTTATTCGTTCTAGTACATCTCCTTGGGGTGCTCCTATTTTATTCGTAAAGAAGAAACACGGTAGTATACGACGTTGTATTGACTATCGGGAGTTGAACCATGTCACCATCAAAAATAGGTATCCGTTACCTCGTATTGATGACCTGTTCGACTAATTGCGAGGTGCTATGGTTGAAGCACCATGCACAGTTGGTATCAAATATTTAGATCATTTCGTGGTTGTCATTATTGATAACATCATAAAATACTCCAAAAAGCCTCAAATATTTCTTTACTTATAATGAATTCAATATGCGAAAACGACGTTGGTTGGAGCTGTTGAAAGATTTCGAAAAACGAACGTGGTAGCTGACGCGTTGAGTAGAAGATCATATGCGGGTACAAGTGCGATATTGTCAACACGAAGTCATGACTTACAAAGAATGGAGATAGAGTTCAAGACTCCAAGGACCCACGTGATGATGTCAAGTATACGCCTAGAACTAGCTTTGATTGATAAAGTTAAAGTTGCTCAAGCTACAGACCCAGAGCTGATAAAGATGAGTAAGAAGGTGCAAGAAGGTGTTATTCCTGAAGCAAGAATCGATGCAGAGGGAATACTTCGAGTCAAATCCAGACTTTGTGTTCTTAACAACTCTGATTTGAAGTATACAATCATGATGGAGGCACATAATACATCGTTTGCAATCCATCTTGAAAGTACCAAAATATATCGTGATCGTCAACATACAAATTGGTGGAGCAATATGAAGAGAGAGATCGCAGAGTTTATCTCGAGGTGTTTAACATGTAAACGTGTCAAGGTGGAGAATCGAGTGCCAAATGGTCAGTTTACAGAAAGTTATGGACACCGATTTACGATTTATTGGTCTATTTAAAATTCTTGACCGAGTAGGAACTGTAGCCTATAGACTTGCTTTACCTCCAAGCATGTCTCGTGTTCATAACGTTTTTCACATATCCGTGCTTCGTAAATATGTGAAAGACCCAAACCACATTATTGAGTTAGTACCAGACAAGATAGCCGAAGATTTAGGGTACGAGGAGGTACCTGTCAAGATCTTGGATAAGAATGAGCATGTCCTACAAAGGTTATACCACAAGTCAAAGTTTTATGGAGAAACCATGCTATTGAGGAAATGACCTGGGAGTTAGAATCGGAAATGAAAGTGAGGTATCCTCACCTTTTCGACATACCAGGTACGTACGTCAATTTCGAGGACGAAATTTCATAAGGAGGGGAGGTTGTAAGACCCCAAATTTTATGAATAAAGATTTAATTTTTCTTTATATATTATTTTGAAATAGTAAGGTGTTGATTTGATAAATGTGGTAAGTTATGGAGATATGTGCAAAATTTCCAAAGTTAACAAGTAGTAATAAAATATTCATTGTGTTAGGGAATATTCGTTTGATCGTGGAATATTCTTGTTGTCGGAGAATATTCGTATGATGGCGCAGCCATTTGTGGACCCCACAACAGAATAACTGTCGGATGAAGAAACGACAAGAATGAGTTTTCTAAAAATAACTGCGTAGTTGTTACCGTTAGAACTGTTGAAATAAACCGGTGGTTCAAATACAATAATACGCGGTGTTGCATAGTAGCACACGGTATTACACAGTAATTCTAATTATTGATTCTTACGTAAGAAGACACTTACTCAATTATTGTTACAGTAATCACTGTTCAATATTTTATATTATTGATTCAATAATTGTTCCGCTGATATTTTTTATTATTGATTCAATAATTGCTACGTGGATATTTTATATGATTGATTCAATAATTGCTACCGTTGATATATTGTATTATTGATTTAATAATTGTCACTGCACAGTATTTCACATTATCAAATTAATAATTTATATTATTTGAATAATATTATTAGATAGCATTATTGACAATGTCTAAGGAAGTTCTGTTGAGAAAAGGGGTTAGGTTAATCTAATTGCGCGCCAGTAAGTAGAAATCCTTATCGGAAAGCTCTCTCTTTTCTGGGAACGACATGGTTGTCAATATTGTAGTTCGGTAATATTATTTGTGAATAATTAAATTTTTAATAAATATGATGAGTAAATATTTATTCAATTTTAAAATAAAGGAAAAAAATTTTAGTATGAGACATTTGTTAGAAAAATTGGCATTTTATCTTCTTACGATAAAATATTTATTCAAATATATTATTATAATATTATAATGTGATAATATAATAATACAATTTTATAATTTGAAGAAGTAATATTGTTGTAATAAATTTATGGCATAAAAATAAAATGGGATGGAAGAGAAAAGGAAAGAATTGAATTGGAATTCTTTTAATAATTATAAATATTTTTATATATATATATATATATATATATATATTAAGCATGTGGGATATCTTTTGTCCTTCTTGGTATGTTGCCAAACCTGCCAACTTTTTTCAAAACTTGAGAAATTTCTCCGAATGCTTATTTTGTCAACATTGGCATGCTAAGCCTTTCCTATAAATAGGGTGCTTAGTTAGAAATGAAAATTATACTAGAATCATAAAATTTTCTCTCTATAATATCGAGCATATTTCTTGTGAGTATTTAGATACTTTAAGTGTTGATAACAGTGTAAATTTTCGTCCACATAATATCCGATATTACAGTCAAAACTACTCTCTAGGTTAAGGTAAGGGATGTTATATTATTTCGTAAATGATGTTATTCTTTTCAATATCATTATACCAAAATATTGGCATGGATTTTATTATGAAATTCTTAATTTTTTCGTTGGGGTTACTATTCACGTATAGGACACTATTCACAAATACGGTACTATTCACAGAAAAATTAAATTTTCTTCTATTTGTCCAAGTTGTCTGTTAAGGTTCTTATCTTTGATTGGATCCAAGTTTTGAGCTTTATCCTTAAATTTTGCTCCACAAAGTATTACTATGGAGTATTTTTGAACTTGGATGAACTAAATACGAATACTTAATCTTTGTCCTTTATCTCATTGGATTCGTTCTTTAAAATGTTTTTCATCATCCTCAGTCCTAAATGGTGATATAACTAAATATCTTTGGCCTGTAGTGCAAAGATGAATGATTACTTAATGAATATCTTTGACATGTAGTGCAAAGACGAATGATTACCTGATGAATATCTTTGGCCCGTATTGCAAAGATGACAGATGTTGAGGTGAACATGACCAACTGGTGATACAAATGAATATCTTTGACCCGTAGTGCAAAGATGAATATTTGATTCAAGATGTATATTGATTGATATTACAGGGATAAAATATTGATGATGGACTTTTAAATCATAGAAAATAGTAGACTTCATTATCTACTTAACTCTTCTAATGAATTGTTATTTTCGTTGCGAATATTGATCTAAAACTGGTTGTCCATTATATTTTATCTGATTTATTGAAGGTTAACGATAATTTATTTTTCACTATCTTAGTCATAACATTCTTTACTGGGCTAGTTGAGCTCATCCTTTTCATTTATTGTTCTCTTCAGAGAATAAGAATATTGCGGGAACTAGTCGGGGATCAGTGTGATGGTCATAGTAGAACAGTAGTAGTCCTCACTATCTTTATAAAATAGTGTGATAATAATTGTAATAAAAGAGTACTGAATTTGAATGTTTATATTTCGTATTATATACGATTTATATTGAAACTCATAGGTGTATGGTCGTATTTATCACGACCTTTTGTTATAAAATATTTGTATTTGAAATTCTGTACAATGTATTTGGTGACGCAGTATGGGTTTGTATTGAATCTATTTTAGGGGCGTCACAATTTTGCTTTTGTCTTACATATTTCTTTTTTATATATATGTAAAATCTATTAAATATACTAAATCTATATAACAAAACACAAGTGAATTTGAATTTCCCGCTCAACTCAAAAATCACCGGGGCGTCTAAAGTTTGGGATAAATCTCACCGTCCAAAGCTAAATAGTGCCGGAGGCACGGACAGGTACAGCTAGTTGCAGTACATAACACCATTGCATGACACATGTCATTCCCAAATTGTAACACATGTCCTACCTAATTAATGTGCTCATCCATTACTCCGATTTTTACATATCCTACATAATTATACTGGTTTTTGACTTTTATAATATTATACATTTTATAATAGTATATCATACATATATATAAGTTCCAACATTACTAACATTGACAACCCAATAAATTTATTTTTTGGAATTTTACTGTATTATATACCATTTATAATCTTAAACCATATATTATATCATACATATATATAATCCCACACTAATGTGTTTAATTTATAATCCCCAAAATTCACTACTTTTCTAAACATAATTATTATGTTCTAAAATCACTATTTTTCTAATATTATACCATTCATAATTATACCATACATTATATCATACATGTATGGTATAATATTATATTACACGTATATAACAAAATAACAAAATCACTACCTATTTAAACTGTGCGGATATTATCATCACTAATTAAATTATATTACAACATAATATTATACCATTTATAATTATATTACAACATATTATTATACAGTTTAAAACATTTAAAACAAAATTAAAATAACAAATAATATCAATCATAACTTACTATATTAATTTTATAATCCCCTAAATCACTACTTTTTCAATTTAAACAGTTTTTATATTATCGTTACTTAATTATTATCTCCTAAAATCACTATTTTTTGATTTCACATTGATATTTTAATTTTATAATCCCATAAATCACTACAAACCTAAACTGTTCTGATAATGTTAACTACTATAATATTGTTATTACTAATTTAATTATTATCTCCTAACATCACTACTTTTTTAATCTCAAATTAATAATTTGAATCTATAATCTCCTAAATCATTACAAATCTAAATTATTTTGGTAATGTCAACTATTATGATATTATCCTTTTTAATTTTATATTTAATATTTTGGAAAGTATGTATAAGATTTTTGTCAAATTACCAATACATTTGATATTTTATTAAGGTAAGTAATTAATACAATCTTTTTGAATTTGCTACGTAGTAAACATACTATATGATTATAATTCAACTCAACGCGTGATATACTTTGGAGGAGAAAATCAAACTAGCAGGCCAAACAGGATTTTAAATACGGTTAGTTTTTGAATTTTTGTTTTTTTTAAAAAACAACAATTTTATATTACAATAAAAAAATAAGGAACCCACATCGCGTGTGAAGGTGACTTTTAGTATAAATAACTAGATACAAACCCCTATATCACTACTTTTTCAATCTAAACGGTTTATGAATTGTGATTTTGCATGACTTGTTAAGTACTAGCATTCGGTAAATCATTTTCATCATTGTTAATAGTTTTTTTTGGCATTATGGTAATACTGTGAGTGCCTCTGCAATTGCCAAAAATGGATAAAAAACTAATGAGGCAATGTGTTCGTTCTTTAACTATAACATTGTGTTATGTATGCATGCCCAATATGGTGCTATACTGCTATGTTTTTGGACATGGTGTTTGTTTGACATGAAGATCCAACATAATTATTAATGCTCGTGCTTTTCAGTTTTCGTATGTAACATGTAATTTCCCTTCAGGACTGAGGACCGAAACTAGGACATTCTTCCGCTATTTCCCCTTTCGTTTGGATTTTAGCATTCTAGTGCAAGTAAGCGTATATGAGACATGGACTCTTTAAAATGCATCAAGTACCTGTATCAGATATTTGAGGCTTGGTAAGATTTATGTAATGTGTAGCAGACTTCAAATATGCCACTATCAATCATATCAATATAACAATTCGATGACATTGTGCATTACACTTTCTAAATATTTGTTACTGCTATAGAATGAAAGACGTACCCATTTTAAACCCTATTGTTTACATTATAAATATTTTTATCAAGAAATTAATATATATATATATATACACACACACACAACTTGTTAGTTCCCAGAGGCACAATAGTTATCTAGAAGG
The DNA here is from genome assembly GCA_020205555.1 of Panax stipuleanatus. NCBI lineage: Eukaryota > Viridiplantae > Streptophyta > Magnoliopsida > Apiales > Araliaceae > Panax > Panax stipuleanatus. Next base: position 3,242,796 of record CM035117.1, on the reverse strand, counting down.
GGGGTTGAGTAGATATTTTAAATTTTTTCTTTTTCAAAATACTTTGTTAGGAATACTCATGAGAATGATATTCCTATTTATATATGATTTGATTATGATATAAAAGAATGAATATGCAAGTATGCTTGTATTGACAGAAGCGGTAAAGTCCATTGAGAGATAATAGGAATATATGTACAAGGACTTAGAATAAATTGATCAAATGTGTTAGGTTGATCCTACATAAGCAAAACAGCTTCTGTAAAGTCCTTAAAAAGAAATGATGTACAAGGGCTATAAGTATAGAAAGATCAAACTTGTTAGGTTGATCTTTTACAATGTAATAGATAAGCTTGTCTGATCGTCGAGCACTACATCAGAAATCGTAGTCTGCCAGGAGAGACAAAGAAAACTCGAGAGCTATCTAGGCGGAATCGTAGTCTGCAGGATAGTAGATCTCGGAGTTCGTAGTCTGCCTAGGAGAAACGAGGAAGGATCGTAGTGTGTTGAGAAGAACTTCCTCGGAGCCGTAGTCTGCTGAGGAAGTCACGTTCAGAATCAAAGAGACAGTCTGTCTATGAGCCGACTGAGAATCTGCCAGAACTAAGTCAATAATTGTAGATCACACTTAAAGCAGTGGAGTCTACTGATCATCAGAGACAGAGATAGTAGTCGGGCCAGATCAGACGAGGACAGCAAGCATGAAGGCAGAATCGTAGTCTGTCAAGGTCTGATCTCGGAACCGTAGTGTCTACAGCAACAAAGCCGAAACATAGTCTGCAGAGTTAAGGTTTCCACAATGGTTACTCAACAACGCAAAGGGAAGAATCGTAGTGTCAATACGATTCTCAACAAATGGGCACTCCCAATATATCCAAAGCAAGAAGCCTCTGGTCTGAGCTACAAAGATACATTCTACATGAAGAGTACCAGAGAGCACTCACCGAATGGCATACAAGCTAACAGAAGATCTAGGCATCAACTCTATCAACATGCAGACTGAGTTGTGAAGCCATTCGAGATGAAGTCTTCCACAAGCCAATCAGAAGAAGACTTCATACAAAGTAACTGACTAGAGAAAGTCAGCAAGTGTAGTAGCTGTCAAGAGAACAGAAAATAACGATCTTGAGAATCACTCAAGATCGTAGTGTTTGCCAAAGTGAAGAAGGAACTGATACAACCTACAGAGATACCGGCCAGCTTTTGAAGAACAAGACAGAAGTGATTAAGCATGGGTCAGACCATTAAAGATAGGTGAACGGGAGATCACCAGGAGAAAGGAGCTGGGTATGCCACAAATCTGAAGTGTCTTGCTATTTAGAAGAGGTCAGAACGACAAGTCAAGATATCCGTTCCTGAGATTAGTCAAGGCAAGCAGAAGTGATGAAGCACTGCACAAGAGAAGGAAGAGGTGTTCCACATTGAAGATCCAAGAACACCCTTCAAAATCGTAGTGTTGTATCAACCAGTCAAGGCAACATTAAACATGAAACACTACGATAAAGGTCCAAGAACACTTGCATCAGAATCGTGGAGTTCGGGCATCTGAGTATTGAAGCACTGGCAATGAATCAATACGAAGACTGACATCCGAACGTTGTTGATTGAGAGCATCGATGCAAAAGGACAACTCCTAAGAATTCGAATCAAGGAATCAGAAAAGAGAAATAAGGATGACTACCAGCCTGACACTGAACAGTGACATCTCTGAGGCGGTAGGTGAGAAAGTAGACTGCTGTGTCAGTAAAGTCAAAAAGGACCTGTCACGTCACATCAGCAGTCTGCACCAAATAACTCGAGATCTGCGAAACAATTCAAAAAGCTTCCAACGGCTACTTTCCAACGGGAAGATCATAGAAGGGTATTTAAAGTACAAGCTTCAAAGATAAGAGTTGTTGCTAAGTTACAGATTCGTCGAGTTGTTGGAATGCTATATTGTTAACTCTACGAGTTCCACCAGAGCTGAAGAGAACAAGTCTCAGTGACAGTGAGACTACGAAGGTGGAAGTGAAGCAGACTTGAAGAAGGATTGAACAGACTAGAGCTTCACTCAACAAGGATGAGAATGCCACTGAAGATGACAGCCAAGCTGAGAGCCGAAAAGGCCATGAAGATAGCATTCAGAAAAGTGGCTGAGCATAAAGAAGACCAGATGAGCCACTCTACGGATCACCATGAAGAACCAGAAGCTGAAAAGGAAAAGATGCAGAACCATGTCTGCTTATCTATCAAGAAGGGAATGCTAAGGACCTGAAGAAGGTGACCCACAATGAAAAGCCTTAGCAGTCCTATGTGGTGATGGTGCACAGCTGACACCAAGTGAAGATGAGCTGAACAGAATAAAGATCAGCTGCACCAAAGAAGAGGTCCAGACTCTAAGTAGAATGCTGAGGACCAAGCCTAGCTGCTAAGTACAAAGATGATCAAGCTTCAAGACATCTTACCAGCAAAGCACAAACAACAACAACAACTACAACTACAAGTAGCCAGGGCCAAAGGGTCCTTGTCCGGAGGGACTAAATGAGTTCCAAGCTAGAGGGCTTGAAGAGTTCTTAGTGAACAAGAATTCCAAGCCAAAGGGCTTGAAGAGTTCAAAAGTGAACTGAAGTTCCAGGGCTGCTGGCCTTGAAAGAATCTTAGTGATTCAAGGTACTGCCCATTCCTTAGTAGATTTCCTGCGAGAGTGCAGAAGAGTGGATTAGGAGTCGAGTTGGCTCTGAACCACTTAAAAACCCCTCTGTGTCTTTTACATTCTGTCATTTACTTTATGTCTTTATATTATGTACTTAACTGCTATAACTGCTTTGTATGTACTAACCAATTACAACTAAACTAACTCCAAGAACAATGTATCAATGTTTATCAATATATCAATGAAGGGGATATTTAACTTATTCCGCTGTGCTTGAAATGATTCTTATATTTGTTATTTGCTAACTTCTTAGCAATACAAAATAAAATGGAAAAGAGTTTTAAAATACAAAGGATCTATTCAACCCCCCTTCTAGATCTATTGTTATGCCTACTAGGAACTAACATACTTGTCAGGATTGATTAAACTGACTGCAGCGGAATATATGTTTGTTCCCCTTACGATAATGCATTAATGGTTTGATAAGCAGTTATAACAGATATAGCAGTTAATAAGACACAGCGATTTTAAGTGGTTCAGAGCACTCAAGACTCCTAGTCTACTCTTCTACTCCACGAGTAGGAAATCCACTAAGGATGTCTTTATAACTTTAAATCACTAAGATTCCTTCAAGATCAATAATCTTGGAACTTCTTTAGTTCACTTAGAACTCTTCAAGTCCAGCAGACTTGGTATACTTAGTTTGAGAGTGGTTCTCTGGGGTATGCTACTCAGTTGTTATTAAGCATCAATTCTGAAGAACTGAGTAGCGAAGCAAGTTTATCTTTAGGATCGTAGTGTTTGGACGTTGAGAGTTCTTGAGCTTTTTCATACTTTGCTTGCTTGATCTGAATCCCTGTCTGATTTGCTTATGAAGAAGCCTTTGAATTGTTTCCGTTAAAGGCATCTGTTGCAGCATTAAATGCTTCAGACATTTCTGAGCACTAATGTTGACTACATGCAAATCTGTTGTCCAGCCATCTGACCCACTGACACAGCAGACTGCTTTCTCACCTAACACCTAAAAATGTGTTTTCAGCAGGACATGTAGTCCTTTCCTTAGCTTTTTCAATATGCATCTTCGATACATACTAAGAACGAATGTTGGATCATTGGGACTACCAAAATGTCAACGTCTATAAGCCTTTCTTCATTTGTTACTCTTCCTCCTTCATCAGATAGACGAACTTTGATGCTGACTGGAGGGTCACCACGATCGTGGTCTTTGTATTATAATCGCTGTGTGTTGGCTTGCTCATGCTTGATTCAGCTCAAATCGTTGAGAACACTACGATTTCTCTTAAACTCTGATAAACTACGATAATCACTTGCTTGTCTTGTAGACTCCACGCTTCCGAGAGCTGACTGCAATTCTTGACTTGACTCGGCAGGTGCTCGGATCATCTCCACGATTCTGAGTGTGGCTTTCAAGACAGACTACGATTCTGTCAAGGCCTAACATTTACATCTCAAAATAGATCAACCTATTTGATCTCTTTTCTATACATTCATTTACAGAATGATAAACATTAAAGCACAGATCAACCTAACAATTTTTGATCTATCATCTAAGTCCTTGTACATATGTTTCTTGAAGGACTTTACACATAAGCATATATATTTACTTTCAACATCAAATTTGAATATGCAATTCCCAACAATCTCCCCCTATTTGATGTTGACATAACCATGGAGATTTGTATCATATCATCAATTTCTAAATGCAGGATGCTATAAAGTAAATACGACTTAGTGTTTCAGTGAGCAACTGAAATTTCTAGAGAATAAGTATGAATTTATTGATGTTTGAAAAAGATATTACAATCTAACACAGATACATCAATACAAAACAAACTTTAACTTGTCTTTATTTTCTCTGCCTCTTGCTATTTGGAGGGTTGACATACTCTACAGCTTTTCTTCTTCTGGTTTGCTTATCTCTCCATGCAATGTCGTCTAGCTCACTCTAGCTCAACCTTTCTGTATGATCATGTCTGTGACGCCCCCAAAATAGGTCCACACAACCCATTCTGAGTCGCCAAATACACACTACAAAATTCAAATATAAATCTTCATACTCCAACTATTACTTTGTCGTGCACAATACGACCACACATAAACTATGAGTTTTAATATAAATAACAGTACTCGTACTCCTTATCAATGATACGTTACATAAAGGTACAGTCAATAACTATTTTAGGAATTAAAATATTTGAAAAATGCTCAAGGAACCTTCATACATGGGAGGCCATGCTTCTAAGTTATAATAGATATCGTAGGACTTGAGAATTAATCTTGGTTGACCCAATAGACTCTAAAGAATAACGAAAAGATTACTATCCTGTTCATTCCGATGGTGGATATTCTCTTGCAATATAATTATCTCCATTGTCTCAAACTAAGGATTATATTCCAACCATACTTTAAGATTATATAGGTAATGCTCATAGATATAATCAGCAAGTAGATGCGCACAATCATGTCTTATGATAACACGAAGTCGTATGTGATTAGATATCTTGTATGATAGTGACAATACACCCTTCCAAAATCGGGTTCACCTCACCTTATTTGGGTCACCAAAATCAACTGTTAAATGACATATAAAATACGACACATACATTTTAAATTTTCAATACAATTATTCTCATATTGTTTTATGGGAAACCTCAACAGTTATAGACCATCGTTCTATTCCCCTATTATCCCTACTCGACCCATCTACACTTTTATTATCTGAAATGAATTGTGAAGCAAAAGGGTGAGCACAAATAGCCCAATAAAGAATATTATGACTAAAGACAATTAAATTATCAATAGTATTCATCAGTAATGAATCAGATATTTAGAACCTTAGTCCTCAACAGGGAAAAATCTGATAAAATACAATAGACAACAAGTTTTAGATCAACAACTGCAGCGGAACAAGCAATCCATTAGAAGAGTCAAGTAGAACATAATGTCTACTCTCTTCTCTATGTTAAAAGTTCACCGACAATATTTCATCCATGTAACATCAATCAACAGTTCCTGTCCACAATCATGTAAATAGTTCATGATCATAATTATGTTGATAAATTCCTCTTCGCACCTAGGACGAAGATAATTTTCATCACATGTCTTTACCTGAAAATCAAAGATCATTGTTATACTAAATCACAGTTCCTTTTCATAATCATGGTAATAAATTCATCTTTGCACTCAGGCCATAGATATTCATTTGTAACATTAATGGTCATAATTATACTAGTCTTCATCCATTAGTCATAATTATATTAGTCAATTTATCTTTGCACTAAGGGCCAAAGATATTCAACAGTAACATCAAAGATCATGATCATGCCAAACACCTGTCCATCTTTGCACTACGGGCCAAAGATATTCACCAATCAACTGTCCATCTTTGCACTACGGGCCAAAGATAACTTTCACCACGATATAAAATTGAGGATTATAACAATGATATAAAGAATGAATCCAGTGATATCAATGATAGATATTAAAGATTTATAATTTAACTTATCCAAAGTTCAAGAATATCCAAATTGTCAACATGAAGATCAAAACATGAATCCAATTTCAAGAATATATTTCATAAATCAAAGATAATTTGGACAAAAAAATAAATCAATTTTTGTCATGAATAGTACCCCGCAAATAGTACCACGTGAATAGTATCCGAATAAATAGTACTCCGGCGTAAATAGTACCTCAGGTGAATAGTACTCTTGTATGAATAAAAGATAATTTAGACAGAAAAATAAATCAATTTTGTCATGAATAGTACTTTGTCGTGAATAGTAATTCGGCATGAATAGTACCCCGACGAATAGTACCCCGTCATGAACATATTTAAAATTTAATAAGAAAGTTCATACCAATATTCCATTGAAATAATATTCCATACGAGTATGAAAGAATATACGAAACTGTAAATGAATTTTCACCCGTCATGCGGTAATCCGCGTAAACAGATTATTTCCATAATTTAATAAAATGAATACAAATGATTATTCACCATGCATACGGTAGTCCAAGTAGACAAGTTATTCTCACAGATTAATAAGGAATAGAATGAATACAAAAAGTTATTCACCAGGCATGCGGTAGTCTACGTAGACAGGTTATTCTCACAGATTAATACAGAATGAATAGGAAGGGTTATTCACCGTGCATGTGGTAATCCGCGTAGACAGGTTATTCCCACAGCTTAATAAGGAATATAATAACAACCCTTCCACGTATTGAAAGAAAATAACATCCTTTACGAATACGAAAGAAATAATACCCCTTACCTCAGTAGAAGATTGGATACTAAAATAGTGTAGTAGCAGAATACTCTTCTTCTCTCTCTCTCTATAATTTCTCTCACTATACCTTGTGATTATACTTTTGCTCTTCATAATGGTATGAAAAAATGAATGGATGGAGAAGTATTTATAGGCTAAAAAAATATGAGTTAATTACACTTTAGTACCTCCATCTTTACCTCTATTTTTAATTTAGTCCCTCAAGTTTATCAATTTTGCACCACCTCCCCTGCAACCACCCACCAACCATTTATTATCTACCAATCAAGTGGCCCCCACGTGTCTATCACTAACCACCCATTAATTGCTCATTTATCCGACTAATTCCCTATTTGGTCAATTTAATATCCGAAAATCAACTATTATCGAAATAAATGTCGATTTTCACTAACATTAATATTCCCAATACAATGAAAATATTTTTATCAATCATTCATCATTAATATTATAATTCGCAATATTGACAACCAGATCAGTTTTTAGGAAAGAGGGGGCTTTTCGATAAGAATTTATCCTCATTGGCGCGCAATTATATAACATAACCCCTTTTCTTGACAAAACTTTATAGACATTGTCAATAATACTATCTAATAATATCACTTCAATAATACGAGTTACTGTGTTGTGGTAATTATTGATTTGATAATATAAAATACTATGCAATTATGACTGTAGTAATTATTGAATGACATACCGAGTGACTTTTTACATAAGCATCAATAATTAGAAATTCAGTGCAATACTGTGTGTCACTATGCAACAATGCGTATTACTGTACTTTTATCACCGGGTATTTCAATAGTTTAACGGTAAAAGTTTATTTTTATAAAAATGTTACTTCTGTCGCTTTCTATATCCGACAGTTATTCTATTGTGGGGCCCACCAATTATTGGTTATTTCGGTGCTGCCGTCGTACGTTACCGAATATAATATTCCCCGGCCGAAAGAATATTCCTTGATAAAACAAATATTCTCCGACACAATGAATATTTTATGACAACTTGCTTATTTTATAAAATTTGCACATATCACCCTTAACTTTAACCTTTTATCAATTTAATAATTTACTGAATAGAATAATAATTATAAGAAAATTGAATATTTTTATTTCATAAAATTCAGGGTCTTACAATGTCTGTTCATAAACATAGGATCTTTAATGGGCATGCTCAATCTAGTAGAGGATACTTTTTGTGACCTAAGAGCTGGACCTTGACTTCTTCTATAAGCCATGAGAGGTGGACAGTTCTGCTGCAGTTGATCAATTCGTGAAGGCTGATAGCTAGGACTTCTGGGATTGTTCCTCGACGATTGACCAATTTGAGTTTGCTTTTCTTTGCTTCTTCCTCTGCTGCCTCTGCCTCTGTCTCCTTCCTCATTATTCTCCCCCTTTATGTCAGCATCAAGGGTTCGAATATCTTCTGAGAGGCGGTGGACTCCTTGCACCAGCTCATGCATTTGAGTGCGATTTTGGGCAATGTCAATACGATTTTCCTCAACTATAGCCTCAGTGTTTCGTCTCTGTTGTTGAAGTCGCTCTATGGCTTCTGTAGTTTGCTGAACTTGAGGTAGTATTCTACATCAACAAGAACTCTGATCTCTTCCAAAATTGGACCAAATGCTTGAGGCTCAGTGCTTTGTTCATCATTCACAGCAGCAATCCTTCTATCATCTTCCTTCAAAATTTCCTCATTTGCAATGACATATTTCTTGACAAGCTTCTTCTTTATCCTCTTAGGCTTAGTCACAGCCTCAGTTCTTTCTTCAGCTTTGACAGTTTGTTCAGGCTGAGAGGCTGTTGTAGCTTTCTTCTCCTGAGAGGTGGAAAATCTGGACTCCACGATTGGTAAGGACTCCACAATCGTAGTGAGTGAAGACTTCTTTGATTTATGGTTGCGTTTCCTCTTCTTAGGCTCAGAACTGCCTTCAGCCTTATCTTCACTTATCTCCATCTTTTTTTTCTTCTTTTCCTTCAGAACCTCTTCTGGTGATTCGACTGCCTCAAGAGTGAGTTCACTGTTAGTGGCAAGACCCCGAATTTTAACACTAGAACCAGAACCCCCATGGGGTGCATCAGTGGTTGAGCTTTGAGGCTCCTCAGCTATCTGAACACCTTCATTCAATTTTCTCTTCCATTTGCTCTTTCTGACTAGAGCCAAGGGTTCTTCTTGGTTGACTTCCTCTTCTTTTTCATTTTCCCTTACAGCAGACGTATTTCCAACATCGTCTTTACATTCTCAGCTGGATTCCTCTTTCAATTTTGAAACAGCTACTGGGTCATCTTCCTGTTGGGATTGATGGGAGCACCTTCTTTATCCCCCAATCTTGTCACCCAGGGCAAATTGTAGTATTATACTGATGAATCTCCCATATAGAATCTTAGCAGAGCTTTTAGTCTTCTTTGGGCTGAGCATCCACTTCCCAAACCATTCCATTAACAGAGCCCCATAGTTGAGTTGAATTCTGAAGCATATGGCTGTTATGAGCTTCAGTTGTTTCTCATTTACAGAGTCGTGACCAGAGCCCTTGCAGCATATGTATTTTCCAACAATGTCAGCCAGGAATTCATACTTCTGGGGAAAATATTTTTTCTTGTAGCCCTTGATTCCTTTAAACTTAGAGTGGTGCATCTTCTGTAGGCCTTCATGGAAGTCGATGACATCCATTGACGAAAGACTATTTGATTTAAACCCTATAGCAAGGTTTATGCCTTCAGCATTGAGTTGAATCTGCACGCCCTTGACTTTGGTAGTGATGATGTTGTCTTCGAAGACTCCATTGCAGTAAAACTCCTTCACCAGCTTCGGGTAAATCCTCGTATTGGTGCTCAGAGCTTCTTCGAGACCAGCTCTCTTTAAAAGTGAAAGAATCTTGTGGAACTGAGGGTCAGCATGTCTTGAACTCGTCAAAGCACAGCTGGTAACCAGAAACAACGTTCGAAGTATCCATTGATTTTGTTAATTTTCCTGTGACAAACAATCTTGGCTTAGCTTTTTGAAGCTTAGGGTTTCTTTTGAGAGAGATTATATATAAACTTTTGAAATTCAAAGGTAAACTGACAAATGACAGTTCAAAATGAATTTATAACTTCCCTTCATATGATCTGCAGAGTGGGACACGTGTTGAGTTCTACTTGACTCCACGGATTTAAGTTGAATGAAAAGTATGGTTCTGCCCTTAGCTCCCCCTGAGCTAGTGAATCCTTTTGAGAGGACTACAATTGCCGAGGCTACTCCACAATTGTTGAGTTCCATGCTTAGCCTACTTCTTGACCATTGACTCTACGGTTTCCTATGATGCATCCTGAAATAGCATCCATTCTGGGTTAAGGTTGCTCAGGAAAGGCCAACCTCTTAGTGTGACACTAAGGGTCAGGTTTGTCCCTGAGGCGCTTATCAGAAGAGTTGCTTAGACTTTGAAATGCTGTCATCACAGTGAGCTTTTCTGCCATGTCGAGATCACTCCACGATCGTGATTTCTCTTAGTCATCTCTATAATTTTGACATAGCCTTTTTATCTGCATGGTTAGCACCAACTAGAACATAGAATTCATGGTTGTAGATTTAACATACCTAACTTACTTATTAATTTATTAAATCTGGATTCATCTAAGGGCTTTGTAAAAATATCAGCAAGTTAATTTCAGTAGGGATGTAATGCAAAGATATAGTTCCATTTTGAACATGATCCCTAATAAAATGATATCTTATCTCTATATGCTTAGTCCTAAAATGCATGAAAGGATTATGTGTTATAGCTATGGCACTTGTGTTATCACAGTGAACATGTATAGATTTGAAATCAAACCCATAGTCTGCTAGTTGGTTCTTCATCCATAGGATTTGAGCACAACAGCTGCCTGCAACAATATATTCAGCTTCTACTGTTGAAGTTGATACTGAGTTTTGCTTCTTGCTGAACCAGGACACTAGTCTATTTCCTAGCAGTTGACAAGTGCCACTGGTACTCTTTTTATCTATTTTGCATCCTGCAAAATCAGCATCTGAATATTTTATTAGTTCAAAGGAGGACTTATTGGGATATCAAAGTCCTAAGTAAGGTGTGCCTTTGAGATACCTGAAAATCCTTTTTACAGCAGTTAAGTGTGATTCGTTAGGATTAGCTTAAAATCTAGCACATATACATGTTGCAAACATTATATATAGTCTATTGGCTGTTAAGTAGAGAAGGGAGCCTATCATACCTCTGTATTGAGTAATGTCAATACATTTACCTTTCTCATCTTTGTCAAGCTTAGTTGCTGGAGCAATTGGCGTTTTCATGGGAGAGGCTGATTACATGCCATACTTCTTAAGTAAGCCTTTGATGTACTTGGCTTGGTTAATGAAGATACCTTCATCAGTCTGCTTTACTTGCAGTCCAAGGAAGAAATTCAGCTCATCCATCATGCTAATTTCGAACTTGCTCTGCATAAGCTTGGCAAATCTCTTACATAAATTTTCATCAGTAGAACCAAAGATAATATCATCTACATATATTTGAACTAGTAAAACTTATCTTTATGCTTCCTAAAAATAATGTGGTGTCTACTCTACCTCTAGTGAATCATTTTTCAATAAGAAAGTTAGTTAGTATTTCATACCATGTTCTAGGTGCATGTTTAAGTCTATATAAGGCGTTGTTAAATCTATATACATAATTAGAGAGTGTTGGATTGATGAAACCTGGAGGTTGCTCCACATATACTTTTTCTTGAAGTTCACCATTCAAAAATGCACTTTTGACATCCATCTAGAAGACTTTGAACTTCATGTGGGCAGCAAATGCAAGAAATATCCTGATAGCTTTAAGTCTGGCAACAGGTGCAAAGGTATCGTCGTAGTCGATGCCATCTTCTTGAGAATAACCTTTAGCCACCAGTCTTGCTTTGTTCCTTGTGATCACCCCATCTTCATCCATTTTGTTTCTGAAGACCCATTTGGTGCCAATGACTGGGTGATTCCTTGGTCTAGGAACTAATCTCCAGACTTTGCTTCTTTCAAACTGATCCAGCTCCTCTCGCATGGCTTCTATCCAACTTGAATCTTCCATCGCATCTTTTATCTTCTTGGGTTCCATTTGAGATAGAAAGCTCAAATAGAAACACTCATTCTGAGTTGCAGACCTTGCCCTGATCCTTGCAGTTGGATCTCCAATGATTAGGTCTTGAGTGTGATCTCTTGCCCATCTGTTCCTTGTTGGAATCTGTTATGGTGCCTTCTTGTCTGAACTCTTCAAGATTAACTTCTGGCTCTTGTTGTGGAGAATCATCGTCTAGTGTAGCTCTCTCCATGATTTCTTCTTCAGCCTCGATCATTCCACCTTCTTAGGCTGTGATCTTGGTGTTGGGCTCGACCATCTCAATCATGGTGTCTGGATCGTCGGTCGTAGTGTCTTGTGGTGTAAACTTGTCTGAGTCTGTTTTATCAAAGATAATATGGATCGAGAATTCAATGCTCAGCGTCTTCTTATTGAACACTCTATAGGTCCTTGCTGTCTATGGCATAACCAAGAAAGATTCCTTCGTCTGACTTGGGTTGAAACTTAGTCAGATATTATTTTCCATTATTGAGAATGTAGAATGCACAGCCGAACACATGGAAATAACTGACATTTGGTTTTTTTCCTCTCCACAGTTCGTAGGGAGTCTTCTTCAACATAGAGTGAACAAGAAAACTGTTCTGAGTGTAGCACGCAGTGTTGATGGCTTCTGCCCAGAAGTATTCAGGCAGATGAGTTACTGCTAGTAGAGTTCTTCCTGCTTCAATCAGTGTTCTGTTCTTCCTTTCAGCTACTCCATTTTGCTGTGGGGTTCGTGGAGCTGAGAAGTTGTGGCTGATGCCATTGTTTGCACAGAACTGATCCATTTCTGAGAAGTCGAACTTTCAACCATGATCACTCCTTATGGCCTTGATCGTCTCTCCTTTTTCATTCATCACCAGCTTGAACATCTTGATCTGTTGGGAGCTTGTTTCATCTTTAGAATTAAGAAAGAATACCCATGTGAATCTGGTGTAGTCATCCACTACTACCAGTGAGTATCTCTTCCCTCCAAGGCTAACATTTGGAATTGGCCCGAAAAGATCCATATGAAGTAACTGAAGGGGCCTATCAATTGAGTTGGCTGCTTTACCTTTGAATGAGCTCCTTGTTTGCTTTCCAAGCTGGCAGGCGTTGCATGGCCTTTCTTTGACGAAGCTGAACTTGGGGTAAACCTGCTACAAGATCTTTGGAGGCCAGTTTCGACATGATCTTGAAGTTGAGATGGGATAACTTCCTATGCCAAAGCCAGCTTATTTCTTCAGAGGCTTTAGCAAGAAAGCATACTGTCTCATCAGAACTTAGCTGAGCAAGATTAATAGTGTAGACGTTTCCTTCTCTGGTTCCGGTCAACTTAATAGAGGTGGTCTCCAAATCTCTGACTTGACATTGATTGTTGAGAAAAGTGACTTGATGACCTTTGTCGCAGAGTTGACAGATGCTCAGAAGATTGTGCTTTAGTCCATCCACATATGCCACTTTGCTGAAGGACACAACACCATTCCCAGCTGAGCCATATCCTCTTATCTTGCCAGAGCCGTTATCTCCAAAGATGATTGTTGGTCCCTCATTATTTGTGAAGTTAGACAGGAGGGCTTTGTTCCTGGTCATGTGACAAGAGCATCCATTATCCAGATACCATGTTGTGATCGTGGAGTTCAGTTCCTGCAGACAGGTTAAGCTTTCATGTTGGTACCCAGACTTGCATGGGTCCTACAATGTTAGTACCCTTAGCTTTATGACCATTTCTACCACATGCAAAACATCTCATATAATGCATGTTTATGTATGTGTGTGGATTCTTTCTACATTTGGACTTTTGTGGATACTTGGTGGCCTTACCCTTATATTGATTCTTCTTTTTTCATGCAGCCTTGTGATTCATGGTTTATGAAGAGTGAATCTCAACTCCACGATTCCTTTTTGGTTGGTTCATGGAGTCGATTTTGCTTGACTCCACGATCCTTCGAGGTTGGAGAGTGGTGACTGAGTTACTCTTCTCTTTTCTGAACCCCAAGCCGGCATGGGATCCGTTGTGTCATGGGACATGACTTGGATCAGAAGAGCAGGGTTGCACTGGTTCTTCCTTCTGTGTGAATTTCACAAATGTAATGCTTCTACTGAAATTTGAAGCACTACTGATGTTAATTTCCTTGAGCTTTTCCACACATGGTTCTGAGGTAGACGCCCCAAAATCTAAGCCTGTTCTATCAGAAGCATTTCTCTGACTAAAAATCAATGTGTCCATGGATGAAGAGGACCTATTCCACATTGAGATAGTCTTTTTTAGCTCCTCAATCTTAGATGTTAGTTTTGACTCTCTTTGAGTGCTCAGTTCATTGTTCTGTCTTAAGAGTTTATTCTCAGCTTCAAGTTTAGACAGAGAAACAGAACTGAGTAGAGCTATTTCTAGTTCTTTTTGAACTTTCTCTTTCTCTTTTTGAAGACCAAAATAATCTTTAGACGAAACTCTGAACCATTTCATATATTGATGCAGATCAAATGTTATGTCATGTAGTGCAGTTCTTAAATAATCAATGTATACATCAGGAGAGTTAAAGTCAAATACCTCATCTATGCTTACCTCGTGTTGATCAGTGTTTTTCTTGTTGTTTGCATTCTTGGCCATCAGACACAGGTTGGCTACTTGAGGTTCTTCATCATCTTCAGACTCAGCATTGGTGTCGTTGTCTGAGTCACTCCACGAACCTCTAGCTATAAGACCTTTGTCTTTCTTCTGATGCTTTTTGTAGCCTTTGAACTCCTTTTTTGGATTCGTCTTTCTTTTCAGCTCTTCTCTGATAGGTTTGTTGCAGTTTGCGACTAGGGATGAGCAATAATCGGATATAACCGAATAACCGAAGCGAATAGAATTTTTCTAACCGAAATTTCTTGATAATTTGGTTATTTTTTGTAATTCTGTTATATCCGAATTCTTATTCGGTATTAGGGTCCGATTATTAAAATTATCCTATTCGGTTACCCGAATAATCGAATATATTCATTAATTTTTTTTTATATTTATATGATGTAGTGGACCTACTGGTAAGTCAAATAAGATTTTAAATAAGGTTTAACTTTTAAGTGGAGGTGGCCCATGGATAGTGGATCCATACTTTTTTGGGAAAAAAAGAGACCAGCTCTCATTCTCATCAGATCTCATCTTGATAGAAAAGAGAGCAGCAGACGAGTTCCCCTAATTCGATAATTCCCGTCTCAGACTCTCAGTTCCTCTCTCCTCTTGGCTCTTAAGTCTCATCTGATCTCCGTCTATCAGATTTTTGTTTCAGATCTTGCCTCTCGCACCTCTCTATACTCTGTCTCTCTCTGACATCCTCTCCGACTCTCTGCCTCTCTGAACTCTAGCTATCTCCCGGCCCCTGCGTGTTGCGACCTCTTTCGAGTTCTGAGTTTTTCAACCTCGACTGCTCGATCTCTTCCGAGTTCTTCAACCTCGACAGCTCGACCTCTTCGGAGTTCTTCAAGATTGAAGTGCATGTTGTTTAACTCTTGTCTCTTTGACCTTTGTACTCTGTTTTGTATAAATTTTTACTTTTTTAGTGTTATGATTTTCAGGAGCTGGAGATTTTAAGCCTTATGTAGTTATGTATAATGTTTTACCCAAATAAAGTGCCATATTTTGGGCATCGATTGTTGTTGGGATTTCACGGGATTGAAAATCAAATTTTGGGTTTTTTTTTTATATTTTATGGGAATTTGATTTCTGGACTGGTGGAGATTTCAATTAAGATGTTTTGGGCTGGTGGAGATTTCACCCTTTTGGGTCTGGCTGTTGATTGCTATGCGTATTGGGAAATTGGACTAACTCGGTTGAAATCTTTTTTCTTCTTCCGTGTGACTTGGCTTTTGAGCTGAATTCATTTGAAACTGAGAGGTTAGGATCTCTTTGTTTTGCTTCTTTTATATGCTCCTTAGGTAATAATTGTCTATTAAGCTTGTTACAGTTGTAAAAGAGACATTCTTTTGGGTTGAATATTCTTGATTTCTTTTGAGTTTTGAGTCTCTGTAAATTTTGTCCAACCATTTTAGTTTCGATTATTACCCGAATACCCGAACATACAATTCGGAATTCGGTTATTACCCAAATTCGGTTAGTAGTTTGGATGGTTAAATTATGAAAATTTCGGTATTCGGTTATAAACGAATAGCCTATTCGGTTCGGTTATAACTGAATGATCAGTCCTATTTGCGATGAAGTGGCCAGGCTTCTTGCAGTTGTAGCATAAGTCATTGATCTGCTTCTGGCTACTGTTGTTGTTGAATCTCTTCGGTCTGCCGCTTCTTCCTTTGCGCATGAACCTTTTGAGTTTTCTGACCAGCATTGCAATATCCTCATCATCATCTTCCTCAGAGACAGATTCATTTTCATCATGAGCTTTAGAGGTTTCTTCTGTTGCCTTTAGAGTAACTCCTTTATCCTTTCTTCTTCCTTCAGATAGAGTCTCTACTCGATGAGTCAGCTCTAGTTCGTAGATAAGAAGGTTGCCATAGAGTTGTTGGACAATCATTTCATGCAGGTTCTTTGATTCTCTGATTGCAGTGGTTTTGGCATCCCACTTGCTTGGTAAGGACCTCATGAACTTGATGATAAGATCTTTGTTGGGATAGATCTTTCTAAAAGCTCGAAGAGAGTTGAGCGGCAAATTGAATCTCTCATAAGTGGAAGTGACATTTTCTCCTGGAACATGGGTAAACATCTCATACTGTTTAGTCAGTAGAGATTTTTTGTTTTCTCTGACTTCTTCAGTTCCTTCATGCATGATGAGCAGTGCTTCCCACACTTCTTTGGCAGTCTTGCAGTTAACCACATTTTCGAACAGATTATCCTTTAAAGACTGGAACGAAATGTTATTAGCCTTTTTGTCTAGCTGGACATCTTTCTTCTTGTTGTTAGTCCATTCAGCTTTGACCTTGATCATAACTCTATTTGGATAGTCTGGAGTTGGTGCAAGCTCTGTTGGAATATATGTCCCATTCAGAACGATTTCAAATAGAACATCATCTATTAAATCCATGTAGGCTTGCATACGAACTTTGCAGTTGAAAAATTTGTCTATTTTGCACATTGATGGTTTGCTGCCTCCAATGTGCCATTGGATCTACTCAAATTTTGTAGGCTAGATGATAGAACCTGCTCTGATACCAATTGTTATTTTCCAGAGGCACAATAGTTATCTAGAAGGGGGGTTGAATAGATATTTTAAAATTTTTTCTTTTTCAAAATACTTGTCAGGATTGATTAAACTGACTGCAGCGGAATATATGTTTGTTCCACTTAAGATAATGCAATAATGGTTTGATAAGCACTTATAACAGATATAGTAGTAATAGCAGTTAATAACACAACGATTTTAAGTAGTTCAGAAAACTCAAGGCTCTTAATCCACTCTTCTACTCCACGAGTAGGAAATCCACTAAGGATGCCTTTACAACTTTGAATCACTAAGATTCCTTCAAGATCAACAATCTTGAAACTTCTTTAGTTCACTTAGAACTCTTCAAGTCCAGCAGACTTGATATACTTAGTTTGAGAGTAGTTCTCTGGGGTATGCTACTCAGTTGCTATTAAGCATCAGTTCTGAAGAACTGAGTAGCGAAGCAAGTTTATCTTTAGGATCGTAGTGTTTGGACGTTGAGAGTTCTTGAGCTTTTTCGTTTTTGCTTGCTTTATCTGAATGCCTGTCTGATTTGCTTATAAAGGAGCCTTTGAATTGTTTTTGTTGAAGGCATCCGTTGCAACATTAAATGTTTCAGACGTTTCTGAGCACTGATGTTGACTTCCTGCAAATCTGCTGTCCAGCCGTCTGGCCCACTGACACAACAGACTGCTTTCTCACCTAACACCTGAAAAGGTATTTTCAGTGGGCATGCAGTCCTTTTCTTAGCTTATTCAATACGCATCTTTGATACATACTAAGGATGAATGTTGGATCATTGAGACTACCAAAATATCAACGTCTATAAGCCTTTCTTCATTTGTACTCTTCCTCATTCATCAGATAGACGAACTTTGATGCTGACTGGAGGGTCACCACGATCGTGGTCTTTGTATCATGATCGCTGTGTGTTGGCTTGCTCATGCTTGATTCAGTTTAAATCGTAGAGAACACTACGATTTCTCTTAAACTCTGATAGACTACGATAATCACTTGCTTGTCTTGCAGACTCCACGCTTCCGAGAGTTGATTGCGATTCTTGACTTGGCTCGGCAGGCGCTCGGATCATCTCCACGATTCTGAGTGTGGCTTTCAAGACAGACTACGATTCTGTCAAGGCCTAACATTTACATCTCAAAATAGATCAACCTAACAGTTTTGATCTCTCTTCTATACATTCATTTACAGAATGATAAACATTAAAGTACAGACAACCTAATAATTTTTGATCTATCATCTAAGTCCTTGTACATATGTTCCTTGAAGGACTTTACACATAAGCATATATATTTACTTTCAACACAAATTTGAATATGTAATTCCCAACAAAACTGTTATATAATGTACTAGGTTTTATTGATCAGATTAATTATATACTTGGATATATATTTGCGCACAAAACTTTTACTCAACTCTATGTAACATATGCTACCAAAATTTGATCATCGTACAACAATCAACAATCTTCTTATTATATTGTAATTTATTAATTATACGTATAAATTTATTATTAACAAAATGAATAATCCCGCCGCAACACGCGAATTTGTATATAGTAATATACTATTGTCAAATCATATACTATTATGCCCCTTCCACAAAATAGTATTGTTTGGTTTAGTTCATTTTTAAATTTATAGTCAAAATTAACATTAGTATAATTTATTTTATTTTGATTAATACGATAACCATTATTGAAAATTACTTAACAAAATTTACTATGTATTTCCTTCGCTCCGTAATATATAATCAATAATATTGATTTTTTGAAAGAAATTTGAGATATTATAAGTTTAAAAGTAATATAAAATAATTTGAGTTTAGAAAATACACATATAAAAATGTAAACTATCTAAGTAGTACTATTAATTATAATATCTTTTAATTTAAAAAATTAAATAAATCACATAAATTTTAGATTTTAAATGAATCATCCTCTGTGTTCATAAAAAATACGTCGAGGCTTACTGCTAGTAGAAAAAATACCATCACATGTAAATTAGTTAATTACATAAGTAATTAATTGATGTGTATATCCACAACAAAAGTTGACATGTTTTTATTATAATATATATATTTTTTGCATTTTAAAATATTTTAAATTAACTTAAAAAAATCAAATTTAATTTTATATTTTGATATGGTGGGAGTATAAGACTATTAAAATTAAATTTCGAGTAGTAATATTAAAATTTAAAACCCCACAAATTAATTAATTATAAAATCAAATGTATTCTTTTACGGTAGGGTGGGAGACCGAGAGTAATTGAGCATTTCTTATTAACAAAAGCACACACGTTTACGGGTATAAATGAATTTAGTCGAGTCGAGTCGAGTCGAGTATTGAATTGTTTAAATTTGATTCATAAAATTTATCAAGTTTAAAATAAGATTTGATTGAATCTGGCTTTGTTATCGAGTCGAGCACGATTTTGATTCGAGCTCTAACAGTTTGAATTTTTAAAACGAATATAATATGAGTATCAATAAAAAATTATAATTTTAAAAAACTCGAGTAATTTATCAAAATTTTAAAATTTACTTCTATTTAAATTATTTATATTTTAAATTGAGTTCAAATCAAAATTTTAATTGATTGAGTATGACCGGAACCCAAACCATTTGGTTTAAGTCAATGGATGCTTAATTTTTTATCGAATTGAATTACAACTACCGGTGTCTGTCAACGGTCGTAACGACGACGTCTAATGCGGCACGATACATGGCGGGAAAATAAAAGCGGGTCTCGAAAGATCTACATTTCTAGGGTTTGAGATGAACCAACGGTTCTCCGGCATCCGTTACAATTCCAGCTATTCGCAAGCTCAGAGAAAAAGAAAGAGATGCCAACATACAAGATTAGGGGAATCGATGTGGATTTCCCCTTCAAAGCCTATGATTGCCAGCTGGTTTACATGGAAAAAGTGATCCAATCGCTACAAGATGTACGGTCATATTTATCTTATGCCTTCCCTTTCAGCTATACACTGTTTACTGAATCCATTTTTTTCACAACCTTTTCATGATACATATTTTGATAGTCAATTACTTTTATCACTACTATGCACTAACTAATGCTCCAATTTCATATATACTGTAACTGCCCCCCTTTGAATCCCCAAGTTTGGGAGATGCCAATACAAAAAACAATTATAATTATATGACGAGGAGTAGCTTCGTTACACTTTTCGCGGAATTTTCCCAATACACATTTAGCAACAAAAATAATAGTTTTAGCAACTACACGAGAACACAATTATTATTATTAGCGTGATGAATGTATCGTCACTAAATCTATCTTTTTTTTATCACTACATGTGTATTGGAGAACAATGGGTGGGAGGTGTAATGGAAGTGATCTAGGTTCATGATTACAGTATCAATAAACTCGTACTGATAGTGAAAAATTACAATAATCAGTTACACTAATCTCACATAAAAAAGAAGGAAACAAGTCTCACATTAAGGAAATAAACTCAAACATACATGTGAGAATCAAACATGAGACATAATGTATTGCTTGTAAGTTTTATTTGGGAGAAGGAAAGATAAAGTTTATCTTTTTTAAGAAAGAGATGGAAGGAAGAACTTTCCCATCCCACCCTTTCCTTTCATCTAAAATAAAACTCACAAGCAGGCTCTAAAAGTCCCAGGGCTTCAGCCTTCTTAACACAATGAAATTGTTCTCACTTTTAAACCTGTAAAATTTTCTAAATACTCATGACAATAAATTTGTGGTGAAAAATAGTTTGGCACATTTTCAGGGTATCAAGGCCCGTCATCATACATTTAGTATCAAATTTCATTATTGTGGCTACCTGATTGACAATGTAGTTAGATTATTTGTGATATATATAGTATAAATTAGGGAATCTGTTTTATCCCTAAGTTTGTTTCGGTAATTCAAATCACATTGAGGGACATAATTAACTATCTACTTGTAATTTTTATGTGTATCTGTGTTTCTCATAGCCAAGTACTATTGGGATTTATTTGTTCTTTCATTATTTGATAGCAGTATATCAACTTGTACTCAGATATCTTAGTTTTTCTTTGCTCTACGAGTGATTCAAACTGTTATATAATATATGTTTTTAGTTTGATTTAAAAATTAAAATCTTACAACTACGTTCTATAATTATATTTGTAAACCCTGCATCCTCTGCTTCTTTTATGTCCAAATTTACTCTAATGGTAGTTGGTTTTAAGTTAGAGTTGAAATTTCAGGAGTGGTTTTAGCTATCTTAGTAGAAACTACATCAGACACAACATGTCTCATATTAGTATCGGAAGTTTCAACTTAAAAATATCAGAATATTGTCTAGTTACATGTTTATTTGCTGTCTGCTTAGTTTTTCAGAATGGTCCTACCTAATAATTAGAGAACAGTTTATAGCTGATTAGGTATGATAACCTCATATATCTGAGCTTTATAAAATTTAAATTGTAGCATTCTTGATGATTGTTTTGTCCAGTAGTATAGCAATAGGTAGAACAAAATTTATATTAATTGTTTTCCCATCTTTTTAAGGGTCACTTTCCAATATCATTGTTGTTATTAATAGTGTATTCTTACTTATGTGTGCGCACATGCGTATGGCATGGCAGAGTTGTAATGCACTATTGGAGAGCCCTACTGGAACTGGAAAAACCTTGTGCCTTCTTTGCGCCACATTAGCTTGGAGGAAGAGTTTGGGTGGGTTTTCAACAGGTAAGAGTACAAGAAGAGGTCATGACGGGGGAAGCAAACATTCAGAAGACATGTCATCACAATCTGATTCTCCAAAATTACCCACCATAATATACACTTCACGCACACACAGCCAGCTTCGGCAAGTGATTCAAGAGTTGAAAAGAAGCAATTACAGGTCAAAGTTGATAAACAATTTCTTACTAAATTGATTCAAGATTTTTTGTTCTTAGTGATAATTTTTTTGATTTCACCATTATTTTCTAATTCAAAGGTAAACAGTGCCATTTTCTATTTTAAAATCATTAATTAACTATAGGCGTCTCTTTTTGACTTTTTTGTTTGCTTATATATAAAGGATCCTGTCTACTAGTGTACATATTCCCCCAATAATAATTGTCTAGCTTCAATTGAAAAGTAACGCTTTTCAAAATTATGGTATTACCGATATGGTAAATGCAAAGTTGATTCTGTTGCTGATATAGGGTTTGTGTGGGATGATATCAGTGTTTTTGGTAGAAGTGATCTAGTATATGGAGTCTGGGAAATCCATAAAACTTTGATTTATAACCAGTGTATAAAATACCAATCAGTTTTATATTGCATATGATCTGACACTTAATTGTCACAATTTATCTCCCCATAATGTTGTTATGTTTGATACAGAGATTGTGGTGGTACTTAGGCCTAGGTATATCTACAAGCAGAAACTGTGTACCTTTAGGGATATGATATTAAAAAGTGTTTCTAAACTTGTATGGAAAATGAAATACGATTGAAAAGATTATGGATTCGGTCCTTTTTTCTTTTTAATATTTTTATCATGTTCCTGTATTCATGAATTTTAAAATTAGTTATGACACATTGCAATTGAGTTATTGTATTATTTACTGGATGTAAATATGTCATGCGGGTCTAACAATTTTTGGAGCATGTCTATAGATAATTCACTTTAGTGGTTAAAAATTGGTCCAATGTCATGAACGTGTCAATTTTTTTGCAATGATGCTTCAAAGATTAAAACTACTTAGGAAATTAAATAAAGGGTCCTAATATTAGATTTTGTTCTTTGCTTCCCTTTAATCCTTGACAATTAGTTGATTTGCTAGTCTTTTATGGCTTTGCATTGTAATATTTTATTTTTGGTTGACTTTTATATTCACCCCTTAGTTGCATTCTCAATGCCATTTGTAAAATGTATTTTTTGTATTAAAAAAGTATCCTAATGTTAGATAACTGCAGGCCGAAAATGGTCGTACTAGGATCTCGGGAGCAATTGTGTATTCATGAAGAAGTGAGTTTACTTCGTGGAAGGGCACAAACAAACGCTTGTCATTCACTTTGTAAAAAACGTACAAAGCGGTACTGTGCCCACTTTCCTCGTGTTGCAGGTAATTATGTCAAGCTGAAGTACCCGAGCATGCCATTTTTCTCTATTTTTTTTTGGTTTAGGGGGGGGGGGGGGAATAGAATGGTAGGGTTAATGGGTATTGTGTTGGATGACTTGAGTTGATGCATCACATAATAAGGAAGCAACTTGGAATAATGAGTATGACAATATGATCTCCTTGAAGCTATAATAAGTATGACTATGTACTCTTCTTCCAAGTAGTCTTTACTATTTCCGTCCAACGTTACTCGTCTCCTTTGTTTGGCATGTGTGGCTTGCATTCAAAAGATATGTATTGATTTTCTTAAAATATTATTAACATATTTCATAAATCTATTGATTATAATTTTTTTTCTTTCTAAATTATATTATATAAATGTGTTTTTGGCACTCGTTAAGGTATATGCTAAACATAGTCAAAGAATGACGGCCAATAAACCAAAAAAGGGGGGTGGGGTGGGACAAGTGTACCTTTATTTTTAATTTTGTTGCAAATGGACTGCTTCATTATTTCTGCATCTTGCCCTTGAAGAATTCATGAGAAGTAATCCTGATCTTGGAGAAGAACCTATTGACATAGAGGACTTGGTCAACTATGGAAGAACCTGTGGAGCGTAAGGTTTTTATGATTGCTATTTTCATTTATGGCGACTTTATTATTAAATTATACTTACTTTGGGGTTTAATTTTAATCCATATTTTTAGGTGCCCTTATTACATGTCACGAGAGCTTCATAAGGCTGTTGATATCTTATTTGCACCGTATAACTATCTTATTGATCCCGGCAACAGAAAATCTTTGAGCATCGAGTGGAACAACAGTATACTTATATTTGATGAAGCTCACAACTTGGTAAGTAGAAATGATGTAAATTTGAGGTTTATTGGTATCCTGTTCTTATTTCTGATCATCCATTTTCTTGGTTCTACTATATACAGTGAGAATCATATTCCTGCAGGTTTGGTATTTCTTATAATTTACATTACGTTTTATGAACGTGATTACTAATGGATGATTTTTTAATTTAAAAATCCTATAAAAATTCAGGAAGGTATATGTGCGGATGCTGCCTCTTTTGATCTGCCCTCCGGGCTTTTGACAGCTTGCATTTCTGAAGCAAAAAGCTGTGTAGACCTTTCTGTCCTAAGGAGGGATAAATCAAATGACAAATCATGTAATCCAGATAATTTTGCTATTCTTAGAGGTATGTTGAAAAGCTAGATCTTCCTCAGATAGCAGATGAAATGAAGATATGTCAAACTCACTTTTTCCTTTTCTGCACATTCATGAGGAATCTTTTTATCACTCTTGTTAAATTTGTTATAACTTGCCTGATATGAAACAAATTTACCAGTGTATTAATTTCCACATCTATTACTTGCATAGAGCTAATGATGCTTCCTCTACACAAATCATCTACATTGCATTTGAATATATAAGTATTTCCTTTTGTCTTCTTTCATACCAAATAAATTTGAAGCACATTTCCTTCAAATCGTTTAGTTTCTTACTAGATCCTCATATAATACAGCACTTCTTCTGAAGCTTGAGAAGCGGATTTCTGAAATTCATATTGAATCCAAAGAATTGGGTTTCACCAAGCCTGGGCCATATATTTATGATCTACTTGCTGATCTAAATGTTACTTATAAGACTGCCACCATGCTCATTGATATAATTGAGGAAGCAAGTCTACTTCTTGAGGAAGGTTAGCCCCAATTATTGTCCTGATTTATTGCCAAGATGATGCATATATAGCACGTGGTTTTCTTAAGTAGATGCTATCTAACAGTCTCTTTCTATATGCTGATAGTTTTTGTTGTTGATTTTTTTTTTACTTATATTTTTTTGGGGATTTAAAAACATCTTCCCCCCGACCCCCGCTCTTTGCTTCAGATGCAAATGCTACTGACAAAGGAGTATCTCACAAGGTGAAGGGAGCTGTCTGCAGGCTAGAGAGTATTGGTGATATTCTCAAAATAATCTTTAGAGATGGTGGTACCACTCATGCAAACTACTATCGTGTAAGCTTGGAATATAGCAATGTTGGATCTTGGATGCCTATATTATTTACACCTTCCCTTGAAGATGGCATCATTTGCATCCTGCACTCTGATAATTCTTGTCTGACACTAATTTTTTACTCCAGGTTCATGTTCAGGAAGTGCATTCAAGTGCTTCTGATTCCTTTAAAGGTAGAGCGAGGAATATTTCTTCTTCCCAGAAGTTCAAGGATGTGCTTCATTTCTTTTCTTGATGTGTACTACTACTGTTGGTTTCTGTTTTTCATTTAACAGTCAAACAAATTCTTCTGGTTTGGATGCAAAATTATAATAAATTTGATACTTGTGTTGAATTTTAATAAAACAAATTTCATGAAGAACAATCACAGTCAATAATTTGCAATAAGATATTACTACTTCTGGCTGCAATGCAACGAGCCTTCGTTTTTAAATCAAACATTCAGTGTATGCAGTTGACAACTGGTGGGAATTGAAAACATGAACTAACGATAGGCACATTTGACTAATCTTGTAGCTCATACATTCTAATTATTGGAATTTTATACTTGAAACTCAAGCTCACAAAGACATGGATCTATCTTGATTCAAGTTTGAGTTATTACTGATCTGAATATTTATTATAGAAAATAGATTATAATGTTAGAAATAGAAAGAATACCACTCTACTCAACTCCCCCTTTTATCTCAAACTAGTTGGGGTATGCTAACAATGTATCCATATGAAATCGTCAACATAGAAAGACAGAGAAAAATATAGTATAACCAATTAAAATAAAAATAAAAGGTGGATAAAGGACGAGGGATGCGTCATATGTTGCATGTTGTCTGTATAAAATAGTTAGCTCTTATGACAAATAAAAATGATACATTAAAGAAAATCCTTTGCAAGTGCAGTACACAACATACCGTGGCTAAACATATAAAAGAGAACTGCTTTCATTTTTCGTAGTCCGAATTTAAGGAAAGTAGTTTTCATCTGTATCTCTCAAAGGAAAGCTGATCAGTACTCTACAAATATTTCTGATTTTAGATATATCTCTTAGAAGAACTTTGTGAGATACTTTGATTGTATAAAGGATATCCTTTCTGTTATGTTTTGTTCGTACATAGCCTACATTCTTTAGAGAATTGTACATGATGCCGATTTCTGCATCTCTCATTTACAGTTGGCAATAAATAATTCCATGCAAGTTCATCTTTGAGACAATCTACCAAGATATATTCTTCTACATTTTGTTAAATGTTGCAGTCTTGCAGAGCTTGTTATTTCTTTAGTAATTTATTTGCCTAATAAAGTAGCGATGGATTCTGGAATAGGTTGTGATATGTATTTGCAACTATAAGCTTATAAACTTATCCATGGAATTTTGGTGTTACAGGTAAGGCATCTAGAACCTTAAGTTGGTGGTGTTTTAATCCAGGGATTGCATTGGAAGAGTTCTCCAAGTTGGGTGTGGGATCTATCATTTTGACATCTGGTACATTATCTCCAATGGATTCATTTGCTGAGGAATTGAAGTTGTAAGTCACTTTTATTCGTGTTGTTTTCCTTGGAACTTGTTCTTCTCATGACTTATAAATCCTCCCCCCACCCTCCACATTGTAGAGAATTTCCCATACGTTTGGAGAATCCGCATGTTATATCAGGAAATCAGATATGGGCTGGTGTTGTACCAGTGGGTCCATCTGGTTATTCATTCAACTCTTCTTTTCGGAGTCGTGATTCTCCAGAATACAAGCTGGAACTTGGCAATGCTATTGGTATACATTTTATTGTTGATTCACTTTTAAAATTTTGATTAGCTCATTTTATATATAACATTATTAGATCACTGATTAGGACAACTCCCTCTCTTGCAATTGCAGAGGTTCTGGTAGAAAAATCCATTTAGGAAAGTAATGCAACAGGCAATAATAAAATCTTCATTCATCTCTTATGGTCTTATAAAATTATATAATTGTGGTGTTTTTTCCAACTTTTTGCCTTTGCCTTTGTCTCCCCCTCCCATGCTGTTTGGTTGGCAAACTGGAAAATGGGACTGAACGTAAGATTATTTTTTTCCTTCTCTCCCTCCCTCTCTGGAGTTGTCCCTCTAGGTAAGTTTTCTTTCCATCGTCTTATCTTCTTAGTCAAAATGTTCTCTTTTAGTATGCACCCCCTTTTTCCCCCTTATTAACCCAAATTGAGTATTTAATCCCTATTTCTTTTGAAGGCTTAAAGGGGTAATAATCCTTGTTGATTGGTTTTTCATTCGATTTTACAATACTTGTGATAACTTAAATAATAATCAAGCTGAACACTTTGCAATTATAGCAAATACTGCTTCTCTAAAACATATCCCCATGACTGTTGATTTTCAGGCACATTGCAACCTAATCTGTTGCCTAAATTTATCAAAATTCCCTCAAATAGGAAGTGTTGGGGTGGGGGGATAATCATCCACATTGATGGTTGAGGGAGCCAATAATTGAAGAACTAGGAGATGAAGATGTTAGAAACAATCAATTAAGAAGACATCTGTAGTCCTACCAGATTACATATATAGGGTGTTTTGAGGAAAATGTGAATATTATGAAAGAAAGATGAAGGCTGGAAGATTTACAACCAAATTTGAAAGTTAGAAAGAGATGTGAGTAGGGATTTCTTGAAAGAAATTGAGAATTATATTGAACAAAGAGAAATGATAAAGTAAGAAGATAGGAAATATGTTACCTTTGAAGAGAAAATCTGATGCAGCGAGAGAGCCTCATGCATTTCAAAAATGACTTATACACTTGAAATTAGCTAGTTTGTTTCTTTTAGGCATTGTTTTCCTTAAACCACATTTTTTTTAAAGCATCAATATTGGAAATTTCCGAAAATGGTTTTCCTTGAACAAACAAAGCTTGGTTTTGTTTAAGAATGCAATATATATAGACACAGACAAAATGGAGGTATTTTTAGTAGTGAAGCTAGTAGCTCACACCCTTTTGGAAAGTGCTGAGAAAGCAAAAAGCTGAAAAACCCACCACAAATATATACGAGAGAAGTGATTTTTTCATAAATCATATATGCTATTCTAGGATATGTATATGGAATTATTGTGAGAAAAAGCTCCTGGAAATCACTTTTATCCCTTTGGTTTTAGGTTACCCAAAACAATTTTTTTTAGACTTGGCAAAACTGACCCCACCAGCCAAAACTTAGGCTTTGGGCTTATATATTTCAACCCAAAAATTATGGGCCTTTTTGGCCCGGCCCGTGGGTGGCCCGGCACGCCCATGAAATTTATTTCACTTCATATATTCAAAAATCCCATAATACTAATGATAAATTGATATTTTTCTACAGGTAGTCCACCCATTCTTTTTTTCCCCTAGTAACAAGAGTAACCCACCTATTAAAGAAACAATAAAAAAGAAACTTAACAATCTACTTTAATTTTCTTTAGCCCAATGCAATAGTTTTAACTTACAAATTTGTCGAAATATTATGATATTTCGAATGATGTAGTTTATTTCTAAAATTTATAATACTTAATATAAGTTTCTGAAGAATGAATTAAATTGATTGAATAGATAGAAAGGTTAACGCAAAATAATAAATAAATGAAAAAGCCCGCGGGCCACCCTGCCCGTTACTCTTTGGGCCACGGGCCTCTTATTTTAACCCGCTAAAAACCTGGGGCCCCCAGCTTAGCCCGACCCGTTTGAGCTTGGCCTGCCACGTTGCCATGTCTAATGTTTTTGACTTTGGAATTTGATTTTTCAGTTAATCTTGCTCGAATTGTACCAGATGGGTTGCTAGTTTTCTTCCCATCTTACTACCTTTTGGACCAATTGATTGGGTACTGGAAGAATATGGTAAGTCCGCCTAAGGCAAGTGATGAAGAATTATCTTTTGTTTGCTTGCAGTTTTGATAGACCTTGCTCAATATCATGTAGAGTCATCCAAGCTCAGCCAATTCTAGCACAATTTGGGATAGAATCTGCAAACATAAGCTACCTGTTATAGAACCTAGACAAGCTTCACTCTTTTCTTCGGCAATTGATGTGAGTAACTCTACTTGCAATTATTCAAAACTTTCTCATATTATTTTCTATACACTGTTTTCACCTTAAATTTTCCAACTGCATTGGTTTTTGTGCAGGATTTTATGGCTAAATTGAAGGACACATCATGTTCTGGTGCAATATTTTTTGCAGTCTGTCGTGGCAAGGTATGATTTTGGCCTGAAATTTATTAGGAATTTCTTGTTGTATTATTTCTGCTTTTACATAATTTCTTGACCTTTTCTTTTAATTAGTAGATAAGTCATAAAAATTGTCAAAAGGAGCACAAGGTATACAAAAACACTCCAAATTTTAATTCCCCAGAATTTCCCCTATATAAGAAGCCTTTCCAAAAAGTAATTACATCTAGGCTCCTAAAGCAAAATCCTCGAAGAAATACACAAAAGACACAATCGATCCAAGAAACTCCTGATTTTGCCAAATATAAAAGCTCAAGAATAAGAATTAAAATTCAATCTCATGACGCTCATTGTCTTCATAATACCTATTATTCCTTTCCCTCCAAATTGTCCACCACAAGCAGTGTGGAGTGAGATCCCATCTTTGTCACTAACTAATTCCGAAAACAGTTTATCCCTCGTGTGAAGAAAGACTTTAAAGTTCTATTCCGTTTCATTAGTAATGAAAACTTCACATTGATGCCAGTGCACTCAAATTCATGACCTCTGGCAACATAACGTACTGCCTTTGTCATCCACACCTCTTGCGTTAGGATGAAAGCAAAAATCACGGCAGTTGCATCAGGGATTCTTTCCCTAACCGAATTTTGATAACTGTGCTTAGTGCCTGGATGTTGGAATGGATGTGATGGGCATGTTGTGGTATTAAGTTGAAAGTAGTTATGTCATGCCAATATTTTATTTAATTACTTCTTCCATTTTCTTTTGGATACTGATCTTATATTTCTCCCAGAATTATTGTGCAAGCAATTTCTTCAGTTAAGGCTGCATTGAGTTCCCTTGTAGGAGCCTAGATCGATGCGACTTGGGAGTGATAATTCTACTGAGCCTTAGCTTGAAGCATTACATCCTTTCTAATTATTGGTCCCATATACTCTCGCAGTTGAGGAATTAGTGATGGTACATGGCATTGGGCTGGGGTGTGTGTGTATAGTTTTATGTCTCAGGAGAATAAGGTGCCATACAAGAGGCACTGAATCCCCCATTTTGGTTTATAACGTAGAGTACATCACATTGGCAGCTATTCGATGTTAAGATGGCATTCATCTGTATTGACGGGACAAAAGTAGGTATTAGAAACTTATAATTTATTTATTTATTTTCTTAAAAAAAGTTTTGGGTGTAGAACCTAGCGAAAAGGTGGCCTATTGTAGTTCTAGCCATGTCTACATATATAACAAGTGTCAGTGGAAAATAAGATGTACATTTGTACATCCTTCAGATTTATCTAGCATTTTGCTTACATTTTAGCATCTATCTGCATTTTAATTTTCATGCTACACATGTAATGGTAATCCTTTTATGCCTAAACTGTTGAAAAGTTTTATACACTACTATTTTTTGATGTATTAGGTAAGTGAAGGGTTGGACTTTGCCGACCATGCTGGCAGAGCTGTGGTAATTACTGGTATGCCGTTTGCAACAAGAACTGATCCCAAGGTTTGTTTGCCTAGTTCTCTTTTTGCATAAACTCTTTGAAGTAATTTTTTGCGAATTTGCAACTGTTCCATGTTCTTAAATGATTTTTAATTTGTAATACGTTAATATAAGGGCCCGGTTTAAATACTACTATTATTATATGGAGTTTAATTTTTGACACGCATGATGCTTATTACTTTTGTACATGAAAATAAGATGAGATAGAACCTCTTGAAATGGTATGGGCACATTGTGGGTAGGCCTTTGGATCTCTTGTAAGAAGTGATAGGCTCAAAACTGGTGAGTCCTTGGGCAGTGGTAGACTGAAACTAACTTGGATAGAATAATTTAAAGAATAAGACATGCAATATATGAACATAGCATATAATATGGCTCTTTATAATGTAGAGTGGAGGAAAATGATTCATCTAGACGACCCCAATTAGTTTGTTATTATGCTTAGTTGAGTTTATGAAGCTTATTACATTTTGTAACATTGATATTATTTGCCAGCAATACCCCCCCACCTCCCTCCATTTATTTTTAAATCATTAAACAAGAAAGATAAATGTGGAAATTCTGTGTAAAATGAAGGCGATTCTTTTCTCTCTTTGTTTGGGTGGGTGGGTTGGGGGAATCAAACCTTTTTAAGTTTCATCCACACAAAAGCGACAGAGTTGTACATCCAGTTCAACTGGGTAATTAAAAATAGTCTTGGTTGTGCAAGATAAAAACCCGTTGCAGTAAGTTCTAGTCTAATATCCCAATTCTGAAGTCATGTCAATTAGCTAGGGCTGAGCAAGTAACCAAATTGTAACCGAAACCGCACCAAAAATCGCACAAACCGCACCAATTAAAACCGCACCAACGGTTTCGGCATATGTTGCGGTTTTAGGTGGGTTGAAAAACCAAATTTACAGTTTTGGTTTGGTTACTAGCCAAAACCGCACGCATAAAACCGAAACCGCACCAAATAATCATCATGTTTTATCAATTTTGCTACGAGTACATATTATTTCTCTACTTTAATATATTCTCCTCATTTAATTTTAGAAGACGGATATTGCAGGGTTCAATGAAAAATCAGCAATATCAATTATTTTCAAATCAAGAGTGGCTTGCTATTTCCTAAATCAAATGTGATAACATAGTATTAATCAACCATATAATTGTTGATGCCTAGAACTATTTTGCTAAGTTAGTTCCATGATTGTGTTCACTGCATAATACGTTTGCAGATTCTTAGATTCTTCAAAGGTCCATGAGTTGTGGCCACCACATTGAACATATTATGCATAAAAATTTGGTGGTTTAAAGTCCAGAAGTGATTGTGATATTTAAGGAAGCATCGAAAAACTTTCAAATTTATTGCCCAGATTAAACTGAGACCACAAAAGGGGGGCTCAAACTAGAGTTGGTATATAGCTTGTAACCAAATTTTCGGGTTTGTTATTTCAATTGGTTTTGGAACCAAAACCGCACCGCACCAATCACAAACGGTTTCATGTGCGGTTTTAGATTTGTCAAACCGCACCTAAGCGGTTTCGTGTGCGATTTGAGCTTCAAACCGCACCATGCTCACCCCTACAATCAGCATCCTCGTATTTCATCTGCATCAAGTATGATAAACCAGAGCCACAAACATCGTGTGCTCTATCATTTTAGTAAGGTTTCACATTTATCATGAAAGCGCATATAACATAAGAATTCATTGACCGACTTCTGTTCATGGGGTGGACATTGATTTCACCCCCCCCCCCAACCACAAAAAAAAAAGAGAAAGAAAAAGGCATCTTCATGTTAGTTTTATATAGGTTAACGTGTGTCTAATTTTCATGAACTTAATTCTGCATGAATAATTGAAGGCCAGAAGGACCAGAACAGATGAAACTTTCTCCATGTGTAAAATCTGAAAATATCAATACTAAATTCAGTAATTGGTGTCTTGAGTTTGAATTTAAAACCTTTTCATAAGGCCTGTGCAGTTTAATGTGTTTTTCTCTTTATAACTTTCATTGCTTGGTTAAATACTAAAACTGTTGGCAATCAAACCAACATTTGTCGCATGTTCTCTGATATCATGCTTGCTGTTGCATTTTAGGCTTTCTTGCAAAAATACAGATATGCATAGCTTTTAACTTGACATACTTCACTTTGAAATTTAGATACTTCTGTATGTAATGTGTTGGATAATTGTTTCTGCATACTATCTTCATATGTTTGTTTTATTTTAGCTTATTTAATCTATTTTCCCTGATGTTGTAATAATTTTTTATGACCTATGATAGGTGCGTCTCAAACGTGAATTCTTGGACCAACAGGCAGTGTCAATGCCGCTACGGACACGATGTAAGGTGAGATTGAAATACCTGTCATAGAACACCCTTTTGGTTTTTTGTGCTCCTTTTTTTCCTTTGGTAATTTCGCAAGTTCCTAAAACATTGACTTTGGAATTACAGGTTTTAACCGGAGAAGAATGGTATAGTCAACAAGCATCGCGTGCTGTAAATCAGGCTGTTGGCCGTGTCATTCGTCATCGCCATGACTATGGAGCAATTATTTTTTGTGATGAAAGGTCTTTAGTACCAAAATCTTTTCCCGAAACTTTCACAAACTGCTGGTTGTTAAGTTGGTAGCAAACATTACAATTAGTTGTGTTAGACATAGCTATTCATGATGCTCTGTAAGATTACTAAGCTGGCTAGGTCAAAGGGGTTAGATTCCTCCAATGCTGTCTGGCTCGAATAAAATTTCAATAAATTTTACAATTTTCTGGGAAGATACTGACCATTCAAATGTTCTAATACATAATAAATGATGTATCTGTTTCTTATTTCATCATTGTGATTGTTGGATATAATTGCCTATAAAACATCATTTCCTACATTTTAATGCTGTCAATGCTGTGTTTATGATTTTTCTGCTCTTTAGGTAATTAATCATAAGAAACTTTGACATGGTGCTAATTGTTTGACATCTAGTTCTCACTTCAGCTTTTGTGTTGTAAGCAGGTTCACAAACTCAAATCGTCAGTCCCAAATATCACTTTGGATACAGCCTCATATTAAGGTGCATATCTGGGACCTCTGGGTTTTAATCTAACTAATTAATTGGCAAACATCCCCCTAATATAATCTTTATTTATACAGTGTTACTCCAAATTTGGGGATGTGGTTTTCACATTAACTCGATTTTTTCGAGATGGAGGAAATCGTGGTCCTACAAAGCTAGAATTGTCCCGAACTGAAGAGCATCTTTTATTTAATGGTATCAATGCCAGTCTTTATGTTACTTTTATTTACTCTCAACATCTCCTGAAAATTTGTTTATAAAGACCTGACAGTTGGTTTCATGAAATCTTGCTACTTTCTGAATCAGCACAAAAATATAACTACTTCATTACCTTGTGTTATGATATTTCTCAATGTGTAGTACTATTATTATGGTTTAATGATTGATTAGATTTATTTTAAGGCTAATTTATAGCAATGCATTAATAACAATGATCGAGAGCGAAACTATTGGTTGGTAGTTTTTGTCCAATAGCAATATCATAGGTTGACTTTGAATTTCGCAGTTTGATATTAATTTATTTAATATGAACTTACTGAACCTGAGATATCTCTGCCTTGTATGATGATTGATATCCCTGATCAATAGAAATTAAGTTGGTAAATGCATCGTCAAGGCTGTTTTAGTATAATATTGATAAGTATGTGATCATTGATGGAAACCTGTTTGGAGACCAATTTATTCTATTATTGTGAATGCCAAAATCAGATTTACACCATTCAGTATGAAGCCAACACAAATTGAAAAGCAATATGCATCTTGGGCAGGAATGGAAAGATTAAATGACTTCTTCATATGCGGGTTTGCTAAAATATGGGAAAATTTCATCTGATGCCTTGAATAGATAATATTCTCCAAGTGTGTAGTTTACGTTATGTGTTGAATGTGATAGTTTTTGGTAACTTTTCCTTCTGAGTTTCTGATCCATGTTGGAACCAAATCATACTGTCGTCACGATCTGTTTCAAGTAGGATCTTTTAAAAACTTAAATTTTTATATAAAATAAACATTAAAAAGGCGACGTCTAATGGTCTGGCACTTTTGTAGAAAATGTAAATAGGCAGGACAGCAGCCAGTCTGTGGACAAACTTCTCCTTGAAAAGTTTCTTGTGCCTCTGGTAACTAATTAAATACTGTTTTGAGTGTATGTTCATTTTCAATGATGGACTAAATATTATTATTCATATGTATCTGCTAATTTCTCTTCTTGCTTGGTGGATTGTAACTTCAGGGCATGCCAAAGGATCCGACTTACTCTGCTGAGTCATTATCTACTTTAGCTGATGTTAAGCCAGGCAACTTTTCTGGTCAGCTCAGAGAAATACCTCCTGCTAATTGCTCATCTCTACCTTCATACAAGCATCAGAATCCGACCTTGAAACATTCAAGTGATCTTTTCTACAGTGAGAAAAAATTGTCAATTCCTGGGAAGAGAAATATTGAAACCAGCAAGCATATGTTAGTTGATTTGACCAGAAATGAGTTGCCAGATGAAAAACTAATGGACGAATTGATTGCACCATGTTCTTCGAAGAAGCCAAAGCTGGTAAAAACTGAGAACAATCTAAGTCAGAATTTTAAAAAATCTCACGAGCTTCAGTTTGCTGTCAAGAAAACATCACTAAGCAATCCATCTTTTGTTACTGATTCGGTGAAACAAGAGAGATTACAGATGTCTGAGAACATGAAAAATGCTCATAATGGTTTAGCAATGTTGCTTGAAGATGAAATAACTGGGACCCCCCATATTATCAGTCAGAAAAACAATGGTGCTCTGTCTAGCCCTGCACCAGCACCTTGTGGTGATGAGGAAAAAAGGGGATCTACTTTTCTCAACCTGGCAAGTATTTTGAATTCTTCAATTTTTGCAAGAGAAGTATTAGTTCTCTAAAGTAGAGGCAGTATTTTCACTCCTTAAAAGGCTGCTCACATTTTCCAAATCTCCAGTGTCATGAATAACTGGGCATAGTAGCTAAATATCTTACAGGTCAAAGAGAAGTTAACTGATGCAGAATACAAAGAATTTGTCGGTTTTATGAAGGCGCTGAAATTGAAAGCAGTGAAGATAGGCCATGTTCTGCAATCCATTGCAAGATTATTCTCTGCTCCAGATAGGCTCCCGCTTCTTCAAAGGTATAGAGTTTTCTCTACACAATTAGTGGTAGTTGCCTGTCTAAAGCTATTTGATCAGGCTTGTCATTGTGCTTTAAGTGACTCGCTACCCTGCATCATTTGGGTGGATTCCTGAGACATAACATAACTAAGATTAGCTGTTGTATTCTTTCAGTCTTGGTAGAATCTTTTACTTATCGTGGAATTGTGGGATTCTGGGTCATTATTCTGATTGGCAAGTTCACTTTATATATTTTAGTGTCCATTATATTTTAGCGCCAAGTATCTTCCAAGTTGGAAATGGTGAACTTAATTTAAAAAAGAGTTAGAAATGCTGGCACTGTGATGTAATCTGACCGTTGCTCGGCTTGTCATGTAACACATTTTGCACTTATATTATTTTTCATATCAACGACTTTGGTTTGGATTCAGCTAATGAATTCTTCCTTTCTGGTGGAAAGATACTCAAGCATGGCTATGCTACATACACCTTCCCATGTGAATAGCCATTTAATAAGTGAACTTACTATTTTCCATTTATTATGTTAAGCAAACGTGGAGCATTCTCTGTCTCATTTTGATGTGACCCTATACTGTGTAATTAATTGATTAAATCAAGAAAAACTTGAAAGGCACAATATAATTAAAAAGCTTAGTTTAACTCCAAGGGGTGGGAGAAACGGCAGAGGCCTTGAGTAATAACGTTGCTAAAAGCAAGTAGTTCAGTTTTCCTTTCATGGTTATGGTGGTCCGAGACTTCGCCTTTATCCTAAAAACTTGTACCAGCAATCCCATCAATTAACTCTGAAATTCTTGGTGCTTGCTCTGAACTCATACAGATGGTAATTAACTTAATTAGTTTCATCAGACCATGTTGCACCAATTGCTAGGTTGGAAAAACCAAGTGTTAATCTCTTGTTGAAAAGTGTGCTGTTTGTGCCTCCTACTTGATATATTGTTTGCTGTTTGGTTGGGCTCACTATCTTCTCCTAAAACAACAGAGACAATCTTACTTTTTCTGATTCATGTTATGTACGGACAAACGTAACTCTGGGGTATCAAGTACACAGTATACTTGGTGCCAAATTTTATGGGTTGTAGGTTATTTTTTTTCTGTTTGATATGTGTTTTACAGGATAGGTAGCCAACTAGCCATATAATTTGACCTTTTACTATTAATGGCCATCTGTACAAACTAAAGTAAGGAACTCTAAATTACTGTCATTTGAAACAGATGTTCCTTCAACTTATACTGTCAATCGGTTTGGATCTAAACTCAAAAGTATTTATCCGAAATCAATTTATTTATTTATTATTTTGTGAAAATTTAACATTTCCATATTACCTTCTACTTGAATGAGTATATACTGCTGTATATGCAGTTTGTTAAAGTGGTAATCTATTCTTCCACTTTAATTTTGAAATTTTAAATTTCAAAAAGCGACTCTTATCTTGGGACATCTTATAGCAGGGACAATTCTCAAAGCAAATATTATCACAAAGGTATATTCAGTTCAAACCCCCACAGGCCCCAGCTCTACCTGAGCCAAACATTTTCAGAAATACTCAATTGCTCAATCTAATTTATCCGTCAAATGAATCATTTATGTACTCCTTATATGATCCTTGTGAGACATACTTAGTTACCTTATATTTGGATTGACAAGGACCTGGCAAAAATGCATCATCCAATTATGAGGTTGATTGGGTTTATTGCCTGTGACAACTTACTAAATCATTTTGGAGTTTATGTCACCCCTTTTATATAAATAACTCAATTGTCTCCATGTTTTCAATACCTACAAGACTTTATTTTGGCTTTATATAGCATAAAATGATCTCAATCTTTTTTTGGTCGTTGTTGACAGATTTAAGGACTACGTCCCTGCAAAATATCAATCTTTATATGAGCAGTATCTAAAGTAGACCTTTGAAGTTGAAGAATTCTTCAAACCTAATGGTGACAAAGTATCCCATATATGCTGATGTAAGTCCCCCTTAAACGACTAGCTTCAGCATCTTATTGAAACATGTAATTATATTGCGCGTCTTATCAGCAGATTATCTGGGATTGGAGTTGTGAGGAAAACTCATTTTGTAAAGTTTCTGTTCCTGTCTAATAATATCCTGTTGATATCTTAGTTTGTTGCCAAGGATGTTCAACAGGTTACAACTTGTATACCATTGGTACATTTGTGCTGCGTGGAAGTTGGAGTCTCACCCATGTCGCTAGCGCCTAGCATGTTGGGTAGAGAAGTACAGTTTTAACTGAATCAGAATATGAGGAGGTCACTGGCGGCAGAGTTCCCTCAAG
This sequence comes from Panax stipuleanatus, assembly GCA_020205555.1. NCBI lineage: Eukaryota > Viridiplantae > Streptophyta > Magnoliopsida > Apiales > Araliaceae > Panax > Panax stipuleanatus. The sequence goes on along the minus strand of CM035117.1, from coordinate 3,204,400 downwards.
GCGTTGGTACTCCAGAGTTGGATATGAGATTGGAATGGGAGGTCATTATATCAGGTTTCCATGTTCTTGTATGGAGGAATAACAAGACCATTTTGGGGAGTTGGATATCCCTTATTTATGTGTAATTTTACTTCGTAGAAAATTGTAAATAGTGTTAATTCTGTTTTAGATTCTATGGTAGTTTATTTTTAATTAAACTTTAAGATTTTGCAAATTAATTTTTTAAAAAGTCAAAATATATCTAATTTGTAATTGAAAGAGTACTTTCGGAATTTGTAGGAGCACTCGGCCTAAGGCAACAAAAACATCTCATTATCATTGGTCAAAGCAATTATTTATAGGATAATGATATATACTGTGATTTTTATGTGTTGATTTTTTTATTACGAGTTAAGTGTATAAATTTAATTGGTAATACTTTTACGATGTTCCAATAGGACTCTTATCTATAAATAACCGCCCATCCATGTAGTCTTGGTCACAATATCAAAACATCAAGGCTTGGATTCCTCGATTAACGAGACTGACCATCCCCGGGCTACAAAAAGCCGGTGAGAGCTACAAAGATCCGGGGGTGGATTGAGGTAGCTACTTGGATTTTTCTTCATTATGCTCTAATTAAACCATGGCTTCTGTCATCTTCTTCTTCTTCGTCCAAGTCATCTTCATATCATGATTTTAAATTAGGTTGTGTTTTAATTTTTGGGTGTTTGCATCCTAGCTCGAAGGATCCAACTAGCTAGTGGAAGATGAAAAAGATTTAGCTGATGGCAAATGAAAGTGGGGTGGATGGTTTTTATTTTGATCTTGGAGAGACTTGTGGAGTTGGTTAGGCATTTTAATTTCTAGTTTGTTTGGGGCGAAAACTATATATATATATATATGTGGGGATCGATCCATAACAAACGTTGTAAAAAAGAGTCTAGTCTTACAACACATTGCGACTTTTCATCCGAAGATCGGTCGGTTAAATGAGCTATGCAATTATATATATACAAAATGGAACTTGCTATTCCTAGCTCTGATTTGTTAGTAATAATGGAAGGAAGCATCAACATCGTACGAAATTAGTAAGTTGATGGTAATTCCTCGGTCATCCCCAAAATAAGGATTTTTATTCAGTTGTCAAAGTCATACAGCCAAATAAATTACTTTTTATATGTACCCTTCACTAATTTAGAATGTTACGTAGTGTGGAATATATATGATAACCTATTCGTATTGGCAAGTGGAGTATAATTTAGTACCTTAACTTTAGAATTGTTTTCTTTCTTAATTTAGAACTTGAATGAAAGAAAAATAACTATCAAACCCAATGTATTTGATTGACACCTTGATTTCTAACAGTTCCATTCCGTACTTTTGTGCTGTTTTTGGGACTTCATTTGTAGGGGATGGGGCCAGATATGTTGGGAAGTGATTGTAATTTTTCTTTATCATGTTTGTTAGTTTTAAAAAGAAAGGGATTTTAATTATATTTTTTCGAAGAGAGGACAAATATTTTTATTTTAAAACTACACTTATTATATTACCCTTACATATTAATGTAATACTAAAATATCAACTTTCCCATCTTTTCCCCTCTCTCCAAATCCTCCCACTTTTGAGCCAAAAATAAAATCAACTTGACCTCAAAATCCTTTCCGTTCCTTCCTAAAAAAACTCACAAACATGAGATTTAAAAGAATTTTAATTATTTTCCCTTCTTTCCCTTAATTTATCCTAAAATAAAACTTATAAACACGGTATGAAATTACAAGAGTTTTAAAAAAAGGTATGAAATTACAATTGATACTTTTGCCAATTTTTACGAACAAAGCAGACTATTTCTTTCCCAATAATAATGAGGTCAGGATGGCCGAGTGGTCTAAGGCGCCAGACTCAAGTTCTGGTTCTCGTGAGAGAGCGTGGGTTCAAATCCCACTTCTGACAATTGGATATTAATTTTTAATCACCGATACAGAGGGAGGATGACACAGATTTGAGCTCATCACTAAACGGGCTCGTGGGTCTTGGCTTATTGTATATATTTTTTTGGATAAAATTTATTTTATTTAATTCTATTATTAAAATTGTGTCATTTTAAAAAGCGTTATTTTTGTCAATACTGCGTCGTTTTAAGTGTCATCAAGCGTCAAAACTACGTCGTTTTGTCTAACAGATGCCATGCCATGCCATACCTTTTCAAGGGGTTATATCTCATCTGATGAGTCACTAAATCCTGCTATAAATAGCCTAGGAGGAATCTATTTGGAGCATTCAAATTATCGAAACATCAAGCATTCTAGTGAACATTATTTCATAAGTTATTCATAGTTCATTTTGAGAGAGAAGTTCAGAACATTAGTTTAGTTCGTTGTGTGTGTTATTTGTTGTGCTGCTATAACACACGTTGTCATTATATCTTGAAAGACAAGTGCCACCAACTTCAAACACCATAAGAAGAACATAATTTTTTGAAAGACATATTATCAAGTACTAGTCTTCACATATTAATTTCTTACAATTCTGATTGAGTGCAGATAAATTCTTGACATACGAATATGGATCGTAGGCACGTAAAACGCATTGAGCGAGTTGTAATAATTAGTTTAATATTTTTGTGAAACACAATTTTGGAGAAGGAATAATTACTATCCGAGTCGAAAGAAGGCTGACAAGGAAGAAATATAACCCATTACCCATTATGCAGTTTTAGCCAGCCTCTAAAGTCTACGACTCCATTCCCACCAAAACCCTTTGCATTAAACAAACTTCCACCGCCCCAAACAAAGTTAATAATTCCACAACAAAACAAAGGCCCAAATTAGAAAAATACTTAAAAATGAAAACAAACGACTTACAAGTGGATGGAATGGAACCTTGAATTGGCGCGTCATCACAAACTTCCTATTTTAGGGTCCCCATAGTTGGCCCAGTGCCACGTATAAGTTTCACCACCGCCTCTCAAAATCACCCTCTCATTTTTATAACCACCCATGCCCATGCTCATGCCTAGCGCGTACTAGAAAGACCCCCCACTCATTTCATGATATAGAGAGAATAAAAGGCTAAGGCAATCACTTTCAGTGAGTGAATCAATCCAAAGCTCTTTCTATTTATTATATATACGCCCCCCCCCCCCACCCCACCCCACGCTCTTTTCTTCTCCGCCTCCTCCCCCCTTACACTAATTGCCATCTTTTCCCTTATCTTCATTCTCAACCGTTTCTTTCTTAGTAAAAACACATGTGCTATCCGAGTGTTCACTGGGTTGATGCCTATGACCCGACGAATCGAAATCGGATTTTGGTGGCAGTGGTGCAAGAGGCTAGTAGTAGGCATCAGGTGGTGCCAGCTGATGAATCGGTGAGAATTAGAGTGGAAGACGGTGGTGGAGTGATGAAGCAGTGTGTTTGTTCACCCACGCGCCACCCAGGTTCGTTCAGGTGTAGGTATCATCATATAGAATATAAATGGGTCGGTCGACTGGGACCCAAACCCAGCTAGTCAGTAGTACTTGTGTATTATTTCTTTCTTTCTTTCTATCGTACAAAATGGATTTACCTCCGGAACTGTATGTATTTCTTGTTCCCCTTATAAAGCCAATGCCTGGATGTCCCTGTATGAACAATAAGTTTCCAAGATCTGTACTACCTGTTTCGCTTTGTAATCTCTCTCTCTCTCTCTCTCTCTCCCCTTGTTATTTAGTCCTTCCCAAACAGAAAGAGGTCCCATTTCATCTCTCTCTCGCTCCCCCCCCCCCCCCCCCCCCCCCCCCCGTGTTTCTACTGTGTGTATGCATTAACTTGAGTTCAGCTCCACTACATAATTTATAACGTTTCATCTAAATGCCTACTTTTGCATGCAATGATAACAGTTAGAAATTTATACAGATTACCAGTAAATACCGCCTCCGCCGACAACGTACCGTATACTGTAAACGTAGATTGAGTTTTATTTTTACCATGGGTTCTATATTTGTTTTGTGAAAATGATTATTATATTATATGGTTGTATTTTGTCCTTAAAAACATAAAATACACGTTTTTTTTTATTATTATTATTTTTGGATGACTACGAAGAGTTACTTTAGAGATGATTTTTAGCACAAAATAAAATTCAATAATTAAATTGAATGGGACTTGCTGATTAGAGTATTATAAAAGGGGAATAGATTGAATAATAACTGGCATTAACAAATTATCTTGCACAAAGATGTAATTTGGACAAGGAAATTGAGTATATTATATAATACGTGGATACAATATCTCCCCACGATAAGAAGATGATGACATAATTACAGGAACAGGAGATGATGCAATTGATATTACAGATTTTCACATACCCTAAACTTGGAAAGATATGGTTGCCTGCCACCTTCCATATGATATCCACATTTATCACTGAGCATAGAATACAAGAGTAAGTAAAATAAATAATAATAAAAAAAAAATTACTCTTCTATGAGCCTATATTAAAGGTATTATTAACAGTCGGCTATCACTTTTAATCCCTGACCCCCCTAACCTCTTCCGGCCAAAGGTTAAGAAATAGTAATATCTCCCTGTTGAGGGGTACCAACACATGAAGCATACAAGCAATTGATGGGCCACAAGTATAGAGAAGCCATCAACTCAAGGAAACCAAAAACTTGCTAACAAAAATAACAGTATTAAAAATGAAAAATGCCTTACCTCCTCCGGGTAACAATTTTGACGAACAATTGTTTGATCGTGAGTATTTGCGTCAACCTCGCATGATACTTTTGCCTGTTAAAAGTTAATTTATGTTAGGTTCAGAAAAATGTGCTTCTGATCTACAAATGAAGAATGTATGCAAAGAGATTTAAGGGAAGCAACAAGTAACATTGGCTTTAGGGTAAATAAAGTATCACTATTGGCTTTGTGATGGTCCAAACTGCAAAAAATACTAGAACAAACAGTCTGCAAGACATTAGAAAAAAAATCGATGAACATAAAATTTCAAGGTCATGGACAATATACATGCATTCCGATATGTATATTCAAAGACAAAACAATAATTATACGCTCATTTATTGTGACTGGTGATCCAAAGAGTTTTCAAGTTCTATACATGCCAAGGCATATTTGCTAGTGTCCAATTCATCATCAACTCATTTTGTAAGTTTCTCTAAGGTGCACCTGATAAATCTACCATGCGTGAGAGAAAAAAGTGATCTGGTCATTGAACAAATACAGCAAACAAAAAATAAATTATAAACAGATGCTCCTAAAAACAATACTCCCTTGTCCTTAAAAAGGAATACTCCATTAAGCTTTTGTCCAAGGGTTGATTGCATTTGTCAGGAATGTCCTCTATTAAGCTTACTCTAAGGGTAATTTTGTCCTCCAACATATAAAACAGCCATGTCCTTATACCACAACCCAAAGCTTTAAATTAAGGAGAATTATCCATCCCTTTTCTTTGATTGGTAGAAACCACTCTGATCAAAACATCAACAAAACGAATTATTCATTCATAAGAAGTATTCACCAATGTAAGTTGTGCACAATACAAGCTGTTCTCCAACTCATCTTCAATAAAAGTCACCTTTAATCAACTACAGTCTACAAATACAATATCCTGCATCACTCTTTAAGTTGCAAAAATCCACCTCAACATTTCCATTTTGGTGGTCACATGCTTGTTTCTTCATTGTACTCGCATAGAGATAGAGGTAGAGGTCCGTAAAAGTCAACCCGGGACAATAAAAACATTTGGCATTTCGACTTTACCATGTTCATAGCTATTGTCTCCAAGCTTGACTCAAAGATCAGATTTAAGCTGCCTGTTACCTAATCAAGTAGGTCAATTACAATTTTGCTATATTTGCACTTCGCTGCTCATATTGATTATTGATTAACATTATATGCTAAACCTAATGCAAATGAGATAAGAGCAGAAAAGGTAAAAACTATAAACAAAATGCTAGAGAAAAACTTTTGCAAAAGGAAAAGTGTGAATCCATGAAAGCCAACCTGAATCCCCTTAAACCAACCCTTAAAAACATTTTCTCTGGTTTTCCTCTGATATAAAGTTAGAAATAGAACTTCAAATTACAATTTGTTTCTTTCTAAATCTGAAGTCTCTGATTTGGAAATTGGAAAGAGTGAAGGACTCAAGGAAGGAACGGAAAAGAAAACCCATGAAGTGAAAACATCTAAATATATAACTTGACAGATCTAAAATCAAATAATGTCTATAATCAAGTATATTAAATATATAAGCATGGAGCCCTCTATATTAAGCCATTGTCGTTATAAGCATTGTAATCCATATTATTATAAGTAAAGTGCACTCCATCTAATTACTTTAGAAACTTTCCAAGCGTTTATCAGCTTGCTTAACATGCAAAACAAACCACTAAACAAGACTAACTAACCCCACCTGCTCATGACTCATGAGTAGCATAGCATACAAGCAATCGCCAATACTATTTACCACCAAGCATTCAACTACAGCTTTATCTTCAACCAATGCTTCTAAAATCTGAAAATCACTCTAAAATTTTGTACATTCTCACTAATGGAAATATTAATCATCTCTTCCACTATTAATCAATTTTATTAGTACTTTGACCAATCATAATTCCAAATTTGCTTCTAATCCTTCCAAATCATTACTTTACTCTATCTTTCCCTCCTGGAATTAAGCCTAACAACAAAGTTTCGCTTGCTAACTCTATACCATATACATTATGGACAAATTTATTTACAAACAGTTACTAACTTACTATTCAAATGCTCACACAAACTCTATAATAATAAACTATAGATAATTTTTACCTTAAGGGGAAGGTTGAAGAAGAACAGGCCAAGCTGACCTTCTACCTCTGTGACGGTATCAAAGGGAATTGAACCTCTGGCCAAATCTTCAATCAGCAGAATCGTATCTGACAGAATTTCAACCCCATCGAGCTCAAGCGTAGCATTAACATAAGACGATCCTCTAGCCCTAATATGGCCTTGATTGGATTTAACGAACCCTAGCTGCTTTCCTCTGTACCCAATCGAGGCGGTTAGGGAGCTATATGAGAGAGAGTAGATGTCAGGGTTTCGAACTTTGACGGTGAGGTCTAGCGTGATGTCTAGTGATATGTGTGGGACAGCGCTAACGTGAAAGCGGCGGAGGTGGAGGCGGGCAATGCTCAGGTCAGGATCGGAGGGCCAGAGGATGTAAACGACGGTAGCGAGGAGGAGGACTGTGGCAACGGAGATGAGTATCCGGCGACATTTACAGCGCTTAACGGCGGGGAGATAGATAGGCAAAACGATATAGTTTTGCCGGTTGTTGCGATAGTTGATATCCGGGGGAAGAAGGTGGTAATAAGTTGAAGAATCGTCGAGTTTCCCGGGCGCCATTGGCGGGAGTCTTCGGGTAAAAGGTCCGAATATACAGGAGAACGGAGAGAAATAGAGAGAGGTTTATTGGGGCTGTTAATATTGTTTGGGTCGGGTGACCGTGGACTTTCATTTCATTTGAGGGAATTTTATTATGTTGATAAAGAAAAAGTTAGAAGCTTTCTTTCAGAAGTTGAGAAGGAAGTTTTCAAATTTTCTTTCCCTTCCTCTCCATCAATATAAAACCCACAAAGGGTGGACGGACTGACTCACTGAAGAAGAAGAAGAACTCTTTTCAGCCGTTATTCTGGTGGTGGTCACCTTTCTTACCCATGAATCTTTTGGCTGGCACGCTGATAATGTGTGCCGGCCGGACTAAGACCGGATATTGCCTCTCTTCTTTTTTTTATAGCAACAAAATTGAAGTTTTAACAAATAGGGGTGTAAGCCGAGTAGAGTAGCTCGGTACTCGACTCGACTCTAGATCGGTTCGAAAATATGATCCAAAACTTGAATTCAAAATTGATTCGAGTCGAATCTGATCTATACTTGTTTTCTGTTTAATGATACACGAGTCGAATTCGAGTATACCAGTGTTCGCTCAGATTAGGGTTTGAGTATTTAATTTTTTCTCTAACCATACTCAATACCTGCTCGATGGATCATATTCGAATATTGGTCTGATTCCATACTAACAAGCTAAATGTGTGATTTTTGTATCAATCTTTATAATTTATAAAGTGTAGTATTAAATTGTGTAAACTTGTACGTGAATAAATCAATAAATTGATTGTCAATTTATATTACATTTTTTGTAATTCCTTTACATAAATAAAAATAAAAAACTTTTATATATAAATATTAGTTCAATAATCAATTTAGTATGTAGTGGTTCAATATTAAGTGAAATGGTTTATATTCGAAACTCGATTTGAAGGCTCACGAGTAGCTCGTTTTGTAAACGAGCCGAGTACTTACGAACCGAGTAGGTCCGAGTAATGATCCGAGTCGAATCTGGCGCAAAATTAAAAATTTCTAATTGAATCCGAGTCGAATTCGAGCTCGATTTTTTCCAACCGAGCCGAATCTGAGCATTAGGGTGTTCAGCTGATATTCGACTTGTTTACATCCCTATTAACAAACACTACCCTACGCTGAAGAATTATTAAGCACTAGTCACAGGATGGATGGGTGGGTTTGTTACGAGTTACCCGTTGTAAAAATAACAAGACTCCGAAACTGATCATAAAGCTCTTTAGATCTCAATGCTTTGGCACATGGGGAAAGTACAAGAAAAGAAAGTGGATTTTCATGTCTCAACACTGTTCATCTGGAATATATTAGTACAATTTTTTAAGTTATACAAGCAAATTATACAGACAAAAATACATTACATCTCACTATGAGCTCTCATTTGGTTTACGGGTCTTTGAAATGGATAACAAGTTTCTGTACATATCTGAACAAGCAAGAGAAAAATCTGATATTGATCGGAAAAGCTCCGGCAAGCGATTTTTTAAACTTGTCAAAGACTTGTCCCGCACTTGAACGCACTGTCTCTTGTAGGCTTCCTCCTCTTCTTCCAACCTCTTCTTTACCATTTCCACTGCAAACTGCCTCTCTGCAATATGATCCTTATCCGGCAACCTCTCTGGGTCCATATCATCCGGGGGAGTTCCCCGCTGCATATGCTTGTTATACCAATCTTCAAATTGTCGTGTTTTGCGGTTAAGTTCCTTTCGGGTCTCCTCGCACTTGTCCCTCAATTTCAACTCCTCTGCTTGATATTGCATTATAGTATTAACAACAGCCGCAAAGTTGAATATAGCAGTTCTTGCAAGCTCCTCAGGAAGCTTATCGAGGTGATCATGCCAGGCATGTAGAAGATACTGAATTGGAGGATTTTGAGGCCTTTGAGGAGATGAAACCTTCTCCTTCAAGTTGTTATCTATGGGAATGAGATTTAGTCTCAGCCAGTTGTTTAGTTCTTTTATGTACCGTTTCTGTTGGGCCATAAGCTTCTCAAACTGTGAATTCCACTCTTGGACAACAGCCCACAGCTGGACCGTGCGTTCATGGTGGTGTTCGCTTGTTTCTTTGGGGGACTGAGAACTGTCCAGATCCCTCAAGGCCTGCACAATTTTCGACTGGCTTTGGTGGTGTATTCGCATGGTCTCCCACATTGTAGCCATCCTGCACTTATACACAAAATGCTCATGCTTTGAGTTTAGAAGAATGCAGAGCACGTAGAATTTTATTTCGTTATGCTGTCAAATAGAGAAGATAAGACATTCTACGGGAAGTGCAGAAGAAAAAATGTCAAGAACTGTTAGAGTATATAATATCTTGTCCCACATGGAATACCTTGAGAAAATATGTCTAGTTTATAATAATTTGGGTCAACTCTTCCCATTACCAATTGATTGTAAGTTAGAGACCTTGATGTCTTTATTTACTAGACTTTGAGCTCATGTTATAAACTTAACATGGTATATTGGTATCAGAGTTTTAGGTGTGCAAAATGTTGGGCCCTCTATCTACTAACTTAAGCTTTTAGATGAGTTGGTTACTTAACATGAGTGTTGAGATCGGGCAACTAAGACTTGGAGACTTAATATACAACTTGAGAGGCTACTCCACTCATTGCCAATTGGTTTTGAGTTGGATGCTTCAATATGGTAGCAGAGTAGGCACCATTCATGTATAGGCCCAACGGCCTACACGTTCCACGTCACCCAATTAAAATTGTCCATATGTTTGGCTCAAAATTATGTCACACATGAGGGGGTTGTTGAGATATAAAGTTTCATATCGGGCAATTAAGATCTGGAGACTCAATATATAACTTGAGAGGATACTCCATTCATTGCTAATTGATTTTGAGTTAGATAAGTCTAACATGGTATTAGAGCGGACTATCCATGAGTCTAATTAAACACTCTTCTTAGCCTTCATTCTTACCCACTTGCAGTCCATTTCTTAAGGGTCAAAGTTACCCAATTATTAACTAATACCACTTATCAATTGGGCCAATAGTTGGGCCAATAGTTGCCCGTGATTGACTAGCTTCTTTTGAGCTTGCTTATCTTGTACGAGTCTTCATATTCATCAACGTCCACATGCAACACTCAATACATCGGGTTACATGTGAAGGGGAGTTTCTCATTGTCAATTAGTTTTGAGCTAAAGAGCTTGATGTCTTTATATACTTGACTTTGGACCCGTTTTATAAATCTAACAAGAACTTTATCTATACCCAGAAACAAGAGAAAGAATATCAATGATAAAAATTACATGCAAGGGTGCAGGGAAATTAACTGTTCATTGGAAATATATGATATCCTGTCCAGTATATTAGTCATATAGATGCAAACATAAAAAACCACAGGAGTATGCTATCTATGTGCATGCATATTTCCGGAACATAACTTACCCATCAACAAGTGCAACAAGTTTTGGGTACAATTGCTCATCACGCAGACGATTTATCTCTGAAACAGTTGAATCCATGGATTGCATATCAACAATATATCTTGTATGCAGATGACTTACTGCTGCTTTTGTTCTTTCCAGCGAAGCAGTATTTGTACCACGTTTCTTTAGCTTGTTCAGTGCAGCAACCTTTTTTTGATATTCAAGTTTCATCTGCTCACCTGCCTGTTGAGCATCAGCCAAAAATCAACATGCAACTGTAATCAGCTCTTCAGAAAAAAACTCGTAATGTTAAGATTTTAACATATGCACATGTACACAGGAAACAAGAGACCAGTTTAAGAACTATGGCAAAAGGCATATAATATACTCGTGGCTGAACCGGGAATGCACTTCTGCAGCTAGGTAACTGACATTGCATCAGCTTGGAGATTACTAGAAACATCAATTGTATTTTTCAGTTTTATACAAGTAACACCCACTGGTTACTAGGAACTCTGGGTATGCGGAATGAAAAATAGTACAAGGAACGCTTGTCTATGTTAGAATGCACAAGGCATTTAAGTCCCATACCACGATTCGGAACGTTAGTACCTGGCATGTGAAACGTAGGGCAATACGAGTTCCTTTGTAACACCCTAACACCCACTACTAACATACATGCCTTGAAGGAGCACATTTAGCAAAGAATGTATTGGATTTATGATTAATGAGAAAAAAACATATTTAGCAATGAATATCTTGAAATTATGCATGGCGAGCAAATAGAAAGCCAAACAAGATAGTCCCATCTTTTGTACAAAAGTAACCATGCAAACTCCCTATATCATAATAATTTAGTAAAGAAATAATACAAAGATGAGACAGGGGCTTGGTTCCAGTGATCATCCCTCCCTAGCATTGGCTAGGTTTCGAGCCTCATCATCCCCCATCCATCCCCACTCCCCAGGGAAACTGTAGGTGTGTGTATAGATATACATAAGGAAGATTGATTGTATAAATACAGATGGAGATAAAATAATAAGACGCCCACCAAAAATTTAAAGTATTGCTTAAATAGGATAATCCTAGATCCATAGAGCTGACTGAGGTACTCAAATAGAGCATGGAAAGCCCAAAACTTCATACGCTTTCAGCAGATGATCAGTGACTTGTGCCTGCATAGTGTATTTGTAGATCTTACGCATATATCATTCTAAACAGTGCTGTTTGTAATATTATGTATGCTAAACAAGGATCGTCAAATCTGCCCTCTAGCACCAGATTGAAATTTAATTTCAACAAAACAAGTGAAGAACTAAGAGAGATGAGTGGAGATGAATGAAGTATTATCTTCGCAATTGGAAACTTGTACATATGCACATTCACCTCCCCCCCACCCCCACCTCCACCCCCAATTTTAGGAAAAGAAACTGCTATTATATTCATAGTAAGTAATGACAAAATACATGTGTTACTTCTGCAGTCAAAAGGAAATTTCATATCATCATCTAGTAAATGGAGTTGTCCTACAAGGGACTAAAAATTTGGTTCTCCAACAGTTCTCATACCTTTAAATTAAAAGTTCAAACTACAGCCACTTGCACCCCCATATAAAGAAAAATGTACCAAACCATTGCCCATATGAAGAATAGAGATGATGAATAGAGAATTGATCACTTAATTAAGTTACACCAAAAGAGAGGAGTTACCGAGACAGAAACTTTGACACTTTGTCTATCTCACTGAAACTAAGAACGAAATCAATCCCAAAGTTTTAAGTAAAATCAGAAAACACTTCTGAGGATGAATCTTGAATTCTAGCTGAAAAAGTTGCAACGTACCTTGACTTCATCAAAAAGTTTTTTCTCCCATGCAAGCAGCTTGTCTAAAACCGTTGCATGAGTTTCGTGCTCTTCAGAGTCAAAGTCATCGTCCCCATTATCAGTATTTGGTAAACCTCGAAAAGACCTATTCCATGTGATGACACGCATTACCCTTGCAGAATGATCGATATGGCCTGCAAAGAAAATATCCCATTTATATAAATGTAAGCATTTAAAACTAAATAACTTCATTTTGTCATCCAATCTTTCTCTATACTGGAGCAAGTGGTATTAGGTCACATTACTTTGGCATTTGTTGTAGACAAGTTAGATTAGATATAACCTTAGGAATTGGACAGTATCATAAAGCTTCTTCAGCCGGTTACTACGCATGCTGTGCTTTAGGATCGCTTTAGGCTTTGCTTGGGAGTTTTCCAATGAAGAGGAGCATAAAATGTTTGGGAGAGAACGGAAAAGAATAAAAGTCTATTTTTTTATGACAAGGAACCAGTCCAATTATAGTATTATACACCACTCTGTGACGCAAAGCTGAACTACAAATCTCAGATACTTGCAGCCATCCACATATATCATCGGTTGTTATCGGGTGTTCTTGTGCCCGATGAGAATTGAAACCTTGATCTCTCACTCAAGAAGTCTTAAACTCAACCCTATAACCACTGGGCACCCTTTCGGGTAATTTGCTAATGAGTTTAAGGAAGAAGATAAATTACTTTCTTTCATGTTTGCCTCAAGTCAAGAAGAAAAGAAAAAGGAAATTGTCAAGTCTATATAGGAATTAGTAAGTTATATTAAATGGACTTTACTACTTTCTCTATAGTTCTCTTCATTTCTTTTTGTCACTAAAACTCACAAGCCATACAAATGGAAATAAAGTGAGGAACTTTGTTCCCATCAGATATATTTTTTTACAAGTTTTCTTCCAATTTATCTTCTTTGCTTTCCAAATATAAATTCTCAAGCATAGCGTTAGCGAGCATTGTCTAAAGATCACATGAAATGAAAAGTGTGTTCTAAGTGCTTCTCACAAATATGTCAAACACAAACTCGGGATAATCTTATTCACTAATTTTGTACAAGTTATTCTAGTTGCTAAGAATAGAATACTCACTTTCTCACCTACAAATCGGATGGGTGGTATCATCAAGAGGATTCATTTCTCCAAATGCTAATGCAAAAATTAAGGTAGCATCGGTCTTCTTTGTATTATTTTAAATGTTCAATCACCATTAACATGATTAGCATCAAACTGTCGGTGTTTAGAAGCATCCTATGTAAAGCATTTTTATTACTTTTTTAACATATATTGACACACACACACACACACATATATATATAAATATATATATATATATATAGTGTGTGAGTAAATATGTCAATATATTTTTCCTTGTAGATTCTTGAAAAAAGTCTGATTGCATTAGCTATAGCAATGACTTATTCCTATGATACCACCCATCCAAATCTGAAGGTGGGAGAATAAGCAATCCAATCAATTGCATTAAGCTAAAGAATACGGTCAACTTAATTTCTGAGACATCCTTCAGCCTTGAATATAGACAATAACCTAGTAAAGCATCCAAAATCACAACAGTCGACATATAACACAAGCTTAAGAGGCTTTCTAATGCCCTCTCATCTTATCTATATTGACAAACTGCTGCAACAAGGACGTAAACAAACTGGTCTACTCTCGAGCTACCCTTGTCCAGCACTCCAGCTTATTAACTAAGGACTAAACACTGATATGTCGAGTTTGGCATGTATACACACATATATTATACTACCTCCGTCCCACAATAAGTGCTTTTTTAGGCTTAACATTTTTTTCCAAAATAAGTGATGTGTTAGAACTCTAATATAATTTTTACAATATTTTTCCATATGTGCCCTTATGCATCCAATGGTATTTATTGCGTATTTATTGGGAAGTTGAAAAGTTGAAGAAAGAGAAAGAGAGACCAAAGGCAATAAAAAAAAGTCAGCTCAAACAAAACAAAGAAAGTATATTAAGGGTATTTTTGTCATTTTAACTTGTGTATTGGTATGTGTGATTTAAACTAAAAAAGCACTTATTATGGGACGGAAGTAGTAGTTCTTCAGTCCAATTATGTAGGAACACTTTTTTTAGTATGTTTGACACATTTTAAAATGTGCCAATTATACATTACATAAGGTATATGTAAATTATTAATATACTACCTCCACACCAAAATACAAGATCACTTGTCTTTGTACAAAGGAAAGTTTTAGAATGGAGGGAGTATTATATTTTCAACTATATTAGAAAGAAAGAAATTTTGTTGTTGAACACACAAAAAGTAGCCATATATAATTGGACAGTGGCAGTAAATTATTAATGTTAGTATGTTACTCAAAGAGTCAAATAAAACCTTTAGATAAGAAAAGGCAGTTTTGTCCTAAAGATTCACCCAGACATATTAGTCCTATAGCTTTCAACTCAGATATATTAGTTATATACAACTTCAAATCGCGCTACTAGTCCTATAAACTCTGAAAATAATGAGATAAGTAAATTGAGTGTTTGACTAACTTGCCTAATTTAAAAGTTATAGGACTAATACGTTTGAGTTAGAAGTTCTTAAGACATTATAAGTTTGAGCACATACACTTTAAACAAAATGTCCGGTTTTAAAACTTAAAAGGAATGTTATGTATTATTTAAATGCATATAAAATTATTCCACACCATTTCATTAAGATAGTATTTTTTTTAACCATTTCCTGTACAATTCATTACTTGCCAGAAAACAATTAATGACTTGCCATAGCTACTGAAATTCACTTAGGTCTGATATCAATATTGAACTTCTGTGGTTTTGTGGTCTAGTAACTAGTAAGGATTCCAAACAGCACCATCTTCATGACAACAAGAAAATACGGAAAGAAACAGCATAGTTGTTGCAAAGTTTGGACCTTTGAAATTCTCAAAAGCATATAACAATTTCATTACCTCTATTGTCTGCAAAATTGGAGTGGTAATGCAACCGATTGGCCTCGAGCATCTTGGAAACCTCGTAAGCACTCTCCGATGCCTTAAGGAAACAATCGTCAAGCTCACTAAATATCTGCAACAAGTTCACACTCCCACCACCACCTTTCCCCACTCTCTTCCCTTCCCCTGGAGCCACTACATGCCTCACCTTCTTCACCACCTTAGCTGCTGATGGTGGCGGCAGCTGCGTTTGTAGTTCAGCCGCCCTTTCCACCACCTTCACCTCCTCGGCTTTCCTCTCAGCCTCAGCAGCCCTCATCTCAACCTCAGCAGCCCTAGACCTTTCCTCAAAGGCCTTCCGCTCAATCTCTTCCTTTTCAATTCTAGTCTCGTCCACCTCAGCTAAGTTTGGTCGAGGAACGTTCTCCATCGTCGGAAAAAAGAAATCCCACGACATTCCGTTCGTCTCTGGCCGCGGAGGGGGCGGCGGTTCACGCTCACTCAACGGCTGCGTTAGCGGCGGAGAAGGTGGAGGAATCCGCAAATCAGCCTCAGTTTCAATCTCTCTACTAGAGACTCCAGTTTTGACGGCGCTAGCACTTCTTGTGCTTCGATGCCTTAAGCTGTGACTGTGATTCTCGGTGTAGTCGTTTTCCTCTTCGTCTTCTTCTTCTTCTTCCTCTTCGATGATCGGGTCGGATCGAGATAGTTCAGGTTTGGGGATGGAGAATTCGGGCATGGTGGCGGCGCGTTGCAGAGGGGGATGGAAGTTGGGGAGAGGAGGGGGAGGGGGAGGGAGATTGTCGTAAGAGGGTTGGGGGACGGCAGGGATGGGCCCGCCGGCAGAGGTGGTGGCAGAGGGGAATTGAACTTCGCCGTGGGCGTAGTCGCTGAGGGCGGCGCCGGTGTTCTTTAAGGCCATGGTGTACAAGGAGTGAGCGGCGGCGAAGGCGTTGCGGGCCGAAACGGCTTCTTTCATGTGCTGCTTTCGTTCTTTGCATCGGGTGACTGTTTCTTCGTTCTCGATCTTTGATTGGCCGCACCCCATTAATTTAATTAATTCGGCACTATTTACTATGGTGTATAGTAGGATAGGGGGGGGAGAGATTATCGAATTATTGGGTTGGAATCATTTTAATTAGGTCTGGCGATCGAGATACAGACTGCAGAATATAGAGAGCATAGAAAATTCAGACTTGGAGAAATAAGAAATTGTAGTAGAAAGTTCTGTACAGTGCATGTACACAAACAAGAGAGACAGATATACAAGCAAGGAGAACCTAAAAAGAAAAAATAATGCTGCTATCACATAAATATAGATCAACCTACACATATATTTGTAGGCTCCACATGTTAGATGAACCCCATAGTATACATATGTTCGCATATTAGGCGGGACCCATAGTATACACATATGTGTATGCAATAATCCTGGGGGGACAGGCATTTGGTGACCGATTTTGGAACCGGGTGAGTTGGCTCCGCCACTTCAACGGAGAAAAAAAAAACAGACCAAGCCATATCACTTACCTGTCTCTACCAAACTCACGTTACCAGATCTCGAGCTTTCTTGTCGTTGCTCTATTCGTGCTTCGCTGCCTCTCACTCTCGCGTCTCTCACCGGCTTTCAAGGTAATCTTCTTCTCATTTGGTATCCTCCTCCTTCTCCTACCGTTACTCCTTTTATACGCCTAAATTCCCAAAACCTTAAAATTTGTGCAAACTCTTGATTTGGTTAAAAAAATTTGTGCAAACTCTTGATTTTGTTCAAATTTTAGGATTTTGAGAATTGAAGCGTATAAGAGGAGTAACGGTAGAAGAAGGAGGAGGATATGAAATGGGAAGAAGATTACCTTGAAAGCCGGTGAGAGATGAGAGAGAGAGAGGCAGCGAAGCACGGATGGAGCAGCGGCGAAATGAGAAGAAGATTACCTTGAAAGCCGGTGAGAGACGAGAGAGAGAGGCAGCGAAGCACGGATGGAGCAGCGGCAGGAAAGCTCGAGATCTGGTAACGTGAGTTTGGTAAAGAGAGGAAAGTGATATATTGGTAAAGTGAGAGTTTGGTAGAGAGAGGGAAGTGATATGGCTTGGTCTGTTTTTTTTTTATTTCTCCGCTGATGTGGCGGAGCCAACTCACCCGATCCCAAAATCGGTCACCAAAGGCCTGTCGCCCCAGAATTATTGGTGTGTATGTGAGCATTATGGGTGTGTATGTGAGCATTATGTAATCTATATTTATGTGATAGTAACATTGTTGATTGTTGACAAAGAAAGGAAGGAGAAATAGTACAAAAGTGAATGTCAAGCAAACACTTGAAACGACGACGTTGATGTGATGAGACGTTGGGAGGAGTGTATATTTTGAAGACCTATTTTGCGGACTACAAATTTTCAATATCAATATTCACATTCATAATTATAATTATAATTAATTAACTGTAAATTTCATCAATTTATTCTTATTCATCAAACTAAAGTCTACCTTAATTACTCAATTCATATTACAAGCACTCTTCCAATTATATATAGGCAGGGAAGGGAGACTAGGGGGAAATGTGTAAATAAAAATAAGTATTGAGAAACTTCTTTTGATAAATATCATTAATTAATTAATCATATATTCCAACCCTTTCTTTTGAAACTTTTTCCTCCTTTTAGTAAAACATAAACATATATCTAAAGTAAAGGCTTTTTGTCTCCCGACTAAAACTAAATAGAAAAAAAGATGGCAAACTTACTTTATACTGTTTTAGTCAAGAATGGTATAGTTGATGGTCCGATGGATGCTACAATTGCGGAAGCAATTGGTGTTCATGAGGCGTTAAGCTGGTTGAAGACATTGGGACTCATTAATGTGGTTTTGAAATCTGATGCACAGTTGGTGATCCAAGCGATTATATGTATTCAGGAGGATTTATCTTACTTTGGCTTAATAGTGGAAGATTGTAAATCCATGGCCAGGGACATTGGTAGTTGTCAGTTTGTGTTTGTGAGAAGATCAGCGAACCAGGTAGCGCATGCTCTTGCACGAGCAGCCGGTTCTAAGTCTAATCAAGAGGTTTGGGGTCAATCTACTCCCTCTTTTCTTGTTGATGTGTTAGCCTCTGATCTATGTTAATGAAATATTACCTTTTCAAAAAAAAAGTACTGGTACCCCCGGCATGTTTCACTCTTACCAGTTGTGGCATATAATTATTAACTCATAGAATATGAGATTTTTTTAATCATTTTCTGTATGTAATTTTGATATTTTCACATAACATATATGTACATGTAAAAATATCATTTCCCTTTTTATATTGTAGTAATTGATATCGGTTACAAAATTCATTTATACTTGATTTAAAATCCATATAAAAAAAATAATCCAGAATTGGCTTCTTCAGGTGAAAGAAACGAGATTTTTCTTGGTACATATATGTACTAGTAATATTTATCAGCTAAATACACGCCAACTGTGAGATTGATGTACAAATTCATCACGAGTTTAAAGTTCAATCCTTTTAGTAAATACATTATGAAATTAATCATTAAAAATAAAATGCATAGCCATTAGCAGCAACGCCTCATTTAAACAGCAGTTTTGCCAAGAGACTGACTGCTAGGAAGAATATCCCAAGCCAAAAGGAAGATATAACAAGGGAGGGGAAATCCTGACTTACATTAGGCTGGCTGGCTGGCTGGCTAATAACAAGAAGAAAGCCCTAGATGGGCTTAAATATTTTTCCAGTCACTGTACTATAGGTCGACTTACAAATGGATAACTGAACTTTTTTTTTTTTACAGTCAACTAACTGTACTCGATTTTTCTAATACAAACTTAAAAAAACCGTTAACTCTGTTGATTTTTAACGGAAAATGACATATCAGCTGCTGAGTTGTTAAAAAAAGCCTATGTGACAGTTAGTATGTGACGTGGCAGTGATGATGTAGATTTGGAGGAAAAATTTTATGAAAAAATGGAAAAAAATATTTTAAAGTATAATATAAATTTAAAAAATTAGCCAAAAAAACAAGAAAATAAATAAAAAATATATTTAATTATTTTTGTAATTAATATCAAATAAATTTTTATTTATAATTAAGCCATTTATAAAACTTAAAAACTAAAAATTTGCTAATTATTTAGTTATTTTTTTATATAATTAATAACAAATATAATTGAAAAATATATTTAATTATTTTTTTTATTAATACCAAATAAATTTTTATTTAATTCTTTACAAATAATAATAAAAATTAGAAAATTTTGTCAAAAAATAATAAAATAAATGAAATATATATTTTATTATTTTTGTAATTAATATCAAATAAATTTTTGTTTAATTATTTACAAATATAATTAAGAAAATTATAAAATAATTGAATATATGGATTTAAAAGGAAAAAATTTATACCAAATGAATTTTTATTTAATTCTTTATAAATAGTAATATAAATTAAAAAAAATTGCCAAAAAAATAAGAAAATAAAACATTTAACCCAACAAAATATAAATCAAATTAATATACATAACAAATAAATAAATTAATAATAAAATAAATAAATAAAATTAATATCGGGTTACTCTGTCAGCGAGAGGAGAGAGAATGGAATTGGTGGAGAGATGCTGAGCTTTGGAGTGGATGAAATCGGCACCAGCGTCGTTGCAGAGGATACGAACGTGGTCGTTGGGGTCGGTGGAGAGACGGCCGGCGAGGGCAGAGAAGTGGGTTAGTGTTTTGGAGAGAGAAAGTTTAAGGAGAGAGATGAGGGGTTCAGATTCAATTGGGGGTTGGGATAGTAGGACACCCTTTTGGATGTATTGACATGAAAGCATGGGCAAATCTGAGACTGAGAGCTTTAGGTATTTAATGGTGGATTTTTGTTCGGGATAAATTGTGCATTTAGAAATGATAGCAACCGAAGACGAAGGCATTTTAAAAATATATATATATATATAACTTGTGGGATTGAGATTTCTCTTTCACAACCATTCAGATTTTAACTTTGTTTCTTTTCTATTTTCTCTATATTTCACTGGATTTGATTAGAAGAAGATGGATTTAGTAATGATCTCTGGCGCCGGCATTGGATGTGTTGGGCAAGAATGGAATGAAAAAAAAATGCAGCAGAGAGCTCAATTGCCCAATTTTTTTTTTATGTTTTTACATTAAGTTTTAATTTGTTATTTTAGTTTGATTTTAATTTCTTTCTAATTTTGGTAGTAATTTGTTTTTAAATATTATTCATAACTTGTTTTAAATTTATAAATTATTTTGTTTTGTAAAATATAACGGCTATTTTGGTAGTAATTTGTTTTTAAATATAATAATAGTAATTATAATAATAACTATAATTATTATTATATAATTATTATAATTATGATATATTTTTCAATTATATTTGTTATTAATTATATAAAAAAATAACTAGATAATTAGTAAATTTTTAGTTTTTAAGTTTTATAAATGGCTTAATTATAAATAAAAATTTATTTGATATTAATTACAAAAATAATTAAATATATTTTTTATTTATTTTCTTGTTTTTTTGGCTAATTTTTTAAATTTATATTATACTTTAAAATATTTTTTTCCTATTTTTTCATAAAAAAATTTCTCCAAATTCACATCATCACTGCCACGTAGCATACTAACTGCCACATAGGCTTTTTTTTAACAAGTCAGCAGCTGATGTGTCATTTTCCGTTAAAAGTCAACAGAGTTGACGGTTTTCTTAAGTTTGTGTTAGAAAAATCGAGTACAGATAGTTGACTGTAAGAAAAAAAAAATTCAATTATCCATTTGTAAGTCGACCTATAGTACAGTAACTGAAAAAACATTTAACCCGCCCTAGATGTAGTTTAGCCTCTTGTGCATGGTCGCCTCCTCTCATACTTAATCTGCCAAATCTCAATGTCCTCTCCTCTGTTGTATTCACTCGCATACTGTGGAATCTGACTTAGATCAATGCATTTGCCCACAAAGCACTGGAAAAATCCATTCTCAAGGCCTCGGCATTCTGCCATCATGCATTGCCAAGTTATAGCCCCCAGCCTCATTAGAATTTAACACTCAACAATCTAATATATACTGAATGGAGTTCTTACCATTATCATCTCTTAGATAACTTCGGAAGTGCGAGTATCCATTTGCTACAACACTGAGATCATCCAGAGTGAAGTTGTAACGTTTTTCCAGTGCCAAGTATATCATCTGAAATAAGAGAAAGGAAAAACATATTGTTTAGAGTTCTTTTGCAACGTACTTCAAGAATTTACTAGCTATAGTTTCTTTTTCTCCGATCAGATCGATAGAATGTCAAGCATATCCTCAACTGTTATCTTGGTTTGGAACCAAGATTTGCAACCCAAAAAAAAACAGTATCCAATTAAAGGCCGATACATATTACTATATAGCAGCCATCTAGACTCTCAGACCATCTAAGAATGCTGATCAGTCCAGAAAATCAAGTGGAAGATGAAATTCTCCAAAGAAATCTTAGAACCTGATTACTTAACCAACTCTATAATTATCATGATCAAACAAAAGTTGCATTAGATAATGAAGTCAGAATAGTACATCAAAAGTTGCAATAGATTAAGAGGTGAGGATAAAAATAACACCTAATATTGGTGCAACTTTTTTGATCTTGAAGATGTCCTTAGAAGACTTTATGGTGATATAAAGTAGGACATCTACTAATTCATTGGCCCCGACATGACATTACTACCCAAAACATAATGTATCTGACGATTTTATCTTTTTCACTCTTGCCTTATCTGGACACTGAGACATTAATCTCTCTAAAGTACTGAAGAATGCATCAGTCAGGTCATCGCTGTAGATTACATCAGCAGCTACAAGAAAAGAAGCTCTCTGAAATTCTTCAAGTTCTTGAGAGATCCAACTGAACCTACATGACCAAACCTAAACAACTTGAGCCTACGTTTCGACTTAAAGACTAAGAGAGAGTGTGATTGGGAATTGAATCAGACGACCAAGTATAACAGATGACTGACCTTCCTTGAGATGCAGAACTTTTCTCCAGTGGAGGCGGCCACGAAGCCTTCCAATCAAGTTCACGTACAAAAATTGAAGCAGGAAACTTTCCAGAATTGAGATGAACATTCATTGCACAATTTTCGAGTACTTCATCACCGTGGTCTGTCAAACAATGGCAAGGTTAACTTAAACTAGTATATATTATAAATGCATGAAATGTATTAAACAAATATACATATACATATTTATATATATATATATATATATATATATAATTATATAATTATATGCACACAATTGTATGTGTATGCATATACATTTCTATAAGAACTTTATTAATAAAAATAACTGCCAAAGGGGGTGGAACCCAGAAATAAAAAAGAAAATATTCTATCTATACAAAACTATACACAAAATGTTGTGCATCAATGGTAGGACCCATGAGGTCCCCTCCTGCTATTTCTCTTTTTTATACTGTTTGTGCACAACCTAGTGGGGTTAAATCACTTTTGCTCCAATGAACTGAACTCCAATTTACATTTACATCATTAAATTGATTTCTTTTTCCGGTCAACTCATTGAATTGAGTTTTTTTTACAAAAACTCAAAAAATCCATCAACTCTGATAAAATCTTAATGGCAATC
Source organism: Panax stipuleanatus (assembly GCA_020205555.1). NCBI lineage: Eukaryota > Viridiplantae > Streptophyta > Magnoliopsida > Apiales > Araliaceae > Panax > Panax stipuleanatus. The sequence goes on along the minus strand of CM035117.1, from coordinate 3,181,213 downwards.
TACATGGTATCTATGTGGTATATTGATGAGGAGAGAGAAATTGAGATGGAAAATTAAATTAAATCAAACTCAATTCCATAACAAAACTAAAAAAATATAATTAAACTAATTAAACAAAACAAATAATTTAAATTAGTTAATGAAGCAAACTAAACAAATAATTCATCAAACAACTAAAATAAACTAATTAAACAAATATTACAATTTAAACAAACCCATCATAAACAAATTAAAATCTCATGTACCCAAATCAATTAATAAACTAAATTCAAATATCATGTCCTGTAGATCAGAACCAATATAAATCCTCATCAAATCTAACTAAAAATTAATCTTTGATGATTAATTCAACATGAATCTGCATTAACAAAATGCCAAAAGTTGTTACTATTGCTCAATTGAAATTTTTTAACCCAAATTGCTTCAGGGCACATCAGATCTAGGAAAAATATGATAACAAACAATTCGAAAGATAAAGCGACCATATTCACTAGCTAGCACCTTCTCTATTGTCTTCTCCGACCGTGCCCCGTAGGTTTGAGCCCCACTGAACTAAACTCCAATTTACATGTACATCATTGAATTGATTTTTTTTCCAGTCAACTCATTGAATTGATTTTTTTTTACAAAAATTCAGAATATATGTCAACTCTGATAAAATCTTAACGGCAATCTGCATGGCTTCTATGTGGTATGTTGATGAGGAGAAAGAAATTGAGATGGAAAATTAAATTAAATCAAACTCAATTCCAACTTTAAAAAATGAAAATTAAACTAATTAAACATAACAAATAATTTAAATTAGTTAATGAAACAAACTAAACAAATAATTTATCAAACAACTTAAATAAACTAATTAAACAAATATTACAATTTAAACAAACCCATAATAAATAAATTAAAATCTTATGTACCCTAAATCAATTAATAAATAGAATTCAAACCAACATAAAGTCAAATATCATGTCCTGTAGATCAGATTCAATACAAATCTTCATTAAATCTAACTAAAAATTAATCTTTGATGATGAATTCAACATGAATCTGCATTACTAAAATGCCAAAAGCTGTTACTACTGCTCAATTGAATATTTTAACCCAAATTGCTTTAGGGCACATCAGATCTAGGAAGAATATGATACCAAACAATTCGAAGAATGAAGGGGAAGAAGAAGAGAATAAACATAAAAGATTAAGCAACCATATTTACTAGCTAGCCGCCGGCCACCTTCTCTATTGTCTTCTTCGACTGTGCCCTGTAAGTTTTGAGCGGTTGCTCGAGCAACGTCTTCAGCGAAATTGAAAGTACCGTGCCAAGCCCTCATTTTTTCCAAGGATATCTAATCCTCGTAGCAAATCTTTCCCACGACCTCTTCCTCACTGCTCAAAATTTCATCTTTTTGGATCCGGATCTCTATGTTTCTCTCGCAAACGGTGTCAATAAAACTGCATGGACCATCTCCTCTCCTCTCCGATGATGATAAGTAGATTTGACTGGTAAATTCAAAGATTTGAAACGAGATGATGTTCTTAAGCAAACGGTCAAGGTGGCAACTCGTTGAACACAATCTAATGTGAAAAAAAACAAGATTGGGCAGCATGTTTGGTATATTTTGAATTGTTTAACCTTTTCTTATCTTTTTAATATACTAACAAAAATTAAAAGATTTCTACTTTTTAAGCATATTTTTATTACTAATATACTCTCTTTTTTTATCGGAATAAATTGTAATTCTAACTTGGCAGACACAGATGAATTTGTGAGGTCCGCGTGGACAACTAAATAAAATTAATTTTTTATCTTTTGCAGTTAAAGTCAACTAGTTTGGACGGATATTGTAACGTTTTGCTAAAAAAGTAGTACAATGAGTGGCAGTGGCGAAGCCACATGTTACCTTGTGGGTCAATCGACCCCACTGAAAAAAAAATATTTTATAATATAAGGTAAATTTTAAAATTTTTAAGTATTATATATAAATTGACGCCACTAAAATTTTATAAATTTTCTATTATACGGGGCCAAATTAAAAATTTATAACTTTGTCAATCAAATTTTAACCACATATGACTCAGATCCTCTTAATATATGTATATCTCTCTATAATATTTTAAACTAAATAATAATCTAATTTATATTATTTTTAAAAATAAATAATGAATTACTTACTTATAAACAGTTGTGATTAAAAAAATCTATTATACGTCAATATAGTGTATACATACCATATATTAATTATTACTTATTATATTTCATTGTAATATAGTGTATATATATATATATGTGTGTGTGTGTGTGTGTGTGACCCGAAAGTATAAAGTATTAAAAAAAATTTGGGTCAGAGGCGCTGCCCCCGAATCCCCGCCAAATTATTTTTAACTTAGTAATAATTTCGACCCCACAAATAAAATTTTCTGGCTTCGCCACTGATGAGTGGATTAGAAAAAAAATAGTTCAGTGATGCAAATGTAAATTGGTACTCAGTTTAGTAGGGCAAAAGTTATTTAACCCCAACTTTTTGTGTATAGTTTGTGTCTATAGCATTATTCATAAAATAATACATGAATTCTAAAATTTTGTATTAGATCTCATTTAGAGGAGATCTTAAACACAAAAAATAGATAAATTTCAAAAAAATTTATTATAAGATTAACATCAATTAATTCAAGATTTATAATTCAGTCATAATTGTTTTCCTAGTGGCTTCTTGAGTTCCTTCTTTGGACTCCCTGAATCATATAATGCTCACATTTGAGCAGCATAATTCGGATGAGTCATTATTCATTTAGCTGTCCCAGATAAGCCTCCTTCAGTTCACTTCATTCTATAACTTGTTTATATACCAGTTTAAGAAAATTTTCTTTGAGAACAAAAATAGAATAGAAAGAGAATGCTCAGAAAGCATATGTACACAAGAGTAACAAAATCCAAATTTAGAATAAGCAATCAAGAACCAACTGCATATTAAAAGAAGCAAAACAGAATAAAATTATGACATCATGCATAGCCATGAAAAATCTCTAGAGCAGTCAAAAGGCATCATGGAGAAGTCTGTTTCAGATTCAGACAGACAGGTATTTGAAAGACATTCTTGCTTATCAAAGAGGTTTGAGTTTGAAATCAAATTAAACTCTTGTTCCTAGCAGTAAAAGAAGCTTATGAAAGAATCTTTAGAGAAATCAAAATATCCAATCTACTCACTGAGCATAATAATTAAAAATAAGTAAACAGAAAAGGGGGGAATTGGAATTAAGAAAGAAAAAAAAATAGGATCAAAACCAAGAAGATTAATTGAATAAGTTCTATACTATAATATGTCCAAATAAAGCATGAACTATATATGTAAACATGAGTATCAGAATATATAAAAGTTGATTCTAAAACCAACAAAGCTGAAATGACAGCTGCAAGAGACAACATTCAATTTTAGAAAGTTTAATCATTGATACCTGTCAGAAACACCGTTTTAGCAACACGTGCAAGCAACATGCCAACTAGCCCTGGAAAATACAGTGTTACAAAATCCTGTCATACAATAAATACTAAGGTTCAGTAAAAGGTGAATTTAAACCTCAATGTATTTATTTGAGAACCATGTGCAACAGTACAAAAAAATTGTAGTTTCTAGGAAAAAAAATACTCAACTTTTGAAATATACAAGAAAGCTGAAATCTGATAGCGGGTTTATGCTTAAGAGCACAATGTAATGTGGTCATAGTTGTCATGGCGTCGCCTAGGCGACAACTAGACATCCTCTAGAGAAGAAACGCCGAGCCGCCACAAGGCTTAAGCCTTGGTATCTGGCCCAAGTTAAGCGATTAAGTCATTTTGTACCCACTCATCATAACCCATGGACTAGCTATACGGTGCAATTTTTATTATTTATTAGACTTGTAATGTCTAATGATTGTTGACTTGATTGATCCTTTATTCTCTACAGTTTTAATGTATATAAAATTTTATTGTCGAATATGCTTTTGAAATAAAACAAATAATGTATAAATTATACATTGTTAACGACTTGTCATATCATATGGGCGCCTTATTGCCTAGGCGTAAGGCGTCCTGGCGGTCAACTATTGTCGTAGCGCCGTGACAATTATGAATATGACAAGTCTGAGATGATACATGAAGAGGAATATCAGTCTTGTTGTTTTCGATTTCCTGATGAACACTTATAGCCAACAGAATGTCCAAGGTCCAAATAGTATATTAAACATAGTTAATCAAATACGGGAGGTTTACCAATATATTTAATACAACTTTCGCTTCTATGAGACTGACACACAAAAAAATGTTCAGGATAATACGAGAGAAATATTTTTTTAAAAATATTTTTTTGATAAAATTTTGAAAATATATATGCAGTCAATATACGAGCAGTAGACAAATTTTGAAGGGGGGACAAAATCATTATTGGAGAAATTTTTTTGATAAGTAACCTTTTATTATATACATATATATATACATATTATAAATATGTATACATATCTATATACGGTACCGTTCTCCAACAGACTGGTGGAGAACCTCTCTGTATCTATATATATATATATATATATATACACACACACACACACATATATATATATAGCTATATTTTTGCTTACGAGGATTTGGCCCAATCATGTGTCACATTACACCGTAAACCCCAGGTACGTGTAACCCCATCTCACACAATCGGGCAATTACAACCCGAATGAGTTTTAGAGTGGCCATGTGGATCAATACTAGAATAATAAGCATAGATTTATTTTTATCTTATTTCTTCAAAAGTATGTTGCTTTAAAGTTACCTAATTAAAGGGCGAATAAATAATTTTTATCTAGTATTTCCTAGCAAAAACTAACATAGCTACCAAATTAAAAAAAAGATTGGGCATAAGTTACCAAATTTAATTTTCTTTTCTCTTTATATTCTCCAACGCCATTTAAACATAAATGAACCACTGCTTCCATATTTGTAACCACATTTTCAAAGAATTAGAGGAAAAAAGAATTATGATGGTATATGTACCAATCACTAATATTATCATCATATTGTCTCAGATCAGATGAGAGAGTAGTGGAAACATCATAAGAAAATTTAATTTCGGGAAGTTTGATTCCTAAAACTTTTAATAACTAAATAAGTCAACAATAAAAAATTAAGTTTCCAATTTATAAGTGAACAAAACCTCTCTTTTGATTATTTGTACCTACATGTACTATAACCACAAATTCTTTTTTGAATCCTGAGCTTTTAAATTACGATAGAATAGCAGAATACTTGAGAAACACATTTAAATAGGCAAATATAACCACTTTACCTGTACCAGCACCAAGCTCTACAGCAACAATTCCATCAAAATCTGATGATGTTAACATTTTATGCAACACAAAATCAGCTAGTACCAGTTCTGCTCTCCACACCTGATAAGGGAATCAGATTTAGGACAAAAACAGCCAATATAACAGTTGCTGAGTTAGCTACAGATGATGTGATGGATTTTGAGATAATAGATTGCAAAAATAGGATTCAATGAAGCAAACCCCGAGTAGAGAAACTTTTAGGATTCTGAAAGCATCAAATAAAAACAAATTACTTGGCAAAAAAAATATCACCTGTAAACCAACACATGGAATGGATGAAGTGATAGTATGCTGAATAGTCATGGAAAAATTGTATTCGGTGTCTTCTGCACGTAGAGAATATGGTTCATTAGAGTATTTTATGAGAAGAACAAATATGCATAATGCATACAATATAAAAAGTACGTCATTGATAATATTAATGACAGCCTCTGTTGAAGTTTTCATAAAATAAAGTTGTTTAATTATCTCGCCACCCAGCCAGAAACCAACCAATATAATAATAAGATTGAGAAAAATGATCAGCAATTTCATTAATGCTAGGCATTGCATTTATGCCAGGCTTTGCGTCATATTTGTTTGTCATTGTTAAGCTTTCTTCAATTCAGCGCCATGCGCATTGCTTCGCTAAGAAGAGACAGATCCTTGTCTTGAGTATGAGAAGCAAGGGCAAGCAATAGAAAGGATTTACATGAACTACAAGATAATGGTGATAAAAATCCCAACACCCAGCAGCAAATTGCAAACCCTTCATATTACAAGAAATGCTAGAGTTTTATGATAGAAAATACAGCTGGCAATTTTCAGTTAATTAGGATCAAGGGTCAACCTGCACCACACTATTCAAAGTGATGCAAGTTCAAATTATTTGATTAATAAATTAATCAACGGTATACAAAAAGTACTTTAAGAAAGGACAGCAGCCAGCATAGGGCTGTCAGTGAGTCAAATTTTGATCCTAATTTGATATGCACCAATATAATTTATTGGATCAAAGCTCCAACTCATTTATTTGCTGATTAGTGAAGTTGATCCATTGGATCAATATTTTAAATGGGTCAAATCATGGATCTGATTTGATTTGCCCCACTGATCCACTCTGGAGCATTCCTATTTACTCTAGATCGATCGAAACAAAATCACTTGCTTCCATTACCTTTCCAGTTGCTTCGGTGGTTCCTATTGCTTCAAGCTGATTTCAGCTGCTTTGGTTTCCTCTTTTTTTCCCCTCCTGCTTTTAGGCCAGCTCTTCAGCCTACATAATTGATTCTCTCTTCTCCTTATACGTCCTATTTTGGCACCCCTCCCAGTTAATTACTCACTCCAATATCTATTTGCAAAGTCAAGACTATTCTTCTAAATCTCAAATTTGTCCTCTCTATCTACAATTATTACAATCATAACAATCTAACATTCCTTATTTTTCTTTGACAATATTTTAATATTTCTTAAATTCACCAAATTGGCCTTCTGCTTTGTTACGCTGAATGTATTATTTTTCTTTAAATTACAATTTCTTCCTCTAATTTTGTAATTAATTATTATTTTTAAAATTTACATAAATCGTGAATTTAAAAAAGTTTAACCAACTTCAGAAAATTTTCTTCAAATTACAATTTGTTCCTCTAATTGTGTAATTATTTATTATTTTTAAAATTTAAACAAATCGTGAATCAAAAAAAGGTGATAAATTAACATTAGAAATTGTTATCCACTTTAGAACCAAGAGAATATGTTCTAGATGATAGCAAGTTAGATGTGCACAAAATTTTTACTTTGTATTTTAGAACGGATGAAATATATTTTAAATGATAACTACGTGCATATAATTCTCATTTTAAAGTTTTGTTAAATAAATAGTCCATCATTATTCTTTATAAGAACTGCATCATGCTAAAAGTTGAATATTAATTATTCTACAACCAATTTAATCCATTACAAAATATAAGATCATTATTGACTTTTGTAAATCAATTTGAGACATTTTCAAACTCAAAATAGACAAATTATATATGATTCACTTTTAAACTTGAAAAGAATGAATGAAAAAATTAAATATTTTAGATAGGGCGAGTGAAAAAAATTTAGTGAGAGAAAGTTCAAAAAAAATAAAAGTGAGAAAATTAAAGATTTTAGAGAGATTACGTGAAATTTTTTCATAAGTTAATGTACTTTTATAAATAATAACATTATATAAATTAATATAATTGTACAAATAATTTTTTTTGGAAATAGATCGATTTGGATCATGATCCGTATTGTTGAATCAAGTAGATCATGGGATAAATCAATAATCCATTACATGACGAATCAAATCATTGATCTATTATCATACTTGGTGGATCATATTGGACCATATCACGATTTGCTCTGCTCAGATTTGACTCATTGACAACCTTAAGCCAGCAGAGTGATTCGGGCTAGTTTTTGCAACTTTACTTTTCTAGACAGTAGACATAGCCAAAATAAGAGTTGCCTTTCAATGAACAGACATATTCAAGTAAGTTTTGATCTTAGGAGCTGATTAAATTATAGTTGAACTTTTTCATATATAAAAACTTTCGGGGTGTAATAGGACTATAAGAAAAAATACTACTATAAGTTATTCACATCAAAAAGGAGAGAGAGTTTATAAAGTTTATTCAATCTAATACTGCCCTCTAGATATAGGTGGCAAGAGTTCAATATGAGACAATGTCACGATATATGAAGGAGTATACACATTTTTTATCACGTCTAACGTATTTGCTCTATAAACGTAGCATGGACTGGAAACATACCAAAATTTTATTATGAAAATGGACAACTTATGATAAGAAACTTGAAGTTAATTATGACTTACTGCTGCGCCGATTTAGAACAAGATCACCATCATCATCCAAGCTAATAACTTGTTTAGTGGAAGTCAGTTCACCTTTTCTTACACAATCATAATTTCTCTCCATGAGCTCGACTTCTATATCAATCAAAATTAGGTGTAAATCAAAGTTTATAAAATAAAATAAAAAAAAGTTAACTTAATAAAACAACCAGATAGTATTTTCAAACAGTCATACATGTTAGATATCAAAGTTTACAAGAAGACCCATCCTAAAATAGCATTAGTGTACAAGCTATCTACATTTTGCCACTTTTAATGATAGAAATAACCTTAGATAGTTTATCTTTAGAAAGCTGTAGCAATATTTTTACCCAATTCAGAGGTGTCGGTTAAAAGAATTTCTCTACTAGTGTTCGATTTTAAATTCTCTGTCGTTCGATGATGTATAGCAAAAACATACCACTAACTCAATGATACGTACTTTACGAACACAAAAATTAGATTCCAATTACCAGGTGGAGGCGAGAAAGTGAAGTGAGAAAAGTAGGGGCCGATAAAATTAGGGGGGCAGCCCAAGTGAACCTCACTCATCACTTGATCCTCTTCCGGGTCGCCGCAGTCCAAAGGTACAGCGATCTCCGGCGATGTCGGATGTGTTCCTTTCATTGAATCGATGAAAGTTAACCCTCCAAAGGGCTCCACAAAAATAAACCCAAATTTATGAGAATATCTCTTTCAATCTATTAACAAAATATAAATAATTTTGAATTTTCCGCTTACTCAATTAATCATCTGGACCGTCCAAAATTTTGAATAAATTCCACCATCAATGTAGTACCGAAAGCACGGGACACAGCTAGTCTATCTAACAATCTATCTATCTAAAAAATATAAATGATTTTGAATTTCCCGCTCACTCGATAAATCATTTGGGTCGTTCAAAATTTTGGATAAATTTTACCGTCGATGTAGTGTCGGAGGCACGGGACACAGCTACTCTATCTAACAAAATACAAATGATTTTAAATTTTTAGCTCATTCAATAAATCATTTGGATCGTCTAAAATTTGGGATAAATTTCACCGTCGATGTAGTGCACGGACACAACTAGTCTGTAAGACCCCAACTTTTATGCATAAAGATTTAATTTTCTTTATATGTTATTTTAAAATAGTAAGGTGTTGATTTGATATAATACTTTAGTTATGGGTGCAAGTTTTATAAAGTAAGCAAGTGGCAATAAAATATTCATTGTGTCGGGGAATATTCGTTCGGTCGGAAAAATATTCTTTTTATCGAGAAATATTTGTACGACGGCGCAATCATTTATGAGCTCCATAACGAAAAATTATCGGATGAAAAAAACGACAAGAATAAATTTTTTATAAATAACGGCAAAACTTTTACCGTTAAAACTGTTGAAATACCCGGTGATAGAAGAACAGTAATACGCGTGGTTGCACAGTAGCACACGATATTGTACATTATCTTTGATTATTGATGTTTACGTGAGAAGTCACTCAGTTTTATTCAATTATTGTCACAGTAGTTGATGCATAGTATCTTATATTATTGATTCAATTATTGTCACTGTATCATCTGCACAATATTTTATATTATTAAATCAATAATTGAGACGACAAAGTTATTCATCTTATTATTTGTATTATTGACAATGTCTAGAAAGTTCTGTCGAGAAAAGTGGTTTGGTCATCTAATTGCGCGCCAATAAGGAGAAGTCCTTATCGAAAAGCTCCCTCTTTTCTGGGAATGATCTGGTTATTAATATTGCAAGTTATAATATTATTGATGAATAATTGTTGATTAAAAATATGTTTATTGAAGTCATGTGATTTGAGATAAATAGAGTGATTTTTATTGAAGTATTTGTTGTAAGTTTTGCTTATTATACGGACTCCCACTTACTCATTTTTTTTTTAAATAATCGGTAAAAAATTATTCAGTATATATATATAGGTATTATATATATATATATATATATATAATATTATTGTGTGTGTGTGTGCCTTTGCCGTGAGGGTAAAGGATTATATATATATTATAAATTTTATTTTTATATAAAATAGAATATATTATATTTTATTTGCATAGTACTGCATAGTATTTGTATAGTATTTGCATACTGCTGTATAGTAAAATTAAATTTTCGTCGAATTCGTCCGTGAACGTTCGCCGGTGAACTTTTTCTACTGTACGTGCGTCCAATAGTATCATTCCATTCTCCTATAAATAGGATGCTTAGTTTAGAAATAAAAATCACACCAGAATCAGAGAATTATTCGTCTATATTATTGAGCGTATTTCTTTTGAGTTTAAGAAAGTTTTGAGTGTAGAAAATAGTATAAGTTTTCTTCAAGAATATCTCCGCTATACCAGTCAAAAATACTCTTCTTTTAAGATAAGGGATATTATTTTTCTCGTAAATGATGTTTATTTCTTTTAATATTCATAAAGAATATTATTTTCTTTCATATTCTATTTTATGAAAACGATAATATTTCATTTCATATTACCCAAATTAAAATTTACTAGCGATAAGTATTGCTTCAATAATTCTTGAAATGATCAGAAATTCTTCAAATTTTGCGTTTCATCTAGTATCATTTCATTGAAATATTGATATGAATTTTATTATGAATTTTTTTTTTCATGTCTCGGTTACTATTCACGTATACGACACTATTCACATAAAAATAAAAATAAAAATTATTTGTCCAAGTTGTCTGTTATAGTTATTATATTTGATTGTATCCATGTTTTGAACTTTATTCTTGAATTTTGCTCCACAATTGATTATTATGAAGTATATTTGAACTTCGATAAACTAAATTACGAATTCTTAATCTTTGTCTTTTATATCACTGGATTCGTTATTTATATTATTTTTCATCATCTTCAGTCCTAAATGGTGATATAACTGAATATTTTTTGCCTATAGAGCAAAGATGAATGATTACTTAATGAATATATTTGGCCCGTAATGCAAAGATGAACAGGTGTTAAGATGAACATGACCAACTGGTGATACATATGAATATATTTGGCCCGTAGTGCAAAGATGAATATTTGATTCAATATGTATATTGATTGATGTTACAGGGATAAAATATTGATGATGAACTTTTAAATCATAAAAAATAGTAGACTTCATTCTCTACTTAACTCTTTTAGTGAATTGTTATTTTCGCTGCAAATATTGATCTAAAACTTGTTGTCCATAAAATTTTATCTGACTTATTGAAGGCTAACGATAATTTATTTTTCATTATCTTAGTCATAATATTATTTACTGGGCTAGTTGTGCTCACCCTTTTTATATATTGTCCTATTCAGGGAACGAGAATATTGCGGAGACTAGTCGGAGAACAGTATGATGATCAGAGTTAGATCTGTAGAAGTACTCACTATTCTATAAAATAGTGGGATAATAATTATAATTAATAAGGAATGAATTTGAGTATTTATATTTCATATTATATACGATTTGTATTGAAACTTACAGTTGTATGGTCGTATTTCTCACGACCTTTTGTTATAAGAAATTTGTATTTGAAATTCTGTACCATGTATTTGACGACTCAGAATGAATTGGTATTGAACTTATTTTGGAGGAGTCACATAGTCTGTAAGACCCCAACTTTTATGAATAAAGATTTAATTTTCTTTATATATTATTTCGAAATAGTAAGGTGTTGATTTGATAAATGTGAAAAATTATGGGTGAAATGTGCAAATATTTTAAAATAAAAAAGTGGTTATAAAATACTCATTGTTGTCGGAAAAATATCCGTTTGGTCGTGAAATATTCTTGCTGTCGGGGAATATTTGTACGACGGCGCAGCTATTTGTGGGCCTCACAACAGAATAACTGTCGGATATAGAAAGCGACAGAAATAATCTTTTTATAAATAACGGCGTAGTTGTTACCGTTAGTATTGTTGAAATACCCGGTGGTTAAAATACAGTAATACGCGGTGTTACACAGTAGCACAAGGTATTGCACAGTATTTTGAATTATTGATTCTTACATAAGAAGGCACTTACTCAATTATTGTTACAGTAATTACTGTTCAATATTTTAAATTATTGATTCAATAATTGCATGATATTTTATTGATTCAATAATTGCTACGTTGATATTTTATATCAATAATTGCTACGTTGCTATTTTATATGATTGATTCAATAATTGTCACTGCACAGTATTTCATATTATCAACTCAATAATTTATATTATTGAATAATATTATTAGATAGCATTATTGACAATGTCTAATGAAGTTCTGTCTAGGAGGGGTTATTTAATTGCGCGCCAGTAAGGAGAAGTCCTTATCGGAAGGCTCCCTCTTTCTTGGGAACGACCTGGTTGTCAATATTGTAGTTCTGTAATATTATTTGTGAATAATTAATTATTGATTTATATGATAAAGAAATATATATTTTGTGGATATAAAAGAAGGAATTAGTGCTGATGTGTTTTTATCAATATTTTGGTGTGAAAAATCATCCGTTTATGGATTTCGGCCATTTTTGATTGAGAATTTGGAAAAACTTTCTTCTACAAAGTTGTAGAGAATTAAATTTTCCATAAAAAGGACATATCATTTGTATTTTTCTGATAAAAGGACTATTTATTATGAATTATTGAAGTTTTAAAAATAAATATTTTTTAAAATAAAATGGTGTGCCCCACTTTTGTCATTTCTTGGAAAATGCTGAATTTTTTCACTAGGCGGCTGATTTTTTTTTTTTTAAATTATTATTTTATTAAAAGTCTACTTTGGCATCCTAAGCTTTTCCTATAAATAGGGTGCGTAGGTTAGAATTGAAAATCACACCAGAATCAGAAGTTTTCTCTCTCTATAATATCGAGTGTATTTTTGTGAGTATTTAGATACTTTGAGTGTTGCTACTCAGTATAAGTTTTCTTCAGTCTTATATCCGATATTCCAGTAAAAAGTACTATTCTTTTGAGGTAAGGGATGTTATTTTCTTTCGTAAATGATGTTATTCTTTTCAGTATCATTATACCAAAATATTGGCATGAATTTTATTATGAAATTCTTCACGTATACGACACTATTTACAAAAAAAATTAAATTTTCTTCTATATGTTCAAGTTGCTTGTTAAAGTTCTTATCTTTGATTAGATCTAAGTTTTGAGCTTTATTCTTGAATTTTGCTCCACAAAGTATTATTATGGAGTACTCTTGAACTTGAATAAATTAGATTACGAATACTTAGTCTTTTTCTTTTATCACACTGAATTCGTTCTTTAAAATATTTTTCATCATCCTCAGGTCCTAAAAGGTGATATAACTGAATATCTTTGGCCTGTAGAGCAAAGATGAATGATTATCTGATGAATATCTTTGGTCCGTAGTGCAAAGATGAACAAGTGTTGAGATGAACATGACCACTAGTGATACAAATGAATATCTTTGGCCTGTAGTGCAAAGATGAATATTTGATTCGAGATGTATATTGATTGATGTTACAGAGATAAAATATTGATGATGGACTTTTAAATCATAGAAGATAGTAGACTTCATTCTCTACTTAACTTTTCTAATGAATTGTTATTTTCGCTGCGAATATTGATCTAAAATTTGTTGTCCATAATATTTTATCTGAATTATTGAAGACTAACGATAATTTATTTTTATTATCTTAGTCATAATATTCTTTACTGACTAGTTGAGTTCACCCTTTTCATCTATTGTCCTCTTCAGAAAATGAGAATGTCGCAGGTGATAGTAATGTGCATACAAGCCAATCATGTATAATGATAAAGCACATACTTTGTAAACAATCTTATTTATTTATTAATAAAATATTTATTTATTAAAGGCATTTAATTAGTTACATGGTGCTGTTTTTATAATATGTAAATAACCCATAGTTTTAAGCAATGCTTTTAGAATCATGATGATGATCATGCTAATGAGATCTAAATTCTTAGAAAGCTCTAAAACTAAAATAGTTCACAATCGTGGGATTACTAAAAAGGAGATTAGTAAATCCGGATAGATTGGTACATATGTTGCTTGCTCATTGGATGAGGATGATTGATTTCATGATCATTTGTGTAAAGATACTAAAATAAGTATGTAGGTGCTTATTAGAGAATAAGTTCACTGAACGTGACTCGCTATGGAATACCTAATGGAGTTTTACTCGCCTGTCAATAGGAATCCCTAATGTGATAGTAGTACAAGTGGTCCTTGGACTTGAGATCATCATAGTATCTTGTATGTAACAAATTATACTTTGACTTATTTCTTAAGACCTTTTAAGACGTATATAGGGTATGTTTGAGTATAATGAGTTACATATAGAGATAATGAATGATCAATAAAGAATCTACCCTCTCTAGTGAAAGAGGAGAGATGTCCTATGTGATTCGTTAAATGGCAACCTAGGAATCCTTGGCCAAGGTGGAATGAAATTAGAAAGGAGTTTTTAATTTGTATTATTTGGAGTTGTGCATTTTCTAATCGAAATACATATAATTAAATAAAATAAGACTTGACAGTAAATCCATGTCTTATATTTAATTGGGATATTGTATGGTGGAAGGATTGAATTGTACGATAATTATTTACTCATAGGTTCTTTTATGATTAATGTTGAAATCTATATTATCTGACATGTCGTTGATCGCTAGGGAGGCTTATCCCTATTGTAGAATAAATATTATTTATTTAAATAGATTATTAGTTTAATTTATTTATTTAAATAAGATTAGAATTGTTCTAATTGATTTATTCAGAACCGGTTTAATATGGAGAACCTAAAGGGTCACGCCATAAAAAGAAGAATAATTATTTAAGAAGGTAATGGCATAATCGTAATAATGCATTAAGTATAATTAATTTAATCTATGATGATAGAATAAATTAAATAGCTTAATGTTTAATATTTAATATTTTGAAAATATTAAATATAGATTAATAAGAGATGACTTATTAATATTATTACAATTATTATTATTTTAATTTTTAAAAGAGTTTAGTAATTAATTTAATATTAGTACTCTCATTTATTCCTAATAAGATTAGGAGACAAATTAATTAAATGAATTTAATTAATTATTTTCAATGTGGCGGGAAGCCTAAATTAATTAAAGAAGTTTAATTAATTAAATGAAATCCCATATCTAATAGGATTAGAAGGGTTGACCAATATCTATATAAGAGGAGTCTTATAATAGATATTAGTTGATGCAATTTCAATTATTGGAGAGTACTCCTTTTCTATAGAGGATAGAAAACTAAGATTTAGCCAAATACCCTCCTTCTTGATAATTCCTCTTCCTTGGTGGATCACCTCTAGAGGCCAAACACTTGGGTGGCTAACGTTGATCAAAGGAAGGAATCTAACCCGAAAATTCAAGGAGATCACGAAGAACAAGGAGTTGAACTCGTACGTGTGGAAGCTTCGTTCTACAAAGGTATGATTCCATAACTTCTTATTTATCGTTTTAAATTAATAATTTGCATAAAGGATGATCCGGGTAATGGTTTTGTAGAAATTTTTTAAACTCTGATATACCATGTGTGACGCCCCCAGAATAGGTCCATTCCACCCATTAAATAATATTTATTTTCTGAAACTTCAATAATTCATAATAAATAGTCTCTTTGTCAGAAAAATACAAATTCTATGTCCTTTCATAGGAAATTTAATTCTCTACAACTTTGCAGAAGAAAGTTTTTCCAAATTCCAAACATAAATTATCCGAAATCCATAAACAGATGATTTCTCACACCAAAATATTGATAAAAAACACATCAGCACAAATTCCTTCTTTAATATCCACTAAAATAAATATTTTTTTATCATATAAATCAATAATTAATTATTCACAAATAATATTATAGAACTACAATATTAACAACCAGGTCGTTCCCAGGACAGAGGGGGCCTTCCGATAAGGACTACTCCTTACTGGCGCGCAATTAAATAACCCCTCCTAGACAGAACTTCCTTAGACATTGTCAATAATGCTATCTAATAATATTATTCAAATAATATGAATTATTGAGTTGATAACGTGAAATACTGTGCAACGACAATTATTGAATCAATACTACAAAATATCAACTGTAGCCATTATTGAATCAATCATATAAAATAGCAACGTAGCAATTATTGAGTCAATAAAATATCAATGTAACAATTATTGAGTCAATAATATAAAATATCAACGTAGCAATTATTGAGTCAATAATATAAAATATTGAACAGTAATTACTGTAACAATAATTGAGTAATGGCTTCTCACGTAAGACTCAATAATTCAAAATACTGTGCAATACCGTGTGCTACTATGCAACACCGTGTATCACTGTATTTTAACCACCGGGTATTTCAACAGTACTAACGGTAACAACCACGCCGTTATTTTGTAAAAAAAGTTATTTCTGTCGCTTTCTATATCCGACAGTTATTCCGTTGTGGGGCCCACAAATAGCTGCGCCGTCGTACGAATATTCCCCGACAATAAGAATATTCCACGACCAAACGAATATTCCCCGACAACAATGAATATTTTATAACCACTTGCTTATTTTAAAAAAATTTACATATATCACCCTTAACTTTAAACTTTTATCAATTTAATCATTTACTAAATAGAAAAATTGAATACTTTTATTTCATAAAATTCGGGGTCTTACACCATGCTTCCGCTAATTTTTATAATTTGATTGCGTCATGATTTCGTACAAACCCAACAGCAGGATCAAGTCGGGGGACAGAGTGATGGTCCGAGTTAGAGCAGTAATAGTCCTCACTATTTATAATAAATAGTGTGATAATAATTGTAATAAAGACTTAGTTTGAATATTAATATTTTTTACATATTTGTATTGTCAGTCACAGTTGTGTGATCGTATTTTGCACGACCGTGTGATATAAAAGTTTATATTTAAATTCTGTACCATGTATTTGGCGACTCAGAATGGGTTGGATTGACTGGACCTATTCTGGGGGGCGTCACATAGTCTCTCTACATAGAGGAAGAACATGTACTGCACGCCTAATGATTAGTATTACTTTTTAAATAAGTACACAAGTTTTCGTACGCGTTCAAGGCCATTTTGTTTTAAGAAAAATTCATGCGTCTTCTTCTACTATTTATCATCTTTTCTATATATTGTAATAATGAATTATATGTTTGATTTTTAAAAAATGAGACTTCAAAACAAAACTGTCTAACTAGTTATAAAATTATTTTGGGCCCCTATTAAGTTTAGTTATATTATTATTTTATAATACTCTAAACTTTTAATTTTTTTTATTTTGGTGATTGTCTTCTCAATTTTTTTAATCAATAGATTAAACTTTTAATTTTCTGTGATTACGTCTAATTGATAGTGTCACGTCATAGAATTAATGACATGACAGCGACACGTGACTAACAATATTTATATGTAATGTTATTTTAGATAATATAAAATATTTAACTTTTAAATTTTTTTCTCGTTCCTCTAAATTCTTCCATTTTTTAAGGGAAAAATTTAAACTGCAAATGAAATCAACTTTAACTCCAAATTATTTTATTTTCTCCTTAAAAAAAACTTACAAACATGGTGTAAAGAAATTTAATTTCGAGTACATATAATTTTAACTTTTGAAACTAACTAAAATATGTTACTCCCTTTATTTCAAAATTAAAAATATATTCTTAAAAATAAAGAATATTGAGAATAATTTATATTATCAAGTGTACTCATAATATTGTTTAGGAATTAAGTTGTGGTGGGATGTTAGAATAGTAGTGAATATTGATATTAATTAAAAAATAATGGTAAATTATAAATACAATGGCGAGTTCCGCGATAAACAATGTCAAGCCATTGGAGAGAAAGCATGAAGTAATCAAATTCACCGACATTGATGTCGACAATCTATCTAACAAAATATAAATGATTTTGAATTTCTCACTCACTCAATAAATTATATGGGCCGTCCAAAATTTGAGATAAATTTCACCGTTGATGTAGTGCCGGGGGCATGGGACACAGCTAGTCTATTTAACAATCTATCTATCTAACAAAATACAAAGGATTTTGAATTTTTCGATCACACAATAAATCATCTGGGTTGTTCAAAGTTTGGGATAAATTCCACCGTCGATGTAGTGTCGGAGGCACGGGACACAGTTAGTCTATCTAATAAAATACAAATGATTTTAAATTTTTCGCTCATTCAATAAATCATCTGGACCATCTAAAGTTTGAGATAAATTCCACCGTCGATGTAGTGCACGGACACAACTAGTCTCTCTACATAGAGGAAGAACAGGTACTGCACGCCTAATGATTAGTATTACTTTTTAAATAAATACACAAGTTTTCGTACGCATTTAGGGCCATTTTGTTTTAAGAAAAACCCATGCATCTTCTTCTACTATTTATCATCTTTTCTATATATTGTAATAATGAATCATATGTTTGATTTTTAAAAAATGAGACTTCAAAAAAAACTGTCTAACTAGTTATAAAGTTATTTTGGCCCCCTATTAAGTTTAGTTATATTATTATTTTATAATACTCTGAACTTTTAAATTCTTTTATTTTGGTGATTGTCTTCTCAATTTTTTTAATCAGGAGATTAAACTTTTAATTTTCTGTGATTACGTCTAATTGATAGTGCCACGTCATAAAATTAATGACATGGAAGCGATATGTGACTACAAATATTTATGTGTAATGTTATTTTAGATAATATGAAATATTTAACTTTTAAATTTTTTTCTCGTTCCTCAAAATTCTTCCATTTTTTAAGGGAAAAATTTAAACTGCAAATGAAATCAACTTTAACTCCAAATCATTTTCTTTTCTCCCTAAAAAAATTTACAAACATGGTGTAAAGAAATTTAATTCCGAGTACATATAATTTTAACTATTGTAACTAACTAAAATATGTTACTCCCTTTATTTCAAAATTAAAAATATATTTTTAAAAATAAAGAATATTGAGAATAATTTATATTATCAAGTGTACTCATAATATTGTTTAGGAATTAAGTTGTGGTGGGATGTTAGAATAGTAGTGAATATTGATACTAATTAAAAAATAATGGTAAATTATAAATACAATGCGAGTTCCGCAATAAACAATGTCAAGCCATTGGAGAGAGAGCATGAAGTAATCAAATTCACCGTCGTTGATGTCGACAATATATCTAACAAAATACAAATGATTTTGAATTTTTCGCTCACTCAATAAATCATCTAGACCGTTCAAAGTTTGGGATAAATTCTACCGTTGATGTAGTGCCGGAGGCACGGGACACAGCTAGTCTATCTAACAATCTATCTATCTAACAAAATACAAATAATTTTAAATTTTTCGCTCACTCAATAAATTATCTGGGTCGTTCAAAGTTTGGGATAAATTCTATCGTCGATGTAGTGTCGGAGGCACGAGACACAGCTAGTCTATCTAACAAAATACAAATGATTTTAAATTTTCCGTTCATTCAATAAATCATCTGGGCCGTCCAAAGTTTGGGATAAATCTCATCGTCGATGTAGTTGTTAGAGTTTATGCCCTAGAGGCCAATTCTTTGATATAATTACTTAACATTTTTGATATTATATTTGATTGAATAAATGAACTATTTTATTATGGTTTTATTTACTGCGTTATATAAATGTTAACATAATAAAAGTCCTTAGAATAATGATATAAATTATATGGCTTCAAGTATGTGACTTGAACATGAGATCATATAATTACAATTAGTATCATTACTCTTAAATGTCCCTAGTCGAGTGTCATTGTTAATGGGACAACAATGATACATTGAGACTAGTATGTGGATTGACTGATGGCCAAATTTCATTGATCATAAATATATGAGATATTGAGTCAATGCATAGGTACATGTTAGAGAACAATGTACTGGATAGACCCACCATGAGAATTCTACGTGGAGCATTATGCAAAGTGTCATAAGAAATTCTCATAGTGCCAATGATGTAATGATTCTCCGACCTGAAATCACTATATTACTACACGAAAATTTATGTACTTTGATATCATCAAAGGTCACCTTTAATAAGATAGATAATAAAGGCGATTATTGGGTACATCATGAATCGTGTGAGGAATATGAGTGATCTAGATAGAATTTAACCCTCCTATATATTAGGGGTGATATCCACAGGCCTCTTGATTGAGTAGAACTATGAAATGCATGACCACGCTCAAATAGTGATTTGTTTCATATAGTATACTTATTGATCAAGAAAACTCAGATTAAATTATGAAGAGGATGACACATTTCATGCCTCGAGTTTAATCTAGGATGTCAAGGTTAAAAGGATTAAATTACATTGAAACATTGGTCATGAAAAGGTTGTATCGAATCACCGATCTTATTATTATTTGGGTAGCAGTGATACATTACTTGATGCCGCTCACTGTTTATAATTTTATAATATGATTTTAAAATTATTGCCAACATAATAATAACCTATAGGGTCACACACTTAGAACGTAATTAAAAGAAAATTAATTTAAATTATAAGAATTTAAATATATCAATATGATTGATAGTATTTAAATTACTGAATTTAAATTAATAGGATAATTTATATATATATGTATATTAATTAAGTAAGACTTAATTAAGATATAATATATATATCAATTCAGATTTTATTTTTCTAATTGAATTAGGTTTTGATTAATACCTTTAACTGCTGTATATATATATATATATAATATATCAGCCGTTTTTAGGGTATTCATTATAAACCAAAACCCTAGCCGCTCTTAAAGAGAGATTAGAGAGAAAACTTCGAAAGTCTAGATCCTTGGCGGCTAGTACCGCAGCTTTTCTTGATGTAGATCGTGTGACAATTCGCGGGATGTTCGTGTGGATACCGTAGAGGCACAGTTCCGTTGGATTGCGTTGAGGATTCGAAGCAGTTCCAGAATTTTCATCATCTCCGTTCAGGCTTCAATAATCGGTAAAACAAATCTAAACCTCTGAATTAATATGTTTTCGCATGGATCCTGTTTTAGGGTTTTGAAAATTTTTAATTTTCGCTGCGTTTATGTGCCGAAATCACTACAGTAGTGCACGAACAAAACTAGTCTCTCTACATAGAGGAAGAACAGGTATTGCATGCCTAATGATTAAGTATTACTTTTTAAATAAGTACACAAATTTTCGTACGCGTTCAAGGCCATTTTATTTTAAGAAAAACCCATGCGTCTTCTTCTACTATTTATCATCTTTTCTATATATTGTAATAATGAATTATATGTTTGATTTTTAAAAAAGGAGACTTCAAAAAAAACTGTCTAACTAGTTATAAAATTATTTTGGGCCCCTATTAAGTTTAGTTATATTATTATTTTATAATACTCTGAACTTTTAAATTCTTTTATTTTGGTGATTGTCTTCTCAATTTATTTAATCAGGAGATTAAACTTTTAATTTTCTGTGATTACGTCTAATTGATAGTGCCACGTCATAAAATTAATGACATGACAGCGACACGTGATGTAAGACCCCAACTTTTATGAATAAAGATTTAATTTTCTTTATATATTATTTCGAAATAGTAAGGTGTTGATTTGATAAATGTAAAAAATTATGGGTGAAATGTGCAAATATTTCAAAATAAGCAAGTGGTTATAAAATATTCATTGTTGTCGGGGAATATTAGTACGACCGCGCAGCTATTTGTGGGCCCCACAACGGAATAACTGTCGGATATAGAAAGCGACAGAAATAACCTTTTTATAAAATAACGGCGTAGTTGTTACCGTTAGTACTGTTGAAATATCCGGTGGTTAAAATACAGTAATACGCGGTGTTGCAAAGTAGCACACGGTATTGCACAATATTTTAAATTATTGATTCTTACGTAAAAAGTAACTACTCAATTATTGTTACAGTAATTACTGTTCAATATTTTATATTATTGATTCAATAATTGCATAATATTTTATTGATTCAATAATTGTTACGTTGATATTTTATATCAATAATTGCTACGTTACTATTTTATATGATTGATTCAATAATTGCTATCGTTGATATTTTGTATTATTGATTCAATAATTGTCACTGCACAGTATTTCACATTATCAACTCAATAATTCATATTATTTGAATAATATTATTAGATAGCATTATTGACAATGTCTAAGAAAATTCTGTCTAGGAGAGGTTATTTAATTGCGCGCCAGTAAGGAGAAGTCCTTATCGGAAGGCCCCCTCTTTCTTGGGAACGACCTGGTTGTCAATATTGTAGTTCTGTAATATTATTTGTGAATAATTAATTATTAATTTATATGATAAGGAAATATTTATTTTGTGGATATAAAAGAAGGAATTAGTGCTGATGTGTTTTTATCAGTATTTTTGTGTGAAAAATCATCCGTTTATGGATTTCGGCTATTTTTGGTTGGGAATTTGAAAAAACTCTCTTCTACAAAGTTGTAGAGAATTAAATTTCCCATGAGAATGACATATCATTTGTATTTTTCTGATAAAAGGACTATTTATTATGAATTATTGAAATTTTGAAAATAAATATTTTTTTAAATAAAATGGTGGGCCCCACTTTTGTCATTTTTTGGAAATTGCTGAATTTTTTCACGAGGCGGCTAGATTTTTTTTTAAAAAAAAATATTATTTTATTAAAAAGTCTATTTTGGCATCCTAAGCTTTTCCTATAAATAGGGTGCTTAGGTTAGAATTGAAAATCACACTAGAATCAGAAGTTTTCTCTCTCTATAATATCGAGCGTATTTTGTGAGTATTTAGATACTTTGAGGTATGCTATTCAGTACAAGTTTTCTTCAGCCTTATATCCGATATTCTAGTCAGAAGTACTATTCTTTTGAGGTAAGGGATGTTATTTTTTTTCGTAAATAATGTTATTTTTTTCAATGTCATTATACCAAAATATTGGCATGGATTTTATTATGAAATTCTTCTTTTTTTCGTCGGGGTTACTATTCACGTATACGGCACTATTCACAAAAAAATTAAATTTTCTTCATCGTTGCTCTACAGGCCAAAAATATTCAGTTACATCACCTTTTAGGACTGAGGATGATGAAAAATATTTCAAAGAACGAATCCAATGAGATAAAAGACAAGGATTAAGGATTCGCATTTTAGTTTATCCAAATTTAAAAACACTTCATAATAATACTTTGTGGAGCAAAATTCAAGAATAGAGCTCAAAACTTGGATACAATCAAAAATAGTAACTATAACAGACAATTTGGACAAACAGAAATTTTTTTAATTTTTTCGTGAATAGTGTCGTATACGTGAATAGTGCCGTATACGTGAATAGTAACTCTGACGGAAAAAGTAAGAATTTCATAATAAAATCCATGACAATATTTCTGTATAATGATATTGAAAAGAATAACATCATTTACGAAAGAAATAACATCCCTTACCTCAAAAGAATAGTACCTCTGACTGAAATATCGGATATAATATCGAAGAAAACTTGTACTGAATAGTAATACTCAAAGTATTGAAATACTCACAAAAATACGCTCGATATTATAGAGAGAGAAAACTTCTGATTCTGGTGTGATTTTCAATTCTAACCTAAGCACCCTATTTATAGGAAAAACTTAGGATGCCAAAAGAAACTAAAGTAATAAAATAATATTTTTTTTTCTTCCGCCGCCGGCTGCTTCTCTCAAAAGCCATCAGCATTTTTTTCAACCAAAAGTGGGGCTCACCCATTAAAAAAATATTTATTTTTCGAAACTTCAATAATTCATAATAAATAGCCTCTTTTGTCAGAAAAATACAAATTCTATGTCTTTCTATAGAAAATTTAATTCTCTATAACTTTGTAGAAGAAAGTTTTTCCTAAATTCCAAACATAAATTTATCCGAAATCCATAAACAGATGATTTCTCACACCAAAATACTGATAAAAATACATCAGCACTAATTCCTTCTTTAATATCTACAAAATAAATATTTTCTTATCATATAAATCAATAATTAATTATTCACAAATAATATTACAGAACTACAATATTGACAACCAGGTCGTTCCCAGAAAAGAGGGGGCCTTTCGATAAGAACTTCTCCTTACTGGCGCGCAATTAAATAACCCCTCCTAGACAGAACTTTCTTAGACATTGTCAATAATGCTATCTAATAATATTATTCAAATAATATGAATTATTGAGTTGATAATGTGAAATACTGTGCAATGACAATTATTGAATCAATAATACAAAATATCAACTGTAGCCATTATTGAATCAATCATATAAAATAGCAACGTAGCAATTATTGAGTCAATAAAATATCAATGTAATAATTATTGAGTCAATAATATAAAATATCAACGTAGCAATTATGGAGTCGATAATATAAAATACTGAACAGTAATTACTGTAACAATAATTAAGTAAGTGCCTTCTCACGTAAGACTCAATAATTTGAAATACTATGCAATATCGTGTGCTATTGTGCAACACCGCGTATCACTGTATTTTAACCACCGGGTATTTCAACAGTACTAACGGTAACAACTACGCCGTTATTTTATAAAAAGGTTATTTCTGTCGCTTTCTATATCCGACAGTTATTCTGTTGTGGGGCCCACAAATAGTTGCGCCGTCGTACGAATATTCCCCGACAACAAGAATATTCCACGACCAAACGAATATTTTATAACCACTTGCTCATTTTGAAATATTCGCACATTTCACTCATAATTTTCATATTTATCAATCAACACCTTTGTAACGCCCCCAAAATAGGTCCAATCCACCCAACCCATTCTGGGTCGCCACGAAATACACTCAAAAAAAATTTCAAATACAAATCTTCAAGTTCTAACTTTTTAAACTGTCGTACAAAATACGACCACAATTAAACTGTGAGTTTCAATACAAATACAGTGCCCATACTCCAAATCAATAATACGTTACAGAAAGGTACAGTCAATAACTGTTTTAGGAATTAAAATCTTTGGAAAATGTTCAAGAAAATCTTCGTACATGGGAGGCCATGCATCCATGTTATAATAGATATCGTAGGACTCGAGAATTATCCTTGGTTGACCCAATAGACCCCAAAGAAAAACGAGAAGATTACTATCTTGTTCATTCCAATGGTGGGTCTTCTCTTGCCATATAATTATCTCTGTTGTCTCAAACTGAGAATTATATTCGAACCGTACTCCAAGATTATATAGGTAGTGTTCATGGATATAATCAGCAAGTGGATGTGCACAACCATGTCTTATGATAACATGAAGTCGTATGTGGTTAGACATCTTGTATAATAGTGACAAAACACCCTTCCAAAATTGGGTTCACCTCACCTAAGTCAGGTCACCAAAAACAACCGTTAAATGACGTATAAAATACGACGTACTTATCTAAAATTTTCAATAAAATTATTTTCATACTGTTTGGTGAAAAACTTCAACAGTTCTAGACCCTCGTTCTATTCCCCTGTTATCCCGCTCGACCCAGCTACACTCTTATACCTGAAAGGAATTGTGAAGCAAAAGGGTGAGCACAAATAGCCCAGTAAAAAATATCATGACTAAAGATAATTAAATTATCAATAGTCTTCATCAGTGATAAATCAGAGATTTATAACATATGGTAGATGATAACACTTTTCAACCATAGTTGCGGTGGAACGAGCAATCCATTAGAAGAGTCAAATAGACTATAATGTTTATTATCTTCTCTGTGTTAAAAGTCCACCAA
This sequence comes from Panax stipuleanatus, assembly GCA_020205555.1. Classification (NCBI taxonomy): domain Eukaryota; kingdom Viridiplantae; phylum Streptophyta; class Magnoliopsida; order Apiales; family Araliaceae; genus Panax; species Panax stipuleanatus. Next base: position 3,155,274 of record CM035117.1, on the reverse strand, counting down.
TAATATTTTATTCCTGTAACATCAATCAACAATTTCTGTCCACAATCATGTAAGTTCATGATTATAATTATCTTGACGAATTCCTCTTCGCACTCAGGACGAAGATAATTCTCATCACCTGTCTTTACCTGAAACACCAAAGATCATGGTTATACCAAATCACAGTTCCTGTTCATAATCATGCTAATCAATTCATCTTTGCCTTACAAGCCAAAGATATTCAACAATTAATCATCCATCTTTGCACTACAGGCCAAAGATATTCAATAACAGGTCATCTTTGCACTACATGCCAAAGATATTTACAAATCAACAGCTCATCTTTGCGCTACAGGCCAAAGATATTCATATCTCAAAAAATATCTAACCATTTCAGAATTTATATAAACAATACTTATAACCATGTTGATCAATTCACCTTTGCCCTTAAGCTAAAGATATTCAATTATAAATTCAATGGTCATGAACATACCAGTCAACAATTCATCTTTGCACTACTGGCCAAAGAGAATCTATAGTCATGATCATACCAATAATCTACCCATCTTTACACTCAAGTCAAAGAAAAATTTCATCACCAGGGTTATAAAAATGTTATATATGATAATAAAAATAATTTGATCAAAACATCGATCTCCAAGTTTAAAAATACTCCATAATAATACTTTGTGGAGCAAAATTCAGAAATAAAGCTCAAAACTTAGATCCAATCAAAGATATGAACTTTAACAGGCAACTTGGACAAATAGAAAAAAAATTTATTTTTCGGTGAATAGTACCGTATAAGTGAATAGTGTCGTATACGTGAATAGTGTCGTATACGTGAATAGTAATCCCGACAGAAAAAGTAAGAATTTTAACATAAAATCCATGACAATATTTCTGTATAATGATATTGAAAAGAATAACATCATTTACGAAAGAAAATAACATCCCTTACCATCCCTTACCTCAAAAGAATAGTACCTCTGACTGGAATATCGAATATAATACCGAAGGAAACTTGCACTGAATACTAATACTCAAAGTATTGAAATACTCACAAAAATACGCTCGATATTATAGAGAGAAAAAACTTCTGATTCTGGTGTGATTTTCAATTCTAACCTAAGCACCCTATTTATAGGAAAAGCTTAGGATGCCAAAGGAGACTAAAATAATAAAATATTATTATTTTTAAAAAAACTCCAGCCGCCGGCTGCTCCTCAAATTCAAATTTTTTTCAATAAAAGTGGGTCCCACCCATTAAATAATATTTATTTTCCGAAACTTCAATAATTCATAATAAATAATTCCTTTGTCAGAAAAATACAAATTCTATGTCCTTTCATAGGAAATTTAATTCTCTACAACTTTGCAGAAGAAAGTTTTTCCAAATTCCAAACATAAATTATCCGAAATTCATAAACAGATGATTTCTCACACCAAAATATTGATAAAAACTCATCAGCGCCAATTCCTTCTTTAATATCCACAAAATAAATATTTTCTTATCATATAAATCAATAATTAATTATTCACAAATAATATTATAGAACTACAATATTAACAACCAGGTCGTTCCAAGGACAGAGGGGGCCTTTCGATAAGGACTACTCCTTACTGACGCGCAATTAAATAACCCCTCCTAGACAGAACTTCCTTAGACATTGTCAATAATGCTATCTAATAATATTATTCAAATAATATGAATTATTGAGTTGATAACGTGAAATACTGTGCAACGACAATTATTGAATCAATACTACAAAATATCAACTGTAGCCATTATTGAATCAATCATATAAAATAGCAACGTAGCAATTATTGAGTCAATAAAATATCAATGTAACAATTATTGAGTCAATAATATAAAATATCAACGTAGCAATTATTGAGTCAATAATATAAAATATTGAACAGTAATTACTGTAACAATAATTGAGTAATGGCTTTTCACGTAAGACTCAATAATTTGAAATACTGTGCAATACCGTATGCTACTATGCAACACCGTGTATCACTGTATTTTAACCACCGGGTATTTCAACAGTATTAACGGTAACAACTACGCCGTTATCTTGTAAAAAAGTTATTTCTGTCGCTTTCTATATCCGACAGTTATTCCGTTGTGGGGCCCATAAATAGCTGCGCCGTCGTACGAATATTCCCCGACAATAAGAATATTCCACGACCAAACGAATATTCCCCGACAACAATGAATATTTTATAACCACTTGCTTATTTTAAAAAATTTACATATATCACCCTTAACTTTAAACTTTTATCAATTTAATCATTTACTAAATAGAAAAATTGAATACTTTTATTTCATAAAATTCGGGGTCTTACAACCTTACTATTTTAAAATTATATATAAAGAAAATTAAATCTTTATTCATAAAAGTTGGGGTCTTATAGCAGTAGTAGTCCTCACTATTTCTAATAAATAGTGTGAGAATAATTATAATGAGGACTTAGTTTGAATGTTAATATTTTATACATATTTGTATCGACACTCACAGTTGTGTGGTCGTGTTTTGCATGACCGTGTGATATAAAGTTTGTATTTGAATTCTGTACCATGTATTTGGCGACTCAGAATGGATTGGGTTGACTGGACCTATTCTGGGGGGAGTCACACGTGATTAAAAATATTTATGTGTAATGTTATTTTAGATAATATAAAAATATTTATGTGTAATGTTATCGAGCGTATTTTTGTGAGTATTTAGACACTTTGAGTGTTGCTATTCAGTGCAAGTTTTTTTCAGTCTTATATCCGATATTCTAGTCAGAAGTACTATTCTTTTGAGATAAGAGATGTTATATTCTTTCGTAAATGATGTTATTTTTTTTAATATTATTATACCAAAATATTGGCATGAATTTTATTATGAAATTCTTACTTTTTTCGTAGGAATTACTATTCACGTATACGACACTATTCTCGTATACGGCACTATTCACGAAAAAATTAAATTTTCTTCTATATGTCCAAGTTGCTTGTTAAAGTTCTTATCTTTGATTGGATCTAAGTTTTAAGCTTTATTCTTGAATTTTGCTCCACAAAGTATTATTATGGAGTACTCTTAAACTTGGATAAATTAGATTATGAATACTTAGTCTTTGTCCTTTATCACATTGGATTCATTTTTTAAAATATTTTTCATCATTCTCAATCCTAAAAGGTGATATAACTGAATATTTTGGCCTGTAGAGCAAAGACGAATGATTACCTGATGAATATCTTTGGCCCGTAGTGCAAAGATGAACAGGTGTTGAGATGAACATGATCACTGGTGATACAAATGAATATCTTTGGCCTGTAGTGCAAAGATAAATATTTGATTCGAGATGTATATTGATTGATGTTACAGGGATAAAATATTGATGATAAACTTTTAAATCATAGAAGATAGTAGACTTCATTCTCTACTTAACTCTTCTAATGAATCGTTATTTCCGCTGCGAATATTAATCTAAAACTTGTTGTCCATAATATTTTATCTGAATTATTGAATACTAACGATAATTTATTTTTCATTATCTTAGTCATAATATTATTTAATGAGCTAGTTGAGTTCACCCTTTTCATCTATTGTCCTCTTCAGAAAATGAGAATGTTGCAGGATCCAGTCGGGGGACAGAGTGATGGTCCAAATTAGAGCAGTAGTAATTCTCACTATTTCTAATAAATAGTGTGAGAATAATTATAATGAGGACTTAGTTTGAATGTTAATATTTTGTACATATTTGTATTGACCCTCACAGTTGTGTGGTCGTATTTTGCCACGACTGTGTGATATAAAATTTGTATTTGAATTCTGTACCATGTATTTGACGACTCAGAATGGGTTAGGTTGACTGGACCTATTCTGGAGGGAGTCACACGTGATTAAAAATATTTATGTGTAATGTTATTTTAGATAATATAAAATATTTAACTTTTAAATATTTTTTCGTTCCTCCAAATTCTTCCATTTTTTAAGGGAAAAATGTAAACTGCAAATGAAATCAACTTTAACTTCAAATCATTTTATTTTCTGCCTAAAAAAACTTACAAACATGGTGTAAAGAAATTTAATTCCGAGTACATATAATTTTAACTATTGTAACTAACTAAAATATGTTACTCCCTTTATTTCAAAATTAAAAATAAAAAATCTTGAGAATAATTTATATTATCAAGTGTACTCATAATATTGTTTAGGAATTAAGTTGTGGTGGGATGTTAGAATAATAGTGAATATTGATACTAATTAAAAAATAATGATAAATTATAAATACATTGGCGAGTTCCGCGATAAACAATGTCAAGTCATTGGAGAGAGAGCATGAATTAATCAAATTCATCGTCGTTGATATCGACAATACAGAACAATCCGAGATTAACAGGATCAAAATTTGAAGAGAGAGAATCATTCTAGTGAGGAGAGAATTCCAAAACTTATAAAAAAATATAGGACAAAGACAATTGAATTGAAAATAGAACATACCTTGAGATATGGTGCGAGTTTGGATGCAAGAAAAATGAAATATAGGGATATCTTATACCCTTTTCGTACAAAATGGTTTTTGACTTTCTCTGGAGGTGGGAGAATGAGGTTAAGAGAGAGAGAAGAGATGAATTGACGATTGAATTTAAGAGAAAAGAGAAATGGAGCGGGAAGAGCCGAATTGGAAGAACGATCGGAGGAAAAGGAATCGTTTTAATTTTTCAATCTAACCGAGTCGACTCTAAATTACCAAATGGGATACTCACCGGTTTTTGAAATTGAGGGATCGGGCTACGACTTTTTATATATAGTATATAATTATGTCATTTTATAGTTATAAAATATAAATGTATCACTAATTTTGAAACAAAAATAGTAGTAATTATTATATTTGTATTTTTAAAAGTTAATTAACTAAATAATTTTAATTTTGTAGTTTTATAAATTAATTTCAAAAAGTAGAAATATATTTTTAATTGAATAATATTATTTGTATAAATTGTACTATAAAAAATTATGCACAAAAAATAAAACTCATGTATTACTTATCAATAAAAATATATAAAATATCTAATTGTAGGTACTCCTTATTATTATTTTTATATTATTTGGTTACAATTTTTACGTCGTGTTCCTACCATTATTCAAAATTTTGAATTAGCGCTGGGAGTACGTAGAAACTAGAAAGTAGAAACCAATCGCCGGGTGATTTTGCTTCCACAAGGGTGTGAAAGTAATTTAAAGGAATTAAATTACTTTAAATATACGGTCCCCCAGGGGACAAGAGATTATAAAAAAAGTATCCATACAATTTCCGAAGTCCAAAAAGTAATACCGAGTTGGGATTAAGGGCTATCTTATTAATTCAAGTTTCTCTTCGTATCAGAGAAAACCCTAACCCTAGAAATCAGCCATGTCGTCCAAGCAAGGTATTTTGTCTTTCTTAATTCTTAAAATTATATATTAAAAGAACTTGTGATTTTGTCGATTTTCTCTAGGATATTAACCTTATTATTGTGTTGCGCAGGTGGAAAAGCAAAGCCTTTAAAGCAACCCAAGGCTGAAAAGAAAGAATACGACGAGGTATTAATCATTAAAGATTTTTTCCTTTATGATATAGTTCATGGATTTAATGATATATTATTTATTTGTAAATTTTATTGAGATAATCTATATTCTATGGTATTGAAAGTGGGAAATTTGGTAACTGGGAGATTTTTTTTTTCCTCTGCTTGTTTATTTTTATCTTTTTTGAGTAGTTGGGAGAGAAAAAAAACGAAAAATTAGTGAAACTGTTTTGTCGCATCTAGTCAAGAGGATTAAGAATAATCCAATTTTTGTGGTGCTTTTGAGTATGTATAATTGAAAATATTTGTAGTGCATCTGTTCATCTTTATCTCCAACAACAACAAAAATTCGTCTGGTATATTGATGAGTTAATAATTCTTTTTTAAACTTAAGTGTTGTTTGATAAAACTGAATGAAAAGTTCTGAATGTTTAAGAACATCTGAATCAACTGAACAGAGCAAATGCTATGAGCACTGAATGAAATTAGATGTTGATAATTCATCTGTTAAAACATCTGAATGAGTGTATTTTTTAATTTTAACCTTTGAAATATTCTCGATAAGTTTGTTAGGCAGTTATTAGTGTGTTATCTTTTCTAAATGACTTGATGGAGTTTTGACATATATCAACATAACAAATTTAATTGTGAATAATACATTAATTTGTTCATTTTCATTGCATGTAATACATTAATACAAGTTCATTTATTTAATTTTTCAAAAGTATTCAAATTCAAATTCAATTGGATATTCTATTAATAGAAGCCCATATTTTTATTGTACTATCAGTTAATTAATTTTTTTTGAAATTATTGGATCTAGTTCAAGGTCTGAAGAATTAAATGGCCATGATGCTCAGTTATGTTACAATGAGATATTACTGATTTTTTTTTCTTAGAGAAAGATTGAAAGAAAGGATAAAGCAAGTATTTTGTTTAAATAAAGGAGGGTATCCTAGTACGAAGCTATTCAGTACACTATCTGACTGAATAATTTCAAATTTTGTGACTAACTGACTTAGGCCAATTCAGACAATAATTAGACAACGAAAATATTTATCAAGCGGTTAACTAATCTGACTGATTTAGATTTTGGGCCATTCAGATCATTAAAATGTAATCAAACAGCCCCATACTTTTTCAGTTGCCTAAACTGGCATACATATATAATAGTGCAAAATTGTTAATTTTTTTGCTAAATAATTGTTATATTACATATATTTGTTACTTTTTTTGATTGGAAATAAATAGTTCTAACTAGTCCCCCCCCCCCCACGCAAAATTAAAAAAAAAAAATTAGCTGTGATCTTATATACGTTAGCACTCTCCCTTTACTTGCGATGATTCCTATTTCCTACTTCCTATAATAGTGTTCTGATTCACTTGCATGAACTCTGAATATTTCAATTACACTCAAACCCCCAGAAACTGTTGAAAATTATGATTTATGACAACCAATACTTTGGCAGTTTTAAACAAACAAGAATCCTTTGTTTAAATTCTTGTGTTGCGAGTTACATATTGTGTCATTTGGTATAAACTTGACAGCATAGTGTTGTTATGGGCTAGGAAGCAAAAATCACAATGAAAAATGAAAAGAGTATGCGAGGGAGTGGGAACAGTTAGAAGTGGAGTTGTGCGTTGGGAATTTATGACTTCAAGGACCCTTTTTCCTGAAAACATGCACCAGGATTAAAAAACGTAAATTTAAAAGTATCCCCTCCCTAAAGGTCAATGATCAATGGTCCACATGGTACTTGCGTATTAGTATGTACACCGATCTAGTACTGCAGAATGACCTGGAAACTTTTATCATGTACAAGACACTCCTTACAAGTTACATCTACATGATTTAATGTTTATGTTATTCCTTATTGAAATGTATCTGTCCATGCAGGATGATTTGGCTAAACTTCAGAAGAAAAAGGAAGAGGAAAAGGTTAGATTGTGCTCTAGTCAATCTTGTTTGACTGATATGGATATGTTTTTTTGGGTGTATGGCTGAAATATAGTTGCCCCATGCTGTGCAGGCACTCAAGGAGCTCAAAGCCAAAGCTCAACAGAAGGGGGCATTCGGAGGTTCTGGGCTAAAGAAAAGTGGGAAGAAATGAGCCCCCCCCATATCAATATACATGGACGATTTGTGCCATGACTAGGAAATGCTTGTATGCTATATTATGTGGATTGGACGTCATTAGTTCCCGCTGAACCTGATACTATATTTAAATGATATTATCAACTCCTATTTTCGCCCATAAAATTTGTGCTCTATTGTTGCCTCACCAACCTTAAGAATGGTTTGAGGTGGATACATACAATTGTTTGCCTAAATGGAACAAAAAATTTAGAATAACTAGCAACTCTTGCCTGTACTCTAGTTTGGGGCAGCTTTGTGTAGGGATCTGGAACCAAGAAGCACAGACTTGGGTAAACTGTCAATTCTTTTAGCTTATGCTTTAATAACAAACGTATCTCCTTTGAGATCTGGGGAGGTTGATGGGTTACTGCAATTTGACAAGTTTAACTCTGTTTCATCTTGTCTGGGGAGCATCCCATCAAACATTTGTATGGTTTGTTGAGAAAAATTAGTTGCTCTGTTTCTATAGAAATATGTATTCCTACTACCTATGTTTTTGTTGTCTTTTTGTGGTGGGGATTTTCGTTTCCGAGTGGTTCCCTTGGTTGCAGAAAGAGGGCCAAGCCTAGGGACTCTTTCTTAGCACAAGTGCCTGGTGGAAAATGAAAATTGCCATGGACATGACTAACATAGGCTCCCCAGTAAAAGAGGATTATGAGTCACATACATGGCCAATCGGATATGATTAGAAATTAGAATGAGACAAGCAGTTGCCAACGTAATCCAACCATCTCATAAAGTATCTTTGATAAATAAAAAAAAGAATTAAGCATTTTATTTAAAAAAAGAAGCAGCAGCAAAAGCAGAATTAGGTGTATCAAATCTGAGATGCTAATCAATGGTGATATTGCTGAACTAATCTATTTGATATTTAAATGAAAATTTTGACACATTATGGATAGACCACTCCAGATGAACAGGAACAAAAAACCCCCTTAATAACAAATCGAAAACACAATTCGATTGAAATGAAACATAAGATTGTGGTAATGGTAATCCTAGTCACACGCCATATGCAGCTGATCCCCTTTGTTGATACGGAGGGAAGGTGGAGCCCCTTTCCCTCGCCTCGCCCACCCACGCACCCATTCCATAATCTATGGTTGATTCAGCATTTATATCTCTGTGTCACTTTTCCATTTAAATAATGCTATTATCACATAAATAAAAAAATAATATCACATACATACTACGGGTCTCACATAACAGGTGGGGACCCACAATATGCATGTGTGAACATTATGTGAGATTTTTATGTGACAATAACATTGTTTCCATTTTCCAGCCACTGGGGGAGTGAATGGAGGGTGTATGACGTGTACAGATTCAATTAGTCCACGCCGTGACCTCCCTTGTGTTCCTCTGAAAAGCGGTCGTTCGTACTTTGGCCTTTTCTTCTCTCAGTCACAGAGAGAGAGTCCCTCCAAATTAGCATCGGTGTCTTTTGTTTCGGTCCCATTTAATTTCTACTCTTTATTTTTTTCTCTCTCTCTATATATATATATACACACGTGTCTATTTATCATATGGAATAATACTTCACAATAAAAATAAAACTAATTTTCCTAAAAAACCAAATGTGCGTACAAGTCGGAAATAACATAATTACTTGTAACGGGGGATGGGGAAAAAAAATAGAACCCCAGAAAGAAAAACGTGATAGCTCCTACTGAGAAGTTCTCTTTTCTTTTCTTCTTTTTGGTGCAACTGAAAATCAATAACTTATCAAGTCATTTTTGGAATTGGGATTGTCCTTTATACTTGAAATTTGACAGAGATAAAACCTTTATAGGAGCTATTGCATATATATTTGATGAATCCTAGCCACACACGGAGAGAAGTAAAAAGGGTTATAGCTTTTAGATTGATTGATTGATGATACTCCGTTTCAGAATCCCAAATAAGGGTAAACAAACCCGGGTTTGAATCAAGAAGAATATTCCTATATTCAATTGGTCGGGTGAAAGTTATAGATGGATTTCTGGCCGGAGTTTCTTGCGAACAGTTGGGGAAAAGAATTTGTAGCCGGAGGGTTGGGTGGTGTAGCAGGTATTATATCTGGTTATCCACTAGATACCGTCAGAATCAGGCAACAGCAATCGGGCGTTGGTTCCCGCTCTGCTTTCAGCATCCTCAGGAATGTTGTTGCTACCGAGGGGCCGAATGCCCTCTACAGGGGCATGGCTGCACCCCTGGCTTCTGTTTCTATCCAGGTTATTCCATCTCTATCACCCTTTTCATTAACTAGTATATTTGTTGCAAGCTTATGAGATCTTTATGTTAGATCAAGGACACAATCATTGTCTTCCTAAAACAAGTAGTAGTATTTTTCAGGAAGAGAAAAATTAAATATAGAACAGATTACACGTGATTTTGCTGTCTTAATAGGATATCAATACGAACAGATGGCGGTTTTTTAACTTGGAACATTGGTCAGCAAGGCTTAGGCTTCCCTATAATAAAAATCATCCTTCTGTGGCTCCATTGGCTAGCGTTCTACCATCCAATCCTCGTAGCTTTCCTGGTAAAATTGAAGTACTACATTTACCAAACCTCATTCCTAACCAAGGAAGAAAACAGATGCTCCAAAAAAAGTTTCAAACTTTGAGGTTAACACAGAACTAAATCCATCTTTCATAAGAGAATAAATTGTTAAATATAATTGCCTTGTGGGGAACAAGGATGAGTCTCTGTTCGTGTTTGTGATGTATGTAAGAGAGCAAATTAGAATTATAGCGAATGAGCACCACAAACCGTATATCAGGCTGTTTTAAAAAAATCATTATCACCAAAATCCAAAATCGGATTTCTTGAACTATATCATCCATTTTCTTCCTAAGCATTAAGATTAGAAAAGTTCATTGTCGCTGGATTTACTTGAACCATGATTACTGACTTCATTTGCTACGGCAGAATGCAGTGGTTTTCCAGATATATGCGATCCTGTCGCGAGCATTTGACTCATCAGTTCCCACCACCGACCCTCCTTCCTACAGAGGAGTTGCCCTGGGAGGAATCGGAACCGGTGCTATACAAAGCCTAATTCTCTCCCCTGTTGAACTAGTGAAAATCCGTCTTCAATTACAGAGCAAGGTTCATGACAAACCTGATCAAGCAGAGAGCCTTAGAGGTCCGAGAAGTGTTGCCAGGAGCATATTTAGGACAGAAGGTTTGCGAGGAATCTACCGAGGTCTAACCATCACAGTACTCAGAGATGCTCCTGCTCATGGTGTCTATTTCTGGACATATGAATATATACGAGAGCAACTTCACCCGGGATGTCGTAAAAGTGGGCAAGTAACCTTCAGAACAATGCTTTTGGCAGGAGGCCTTGCTGGAGTTGCCAGTTGGATATGTTGCTACCCTTTAGATGTGGTTAAAACCAGACTTCAGGCTCAGGCTCAGTCTCCACCTTCTCCAGTACAATACAATGGCATTGTTGATTGCTTCCGCAAAAGCGTTAAACAGGAAGGATATCCTGTGCTGTTCCGAGGATTGGGAACTGCAGTTGCCAGAGCTTTTGTAGTAAATGGGGCTGTCTTTACTGCTTATGAAACAGCTCTGAGGTTCTTATTTTAATAACAACAACAATAATTGAAGCATTCCATCAGACCATGCAATCTAGAGGAAAATTAGCCTTTGCTTATCAAAACAGACATCATTATTGGCATCTATACAAAATGAATGGTTTATTTCTGCCAAAATCATACCAATTCACAGACCTTCTCCGTAAGCATCAATATTTTTAGACAGTTGAATGGAATCTAAGAAGTAAACACCGAAAGGGGAGTAAACTGCAATGGACTGAGAGCCTCTTCGGGCATGAGTTATAAGTTGTCAATTGACCAACTTATTAAGTCATTTGTTACTATTCACCTGTTCGGGAATTATTTATTTTTTTACTTATAAGTTGAGTTTTAAGTCAAAAAAATAAGTATTGGTAACTTATTTTAAAATGATTTAAAAGTCATTTTAAGTTAGTTTTATTTTGCCCCTCTTTTTATTAATGTTTTTTTTAGTAATCTTTACATTTATTTTAACTTATAAGTCCTTATGAGCCCGAACACCTTCATAACTTGTTTTAACTTAATTTTTGATTTATAAGTTAAATTGATGCCGAACGCTTTTACTTATAAATCACAACTTAAAAGAACTTATAAGTCAAATTATATTTTAACTTATAAGTCATTCACCAACATACCTGAATGGACAGATTGGGATAGTTGTCTTGTTTCAGGATGAGTATTCGATAGTTATAACAACAATGTAAAAATAAATACATTTGTGTCATTCTTATTCATATCAATGAAGATAAACAATCAATTTACACATCTATGATCCTTTCTTTTTGTATCTGCTATCACATAAAAAATGACGTGTAGTGTTATTGTTCCATCCACAACCCACATCAATTTTCAAATTTCATGACTGGCCCAATAAGCATGTTTTAACCTATTAGATTGAGTCTCCACCATACTTCTTAACCTATCTAAGCTCTTGAATTTATCCGATATGGGATACATGTGAACTATCCCAACATCCTCAGTGAGATTAAGCCTTGACATTGCATCATCCAAGCCTGAACTCATCTCTGCCAACACACGCGGATCACAATAGTTTCTCACAGCCTGCACAATTGCCCTAGCTTTCTTGAAAGGATCCGAACAATTAAAAATCTCCGGCCCAACAAATACGCCATCGCATCCCAATTGCATCATAAGGGCTGCGTCTGCTGCTGTCACAATGCCTCCAGCAGCAAAATGCACAACAGGAAGCCTGCCCATTTGCTTTGTTTGCGCCACTATTTCATAAGGGGCGGCGATCTTCTTTGAAAATGCAAAAACTTTATCATCATCCATGTTAGTCGGGGTTTGTATTTCACCCATAACTTTTCTCACATTGCCAACTGTCTCAACAATGTCACCGGATCGATATGAATCCCCCTGAGTCCGGATCATTGCCGCGCCTTCTCTCACTCTCCTCAACGCCTCTCCAAGATCTCTGCACCCGCAAACAAACGGAAGTCCAAAATTATGCTTGTTAATAAAATGATCTTCGTCGGCAATGGCAAGAACCTCGTTTTCGTCGATATAATCAATTTCTACAGATTCCAGGATTTGGGCTTCAACGAAATGCCCTGTAATGAACTAGCTTAATTAGTTCAATACCTTAGCAGCTGTAATGGAACAAGTCTCAATAATTGGACTTATCCAGTGAAATTTAGCAGAGAACTAGCAGAAAATATAGTAAGGAAGAGGGAAGAAGAGAGAATAATAAAGAGAGAGAATTGGGGAAGAAGTAATAATAGATTTCATTTCATACTCAATTCCTCACTATCCAGTAGATTATATCACATCCAAAAGCTAGCTCAGCACATGCTTCCCTCACTCGACTGAAACAGAAATAAGGAACAAAAAGACAAAAGTAACCTTCCTGAGCAAAAGACACTAATAATCTGACTTGGGAACAGAAAAAGACTGTGATACCCTTATTAACTAATTAACATCCTTAATTAAGCTAGCAACAGACTCTTCTTCCTTCCTTACAGTCCCTCCCTCTTAAGAAGATCCTTGTCCCCAAGGATGGAAATGAGGAAATTTCAGGTGAAGCTGGTCCCAATCTTCCCAAGCGGCTTCGGATGGTAGAAAATTCTCCCATTGCACCAACAGTTCAACACTAGTTGCATTGTTTTTCTTAATCATCCTCTTGTCAAGTACTGCCAGAGGTTCTGCTAGGAAGTGGCCATTTGCATCCACAGGAGGCAAAGAAGGAGAAGAAGTGCAACGCTGACCAATCTTCTTTTTGAGCAGTGACACATGGAAAATAGGGTGAACCTTAGTGTGGCCTGGCAGCTGCAGTTTATAAGCCACAGTTCCCACCTTAACTTCGACCATAAATGGTCCATAATATTTAGGAGTTAGCTTCCCAAAAGGGGTCTGAGCAAGGGTGACCTGTCTGTAAGGCCTGACCTTCAAATAAATCATATCCCCTGGTATAAATGTCCGTTCAGATCTATTCTTGTCAGCATAGTACTTGATCCTTGACTGAGCTTCCACCAGATTTTACTTAAGCATTCTGAGCAGTTGGGACTTGTCTCTGCAAAACTGCCTAGTAGTAGGGTCCTGTACCCTTCCCCACTGATGGAAAGACAAATGGGGAGGCTTATACCCATACAACATTTCAAATGGCGAAGCTTGTAAACCATTGTGAAAATGGGAGTTATACCACCACTCAGCTAAGTCCAACCAAGCAGTCCAGCAGTATGGCTTTTGGGACACCATACACCTAAGATAGCATTCTAGAATTTGGTTGATTATTTCAATTTGACCATCGGTTTGGGGATGGTAAACCGTACTCATTTGCAGTTTAGTACCCACAAGTTTGAATAGGGATTGCCAGAAAAGGCTAATGAAAATTTTGTCTCTGTCAGAGACTATAGAAGAAGGTAGGCCATATAGTTTGTATATGTGAGTAATGAAAAGCTGGGCTAAATGAGCAGCAGTGAAAGGGTGTTTGAGAGAAATAAAATGGCTATATTTAGTAAGTCTATCCACCACTACCCAAATGACTGTCATACCAGCAGAACTAGGCAGTCCCTCTATGAAGTCCATGGTGATATCAGTCCAGGGAGTATCTGGAACTGGAAGAGGCTGGAGCAAACCTGGAGCAAGAACATTTTCATGTTTTTGTTGCTGGCATACATCACACTCTTTAACAAAATCAGTTACATCTTGCCTTAATGTTGGCCACCAAAAATATTGATTAATCCGTTCATAGGTACCCCTTATCCCAGAATGCCCCCCAATAGGAGAGCTATGGAACTCCTCTAAGAACTTCCTCCTTAGATCAGAATCTGGCCCCAGCACCAATCTATTCTGAAACTTCAATCTGCCACTGTTAAAAGAATATCCAGGTAAGCTACTGGGGTCTATTTGTAGTTGCATAATAAGCTCCTTAAGTCCTTTATCTTTCTCCCAAGAGTGAGCAATCTCCTGGACCCAGCTTGGTATTGCTGTTGTGACCAGATTGAGCTCTCCAGCTTCTTCAGTTTTGTTCAATTGAGAAGGAACCTCCCTAGACAAACTGTCAGCCACTACATTTTCTTTTCCCTTTCTGTAAATTATCTCATAATCCAGCCCCATAAGTTTGGTAATCCATTTTTGTTGATTGGTTGTAGTAATCCTTTGGTCCAACAAATACTTTAAACTCTGGTGGTCTGTCTTGATGAGGACTTTATTCCCTAACAGGTAATGCCTCCATTTGTTTACTGTATGAACCACAGCCATGAGTTCCTTTTCATAAGTTGAGTATCCCAGATGTTGTCCTGCTATAGCCTTACTAAGGAAAGCTATAGGCCTTCCTTTTTGTGACAAAACTGCACCAATGCCATAGTGGGAGGCATCTGTTTCCAGTACAAAAGCTTCATTAAAATTAGGCATGGTAAGGACTGGGGCTTGTGTCATAGCCTCCTTAAGAGCCATGAATGCTTTAGTTGCCTGGTCAGACCATTTGAAGCTATCTTTCCTGTGTAAATTAGTAAGGGGCCTACTTATCAACCCATAATTCCTGATGAACCTCCTATAGTAGCCAGTTAGGCCTAGAAATCCCCTCAACCCTTTTATATTCTTAGGCACAGGCCATTCCATCATACATTTAATTTTATCTGGATCAGTTGCCACCCTTTGTGGAGATATGATGTGGCCTAAGTATTGAATAGAATCTGTCCCAAAAACACATTTACTCCTTTTGGCAAAAAGTTTGTAATCTTATAGCAGTTTGAGGGTCAGTCTTAAGTGTTCCAAGTGTTCATCATAATCCTTACTATAAACTAGTATATCGTCAAAAAAGACGAGGACAAATTTTCTGAGGAAAGGCTGGAATACTTGGTTCATTAGTGACTGGAATGTGGCAGGAGCATTTGTGAGCCCAAAAGGCATCACTAAGAATTCAAAATGGCCATTATGAGTCCTAAAAGCAGTTTTTGGTATGTCATCTTCATGTATCCTGATTTGATAGTATCCTGATCTTAAATCAAGCTTGGAAAACCATCGGGAGCCATGTAACTCATCCAGCAACTCATCAATGGTAGGTATAGGGAACCTATCCTTGATGGTCATAGCATTTAGAGACCTGTAATCAACACACAACCTCCATGTTCTATCTTGTTTTTTGACTAAAAGAATTGGGAAAGCATATGGGCTATTGCTTGGTTGAATTACACCATTCTGTAACATCTCCTGCACAATCTTCTCTATTTCCTCCTTCTGGACATAGGGATACCTATAGGGCCTGAGATTGACTGGCTGACTATCCTCCTTAAGCTTTATGTGATGGTCATGGGTCCTCCTAGGTGGAAGACCCTTGGGTTCCTGAAATACCTCCTGGAAATCTTACAACAACCCTTGCATCTTAGGACAGGTTTCAGCCAACTGGACTGGTTTTGGATCCCTTCTGCTAGGGCTGCTATGGTTATCTGTTCCTTCCTGGACCTTGTCCTCCCCTGGATGTATCCCAAACAAATACTCAAAATAGCCATGGGTAGCAGATTGTAATGTCTGGCTGAACTCCCCAGAATTCATCATTTGAATGGTAGGTGTCACATGGTCAGATTCACCTTGTAAGACAATAGTTTGCCCTCTTCTGGTAATAGTCAGCTGTAGGTTCTGGAAGTCAAAGGTTATAGGATGGAAGAGCTTCAACTATTGGACACCTAGGACAACATCTATTCCCCCCAGAGGTAGTATTCTAAAGTCTGTATTGAACTCCTCCCATTGAATGGACTAATGCAATTGAGGACAAAGCTGACTGCTATTCACCTTGAACCCATCTGCTACAGTTACTGTCAAGCTATTGCTGCCATTCACACCCGCCTTGATTGCTTTGGCTGCTTGAGGATCCAAAAAATTGTGGGTGTTGCCACTATCCACCAGAATTCTCAGGAATTTACCATTGGTCATTCCCAACAGCCTGACTGTGTTATTAGTGCTGTGACTCGAGAGAGCATGCAATGTGATTTGGGCTTCAGGTTCCTCCCAACTATCAGTCCTTATTTCCTCCTCTGTACACTCAGCTTGTTCAGATTCCTCCAATGCATCCTGGTCAGAGGGAAGTAACATGAACAACTGGGGTCTTTTGCATACATGTCCCTGAACATAGGGCTCATCACAGGAGAAACATATTTTCCTCCTCCTCTTATCATTCATTTGTTCCCTAGTGAGTCCCCTTATTGGCAAGGCCCTCATATTGTCAACATTGTTCATTTCTGCAGGTTTGACCTGAGGAAGAGAAACAGCTGCAGGTTTTGGGGAAAAAAAAGTAGAGGCAGTTTTAGGAGTAAAAACATTTGCAGACATTCTGTTGACCCCCCTACTTCTCTTAAGCCATGCTTCTAATTTTGCTTCTTCAACCCTAGATAATCTGATTAACTCCTTAAGGTCCCTTGGTTTAAGCTCCTGCACCCCCAATTGGATTTCCACCTTTAATCCACCCAGGAAACAGTCCATGAAGAAGGCCTCATTAAGAGATGGATTCCTAGCCAATGCCCATCCTTTAAACTTCTCAAATTTGCTTCTATACTCATTTACTGTGTCATGCTGCTGCAACTTCTTCAGCTCTCCAATAGGATTTTCACTTGCTTCAGGACTAAACCTGGCAAATATCTCCTCCATTAAACCAGCCCATGTCAGCTCCTGACCATATTGTACAAACCCAGAGTACCAAGCTTCAGCCTCTCCTCCCAGATTCATAGTACTTAGATAAATTTTCTGGTGCTCAGGCACCACACGGTGAGCAAACAGCTTATTACATCATCTAACCCATGATTTAGGATTAATCCCATCAAATTTTGGGAATTCAAACTTGATGGTCCTGAAGATATCATCAGATTTATCTTCCTTAGGTGCATTTTCATAGGCTCCCAGAACAGAAATAGATGAAGGATCCTGGTTACCTGTGTTATTTGGGTCCAACTGCTGCCTCTGAATATTGAGGAGGGTATCGAAATTCTTCATCATCTGCTCTATTTTTGAATCAAACCCCTGCTGCATCGTTGAGATCGAACCCAACTGTGCTTGCAGCTCTTGAACCTGCGTCTCCAAGCTGCTCAGTCGCTGATTGTTTGTAGTCATCATCCACAGTTTTGTTTGGCTTTGATACCAACTGTAATGAACTAGCTTAATTAGTTCAATACTTTAGCAGTTGTAATGGAACAAGTCTCAATAATTGGACTTATTCAGTGAAATTTAGCAGAGAACTAACAGAAAATAGAGTAAGAAAGAGGGAAGAAGAGAGAATAATAAAGAGAGACGAGAGAATTGGAGAAGAAGTAATAATATATTTCATTTCATACTCAATTTCTCACTATCCATTAGATTATATCACATCCAAAAGCTAGCTCAGCACATGCTTCCCTCACTCGACTGAAACAGAAATAAGGAACAAAAAGACAGAAGTAAACAAAAGACATCCTTAATTAAGACTGTGATACCCTTATTAACTAATTAACATCCTTAATTAAGCTAGCAACAGCCTTAATTAAGCTAGCAACGGACTCTTACTCCTTCCTTACATGCCCAATTCGGGCTTTTGCCATCACTGGAATTGAGACGATTCGTTTGATTTCTTTAATCAGAGATGGATCAGGCATGCGCGAAATGCCGCCTTGAAATGGTTCTGACACGATTATACAGCAAGCTCCGGCGGATTCGGCCATCTTGGCTTGTTCGGGGCAGGTGATTTCAAAAATCGCGCCGCCTCGGAGCATTGAGAATGAGTTCTTCTTCTTAGTGTCCGTGATAGCGCTGTTGTTGTAAATGGTAACGGCATTATCGCCAGCGATTGCCAAGTGTTGGACAAAATGCACCAATTAAAGAACAGATGAAACAAAGCTTTGTTGCAGATTTTAAGTTGGTGTGTGTTTATTTGTAGTGAGGGAGTGAGAAGCGGAATGGTCCGAATGGGGCAGGAAATGTGCGGAGAGGCGGTGCTATTTTCGTGAGTTCCAGAAGCTTCGGTGAGGGTAATGGAGGAAAGATGTAGAAAGTTCAGTTTTCATATGTTTTTAGCTTTTGGAAGTTGCAATGGGAAAAAAACTAACCCTTTTTGGTGGAGAATTCTTTGGATATTCCCTCATCTTACCTGTTCTGTTCTGTTCTGTTGATGGCATTCTCTCCATTTTCTCTCTATTTAAATTTTTATACGATATAAATAAAATTATCACGTATCACCATCATACTAAACTTCAGAATCAAAATATCCTTTTATCGCTCCATTAATATGTACATTGTATAAAAAAAATTTGAATGGTTGAGAATTGTTAAAAAATTTAACACTAATTTAATTTTTTAAAAATATTATATAGAATTTTTAAAAAAATTGAAAAGATGGGCAATGGGGAGAAAACACCTCAAATTGTCTAATTTAGAAACACAAGATTGATAACCCATGACTAATTCTAGAAACGACTTCTCAATCTCTTTTTTCTCAAAGCTTTAACAGCCTTCTTGATTATTTCAGATTTCACGTATTCTTCATATTCATTTTGAGCTCTTTTGTGGTGTAATCATCGTTCAATGAAAGGTAAAGTTTCCCCCTCCCCCCCTGAATAACGTCTCTCTCTCTCTCTCTCTCTCTCTCTCTTTTCTTTCTTCAAATTAATTTGTGAATTTAAGAGTTGATTTGATCATGAAATGAGCAAAATAGAGTTAGGGAGTGTTTGTTTAAAGCTGAATGAGTGAATCGGTTACGTTTGTTTTGAATAAAAATCGTCTGAATGGTTGAATCGGTCAGATTTTTGAGTTGAATGAAAGTGTAATTTTTTTAGCTGAATGACTGCTGAATGAAGTATTTTATATTTTTTTATAGTATTAACTATTATATTAAGTAAAATTAAATAAATTTACAATAATTTTAAATTTTTCGGATGGATAAAATAGTAAAATACTGTTATTCCGATGTTTCAAACATATCAATTATTAAACAACTTATTTCATTTAATATTCAATATTTAGCTTCATTCAAATTACTTAAACATTTTATTTCATTCAATTTTTATCAAACAGAACATTAGTTATATAAGCATAATTAGGTTGATGGCATTCTTCATCTATGTATATGTGGACATCTATTGTTAAACGAATGTGTTCAAATAATTAAAAAGTGTCTTTTGATTTTAGATAAGTACATGTACCCAATAAATTTATAAAGGGTCCTCTTAACATGTGTCCTTAGGGCACATGCTAAGCACACAGTTCAAGAGAATATTCTCTTGAATTATGTGTATATTCTCTTGATTTTTGCATTTGCATCAAGTTCAAGAGAATAAGAACACAATTCAAGGAATATTTCCTTAAACTGTGTGTTTAGCATGTGCCTTAGGACACATGTTAAAAATTCCATTTACAAATTAGGTCCCCATATCTTTTTTTATTTATTTTTAACATGGATGCATTTAAAATGTCTGAAGTCATCGGTGGATTATCAAAATCAACTCATTACGAATTATGGGTCAACTCAAATATTAATTATATTATGTATGATGACTAAATGTGTCAATTTATTTTTATTTTTTAAAATTAATTATCAATTTATCTATTTGCGGACTTTTCATATATAAATAATCCGTAGAATCGAGTGTCAACATTCTAATTTTTTTATTAAATTCAAAAAGAGAGTTTAAATATGTTGTGAGAAAGATGTTGTGAAAATATCAAATTTTGTTATGAAAATATTAATTCCCTAAAACTAATATAAGAAGAACTTTGTAATTTAAATATGACTAATTTTTTTCTTTTTCCCTTTAAACTCAGCAACAACATGAAATAAAACATTCAACTTTTCTATTCATTAATTTTCCATTCTTTTCTTTTTCCTCCTAAATTCAGAAATAGAGTGTAATTATTAATCGAGGCACAAAAGCTGCAACTACAAGCATTCTTTCAACGGTACGTGGGAGATTTATTGCTAGAGTTTGGGAAAAAGTTTAGAACTTCATACATCTGTTTCCAAAATACTTAATAGTCACTTCAAATTTTATTTTATTTTATTTTTGTCAAAATGATCAATTTTAGGATTAAGAATTAAGTATATATATATTTATATTTTCAAACTTATGAAAATGGGAGGTGATAATAAATTCGATATAATTTCTTATGGTTATAATTTTTTCACCTATATTTACAAGAAATTCAATTTTACTAAAAAAAGTTAAACTAAGCAAGTTTTTAGGGGACGAAATAATAATTAGGAATTTAGTATAGAGGTTTAGTGCTAAAGAAAGAGTGAAAAACAATAATAAATTGTAAACATTTTGTTATTTCATAATGATATACTAAAAATGTAATTTTTTAAGAATAAATTTTGGGAGTATTTATTAGGAGTAATTACTTGTATTAAGCAATAAAGAAAAAGAGAAATTAAAATGAATGTCCCACACGGCCCCATCCGAATCCATGTACTACTACTAAATTGAATGCATGCCATGCCCTCCGCAAGGAAATTTGAAAATGAGTCCAATAAATTGAGTAGGGCTGGGCAAGTAATCAAATTGAAATCGAAATCGCACAAAAAATCGTACGAACCGCATCAATTAAAATTGCACCAACGGTTCCGGCGCATGTGACGGTTTTAGGCAGGTTGAATAACCAAATTTACGGTTCCGATTTGGTTACTAGCCAAAATCGCACGCATAAAATCGAAACCGCACCATGTGTGTGTATGAATGTATTATCTTTAGTAAATTCTAAAGTTACTTTTCACTTAAACACGCTCAGAGAAAACCCTAGTCTTGCATTGTCATTTTTTCACCAATTAAAAGAAGATGGTTAGATGTTATAGAGTCAAAAATTGAGTATTTGAGTTTTGAAATTTTGAATTTGTTTGATGCGTTACTGGAGGGGCTTATAGCTGAGGGGTCAAATTCGTTGATTCGAGCACTTGATGCATTGGTTAATGTCTACATTATAGTAGTAATAGTCTAATAGATTATTTTTCAATTTAGGTACAGTTAAGATTATATTCTATAAGTCTTCCCTGCAATATATAAGATAGAATTTATCTCCAGTATATATTTTTAATTTTTGGGGAACTAGATAAACATTCTTACTTGTTATCGAATATATGGTCTCTGTTATTTTATATAGTGTATGTTTTAGTTTTAAAGCATCATTCCTTTATTATAAATTAAAACTATTTTATGTGTCTCACTGTTTTTTGATTTGATGGTGAATTTGACATGTTTGGCAGAAGGAGCTTTGGTTTTATACTTGATATAATTCCCATTGTCGACTTTGTCACTAAGTTAATTTCTCGATGTGAGCTGTGTTAAATTATATTAAAGGCTTAGACCTTTTTATTGTTTCAATTGATTTTGGAACTGAAACCGCACCAATTGAAACCGCACAGTTTAAAATCGCACCGCACCAATTATAAGCGATTTCATGTGCGATTTTAAATTTGTCAAACCGCACCTAAGCGGTTTCGGGTGCGGTTTGGATTTCAAACCACACCATGCTCACCCCTAAAATCGAAAGCGTCAGGCCTGAATTTAGTCAAAGCAAATTCATGTTCACATAATACGCATTATATATATGTGAAAAAATAAATTTTGTTTATTTATATTTGTCATTTTGTAAATTTTAAATATTTATTTTTTCATATCATTTTTAATCAAATAATGATTTATTTCTATTTCGTATTTTATAGGGGAGAGTGCGGTGTAGTAATAGGCAGTAACCGCAACTGCAACCACAATATACAATTATTAATATTAAGAAAAACAACTATGCGGTCACTTGCGGTTGCGGTTACATGCTGCTGCAGGTGCGGTGACGAGTGCATAATCACTTTTATATATGTTTACAAAAATTATAATATATAATTTTTATACTACTAATTCATATTATGAAAATTATTTTTACTTCAACACATACTTATTTAAAAATTATAAAGAACACAAATAATAAAAATATCAATTTACAAATTACAGCTATACATGAATAATATGTAAAGAACTAATATTACACATGTTAAACTAAAAAAATAATAAAGTGGTGTACTTAATTACATTAATTAAAGAGATTTTAATAACCCACCAGGAAAAAAGTTCTAAACCCTTATTTATATTTCTTGTACTAGTGTTGATTATCATGGATTATCTTGTTTTTCATATTAATTTGCATAAAGTTAAAGTGAACTAATGAATTTTTAGAAAGCTAAATTGATATAGATTAAATGTACAAATGACTAAAACTCATAAGAAATAAATTAAATTACATCATTCACTTACAATTTTATTAAATTCACTACAACTTGATATTTAGTTTATATAAAATATATATTTTATTATAAAGTGCGGTGCAGTTTGTGGTGCAATTTTTGTGGGTGTATTCGCAACCGCAACGTCAATGTGCGGTTAATAAAAAATAAAATAGTACCACACTGCATCTACACATTGTACAATTTTATACAATTACAATTACAAATGCGATTTCTTGCTCTCACCTAATATTTTTTATAAATTTCAAAGAAGTAAATTGTATATAGGCAAAGTAGTATTTATTATAATTTGGATTTTCAAAGAAAAATGGTCGGAGGGAAACAGGTGAAAAAGACATAAAACGACGTAGCCCCACCATGTGGGACGGTAGCCACTCCACGCCTGATCTCCTCCTCTTTTCTTCATCCAAAACGAAAAAAATACTGCTGGGGCCCATGCAACGTCGTCTACTCGTAACTATCACAAGTAATGCACGTGCCTCACTTCCTCTCTTCTTCCTCTTCAAATTTAAAAACTCCGGTGCCTTCTCCAGTCCTGGTTTTTATTTTTAATTAATCGCCGACTCTTTTACTACTACATTTGACAGTAAAAGGTAAAAACTCGTGCATATTTCTAATTCCATTGTTAGATTTTACTTCCAGACAATCTCGACCGTTGAATCATCCATTAGGTAGTAAACATTTGAATTACTCCTACTACGGCCAAAAGTAATCGACGAAAAAAAAGAAGCTCAGAGAGAGAGAGGGGCTTTGATTGAAGATTTTAGTAATTACATTTTTTTTTATTTGAGAGGCAAAGAAATTATCAATTAAAAGTCATCGTCTCAGAACAGAGACAAAAGGGTGCTCAGTTTTGGTTAATCCATTTTAAGAGAGAGAGAGAGATGAATGCGGTGGGGAAGAGATCCGGTGCATCGGCGGCTCATCACCAGCGACAGTACTCAGATAACTTCGTCGACACATCATCATCGTCGTCGAACGGTCGCTGGCCTCAATCTGCTGGTCTTCAACACCTTCAATCTTCCAATCCTCCTACTCCTGCTCCTCTACAGGTTCCGATCTTTTCCTGCACTTATTTATTAGGAGTATTATCTTCATACTCACTCTTTCGCTTTATTTCCAGATCTGATTCTCTCTCTCTCTCTCTCTCTATATATATATATATTATATCAGCAGGACTTCGGTTATTATGGTGGAGGAGTTCAGGGCTCTAGAATGTATAGGAATCCGCAGAGGACATTTAGTGGAGGAAGTGACTTGTTCGCAGAGCCTTTGACTCCGCCGGCTAATTCTAGAGGCGGCCAGAGGAAGAATGGAGCCGACGAGTCCAATGAGTTCAGTCCCGGTCTCTTGGATCTGCACGCCTTCGATACTGAGCTTATTCCTGAGGTCATTTTCCTGCCTTTTATTTTAAAGATATAATCTTTTCTACTATTTCATTTCACTCATATTTCTGTAGGTAATATCCTATTGAAGCTACATTTTGCGGTGCAGCAATTGATCCCATCTATTTATAAATGTATTACAAATTTTGGGCGTATTAAGGAATGTTTGTTTGATGCTAATTACCAAAGGGGGATTGGAATTGGATTTGTTAGACGTGCATTTTAATTTGAAAAAGCTATGATATATTTTGCCTTATAAATATATGCTATTGGCTATTGTTTACTGAAGTTTATATTGGATAACTTAGAATTTTTAGTTCATTTGGATTTATCTTGGTGACTGATATTGTTGTGGATCATATTGGCAGATGCCAGTTCCTGGCATGTTCGATGGTCCTTCTATGTATCATTCTACACAGGGCCGGAGTTTTGATGACTCAGAACCATACTACGGAAACATCAAACAAGCTGGCAGAGGTCGTGGTTTGGCAGGGAACAATGCTTTGAAAACTTTTGTTCCTGATAAAGAGAAGGCTACCAATGTCGCAAAGATTAAAGTTGTGGTATGTTTCCCAACTCCAGATTATATATTTTTTTCTTTAAGAATTCTACCAGTGGCAGTACCTGATTTCTAGCTTGAAGTTTTTTGAAGTATATTCTTGATAGATGCAATTATGCTTTCTGCTTGAATGGTTTAAACATGTGGCTCCTATCACCAACATTTGCTCTAAAATGTGCTGATGATGTGTTTGTTACAGGTGCGCAAGAGACCCTTGAACAAAAAGGAGTTGGCAAAAAATGAGGAAGACATCATAACTATAGAATCACAATGCAATTTTCTTACAGTTCATGAGACTAAACTTAAGGTTAGTAGAAGTGCAGGTTAATGCATCTATTTTTGTGCAGCTCTTTGTATATAGCTCAAACTATTCTGGAGTATTATGATTAGTAAGAGTTTAGAACACTTTCTTCTTGCACAATTCCATAATACTTTCTTTGTTGGCGCTTTTCATAGATGATCCATGTTTAAGAAACTTGCTTCCCACTTTTGTTTAGCTCAAAGTCTTCCTTTCATGATTTAGAACATGGAAATTTACTGAAGTTTTAAAAGAAATAAACACCAAGGAGTATTGACATCTGTACAAGATTTGACTTTTGAACTCACTCCTTTTTGTCTCCTTCTTATATTTGATCCCTTTACACATTCTAGCTGGTACACCTTTAGCCATTGTCATTGAATAATCTTATGCATATTTGAACTATCTCACTTTGAACATGAAGAAGAAAAGAAAAGAAAAGAAAAACTATTAGATTTATCTCAATTAACTCCCCTTACTCGACCTCTTCACTCTCTTGTGATCATTTGTAGTCTTGCACACCAACTTCTTTCTAATAAATAAATTTTTTAATAGTTTATGGTTTCAAACTTGGTAACTTGGCTATTTCGATGATCTAACAGGCATTTTTCGTTTGTTGGATCATATAAACATTTTATTGCAAAATTGATTATTTGAAATGCTTCAGATTTTATATTTTGAATTTTTATACTCCCTCTGATATGTGTAAAGTGAAAAAAAAAATTCCCCCCCAAACGATGTCTAAAGTACAAAATTCAAATTCAAAATGTTATATAAATGCTATTTTATCCTCAAAGTACCTTAGGTCGCTGCTTTTAGAAAAAAGAGACCATCAATTAGTACCTACGTGGGATCCATTGTGGATAAAATTGGAACTTATTATTACTCCCTCCTCTACTTTGATTTTTCTTAATTTGTGCGACATATGTACTTAAGAGTTCCAAGGTTCTCAGAACCGGACCATTCATCGAATCGGAAAAGGTACCATGTGGATGGATTATTGGTCCAACCAGTGGTCGAATCATTATTAAACTAGTGACGTCATTAATATATAAAAATATATATTATTAATAATTAATAAAAAATTTAAAAATCTCATTTTTTATGAATTAAAACATAATAAAGATGAGTTACAATATTAATAAAAATGGTTAATTTTAATATTAACATTTTTTTGGTAAAAAAAATTAAAAAATAAAAAATCGGGTCAACTGGGTCAATTAACCGGGATTAGCGGTTGGACCACCGGGTTTTGACCAAAATCGGGTCACTGGGCCAAACCGGACCGGAAGGTGGACCGGTTCCGGTTTTTACCCGTCCGTACCGCCGGTCCGGTCCGGGTTTTAAAAAATTGCTTAGGACATCATTAATATAATGGGAGTTAATTTGATATGTTCTTTGAGACTTAATTGGATTTGTTACCTTCATTTGTACTTAAAACTTGGGAATTCCCCAACAACTGAAGATTTCAATATAAAAACAACCTTAAAAGCGTTCAATTTTAGTTGGTATCATTTTTGTGTAATAGGAGTATCAGAACAACAGATTGATCAACATGTTACATTCTTCATGGTGGTTTTATCTGTTCTCTCATATTGTAGATATCCTATACTCCAGTTATGGGCATCTGCATTCATGAAAATTTCAAAAACTTGATATTGTAGGTTGACTTGACAGAGTATGTGGAGAAGCATGAGTTTGTTTTTGATGCAGTGCTGAATGAGGAGGTTTCTAATGATGAGGCAAGTGCATAGAAAAACTAGAAACGTGATGATTATGAAAAGATAAACTACTACGGGATCCTCATGTGAACTTAACTATGCTTGTTTTCTGCATTTCTTTCTGTAGGTTTATCGTGAAACTGTGGAGCCCATAGTTCCAATAATATTCCAGCGGACTAAAGCAACTTGCTTTGCATATGGGCAAACAGGTAACTTTTCCTGCGATATTGTTAGAGTTCCTTTCAGGATCAGCATAGTTTTGTAGTTACTAAATATGGAGATTCGATATTGCCATATTTTTTTAGGTTTTCTATATAAAACTAAATTATTCTATCTAGAATGTCATTTATTTTGGTGGTGTTGAGAAAAAAAAGGGGGATTGGGAGGGTATCCCTGAGCAGACATGTGCATAGTTCAAGCTATATGAACCTGATTACTTGTAGGCAGACAAATGTCTTATTTAATTGTTACATTGGTGCTCTGCTTTTCAATATTTCAGCTTGTCTTCAAACTTATGAAGCATCGACACATCCTTATATAAAATCTCAAAACCTTAAACTTGCTATCAGATATAGTGTATCGAGAGATGGGCCAGGGATTCTCAGAAGATTTATGCAAGCGTAAAATATGTATATTGTGTTTTTTTTTGTATTCATCTAGGTTCCATATTTCATTTTCCTTTTTCTTATGCTGTAGGAGTAAATAAACGAGACTTTATGAGATTTTGTAGTTCATTATCCTTTTATAAATTTTCTTTTTCCTTTCTAACAAACCCTTTGAAAGAATTGCATTATGTATGATATACTATTCCGTTCATTATATCTCATCATGATATGCAGAAAGCATTTATTTTGATTTTTGCTAATGGATTCTAATTTGAAAAATTGAAAAATGATAGTGTCCTCAACTTGCGTAACTTTCATCTTAAAAAATAAGGAGCTGTTATTTCCAATCATAGCATTACTATATCCACAAGATCTCCTCTCACATGAGATGTTTGTGGGCCCACCCTCACATTGGAGGAACAAACAGATTTTTACTTGTACAAGTAACATTACCTAAACATTATGCCGAAACTTTAAAATTTTAATTTTCGTGTTCAATACATTTGTGACACACAATCTTATTTTTTTGTTTGTATGTTCTGTGAATCAATTATCATTTATTTGGATTCTCAGATGTCCTCTGGTATTGCGAGACTCCATTCTTCATTCACCACTTGCTTACTTAATTGTAATTGTGATGGGTGCTTGTTTAGTTTCCACACTGTATTTTATCTTCCTCCAGTTTCTTTGAGTAGAAAAAAAACATATAAACCAACACTCAGAACTCCCACTAAGAGAAAAATAGAACCTCACGCCGTGTATAAAATAAATTTTGTAGCCGAGTAAAGACATTTGTTGAGTGACTTAATGACTCTTAAGCTTTGAGAGGGCCGTTATGCTCATTACTAAACTTGGTGAAGAGATGAAATATAACTTTTAAATAATGCTTGATGTAGTTTGGAAGAAGCACATGTTAACTTTGCTACTTTATACCCAATTCAAGTTTTCTATCAGTTGGGAGTTGCTGTTTAATTAGAATATATTTTAGATGAATACGCCAGAAATTTTTAAAGTTGAAGGAGAGTATATCTTTTACCTCTTCCATTGTCATGGCTATATTACTAATTGCTATTTGCTCCAAATACTGTTGTGAGTAATGTTTTCCTTACCCTTTGTTTTTGTTTAGGAAGTGGAAAAACTTTTACAATGAAACCGTTGCCCCTTAAGGCATCCCGGGATATTTTAAGACTGATGCACCATACATATCGGAACCAAGGGTTTCAATTGTTTTTCAGCTTTTTTGAGATATATGGAGGAAAGCTTTACGATCTCCTCAATGATCGGAAGTAAGTTGAATCGTCTTTTGTCCTAGAATTCTAGATTAATGCAACCACCCTTATATTTCGTGGTATTTGAACTCTTCTGTGCAGAAAACTTTGCATGAGAGAGGATGGTAAACAACAAGTTTGCATTGTGGGTTTACAAGAATACAAAGTATCAGATGTGGAGACAATTAAGGAACTCATTGAGAGAGGCAATGCAACTAGAAGTATTGGCACGACAGGTGCAAATGAGGAATCCTCCCGATCACATGCTATACTTCAACTTGCCATTAAGAGGTCAGCTGACGGGAGTGAATCTAAGCCTGCTAGAGTTGTTGGCAAACTCTCCTTCATAGATCTTGCTGGAAGTGAACGCGGTGCGGATACTACAGATAACGATAAGCAGACAAGGTAACAAATCTTTGATGGATTCTTCTAAAGTCAGAATATTTAATATAATACACTTCTGTCTCTTGAACTATCACCCCTTTTACACAAGTGACCCTAAATCGATTTCCTTGCTTATGTGTCAGAGTTACTAACTGATATATAATCACTTTCTCAACTATCATTACTAACTGATATATATATATATATATAAGGATCAGGTCCGGACTCCCGGACCTGATCAAATACGGACCCTATATTTTTTAAATTTTTTTGGTTTTTTTTTTAAAAACAATTAATAAAAAATGTATAGTAATTTATGGAACTGGAAATATTTCATAATACAGTGTTTTGGGTGTGATTTGGATACATATAACAAAACAGAGCTTGTTTTGTTATATGTATCCAAATCACACCCAAAACACTGTATTATGAAATATTTCCAGTTCCATAAATTACTATACATTTTTTATTAGTTGTTTAAAAAAAGAACTAAAAAGTCCTCATTTTAAGAAGGTCCGGACTCCCGGACCTGATCCGGACTCTATATATACATATATATATATATACATATATATATATATATATATATACACACACGTGTATCATTAATTTCTCAACTACCATAGAGGTGAAAGTAAATGTCAAAAATATTACTTTACCTCCATATAAAGGAGTTCCAAACTCCTCCAAATATGGAATTCTCGTCACCCATACCATTGCAACTTGATTTAGAACCTCGATTAGCTAGTTGAGAGCCAGAAACTCACAAATTTTCTCCAATTTGGTGAACTATCAAGCTCGATCGTTTTTCTACTCACAAAGCCCTATCGTTTTACCCAAATAAGTTTTTCCAATTGTTATACAATTTTCTAACTTGCTTGTATTGGGATTGTATTTCATAAATAACCGTATAGTCAATGGGATTTACGCGGTCATATACAGTCAAATTGTGTACAACATGTCTTCCCCGTGACATGTTAGCAATCCGGCCATTTTGATGGCCGGAAATAGATTTAGGGTCAATTTTGCTTACTTAAGTATACTTGGAGGCTCTATTATAAGTTCTTTTTAGATTAGGGTCACCTGTGTAAAAGGGGTGATACTTCGAGGGACATACACCCTTTAATATAATAATTATGGAGTGCTTTACTAAAGAGGTGTGCGTTTGACTCTGAAGATCCTTGCTTGAAACTTGAAAGTCTACTTGAGCCAGTTTATATCTTATGTCAGTCTGACTTAATTTGAATGTTCTGACTAGAAGTTCTTAGTTGTCTACTCGAGTTTCAAATGTAAATCCTATTTTCTTCCGTGCAGCTAAGACATCTGTATTTGATATTTGAACTTTCAATAAGAAAGCTCCATTTGAAAATTGTAATATCATTGATCATGTGTAAGGAGTTATTAGTTGTCAGCTCCATTTCTATTTGCTGTTGTAGAAGGGAAAATTGTGCTTTGCTTTACTTTATCTTCTAACCAGGTGTTGACATGATTTAATGCAGAATGGAGGGTGCTGAGATAAATAAAAGCTTGCTTGCACTAAAGGAATGCATAAGAGCTCTTGACAATGACCAGGGTCATATTCCTTTTAGAGGCAGTAAATTAACTGAAGTACTGAGGGATTCGTTTGTTGGAAACTCTCGGACTGTTATGATATCTTGCATCTCGCCGAATGCTGGATCATGTGAACATACTCTTAACACCTTAAGATATGCTGACAGGTAATAATAGTTTATAGATTAACTAATAGTTATAATTCCAGCAATTCTATAATGTAATTTATTAATTATTATTCTAGCTATGCTATTTCTATTAATTTTTTTTTACAATATAGGGTTAAGAGTCTCTCAAAAGGTAATAAAAAGGACACATTATCTTCAACCTTAAACCTAAAGGAATCAACTACAATGCCGTTATCATCTGCTTTACCCCGTGTATCAACCTTTGAAGATGACATAGCTGATTCATGGCCTGAACAAGCTGATGGAGAGGATTATGATGCATCAGAAGAGTTCTATGAGCCAGATAAGCCATCTTGGAAGAAGAATGTGAAAGGTGAAGCATACAGTCTTTCGGAAGAGAAAATGAGGAGAGTCGATGGCCAGACAAAGTGGAAAGAACCACCGAAATTTGATGTAAAAAACTCACATTCTGACAATGATTTGAATGCTCTACTAAAGGTGGGAATTATAAGATAATCATCATTTTACGTTTAGCAGAAAAGGATCTATACATTTGACCTTTCATA
Source organism: Panax stipuleanatus (assembly GCA_020205555.1). NCBI lineage: Eukaryota > Viridiplantae > Streptophyta > Magnoliopsida > Apiales > Araliaceae > Panax > Panax stipuleanatus. Next base: position 3,123,854 of record CM035117.1, on the reverse strand, counting down.
ACTGGTTTTGTCTGTGTCAGGAAGAGGAAGATCTTGTAAATGCTCACCGGAAACAGGTGGAGGATACTATGGATATCGTCAGAGAGGTTTGTAATAATTTGTGTTGGGCTTTACCATTTTACTCAAGTAGGATATATTTAAGGCAACTATGTGCATCTTAGTTCTAAGTTCTATAAGAGGGTTCTCAAGTATATAGGACATGGCCAGTGCAAAGAAGGCCAATCACTAAAAGAACAAGTGTTTGGGCAGAAGATTATCTTAGAAAACTTTGAAACCTCACAAAACCCGCCAGTTGTCTCATTTACCATCACTGCATCTGCATGTATATTTCTTTTCTTGACCCCCAGATGATTAGTGGTGTTCATATCTTTAAATACATCTCATGCAAGAGGGATTTGGAAATTATAGAGTTTAGTTGTGTATTTGGAAATGTTACATATTTCTTTTGTCCATGTAGGAGATGAACTTGTTGGTTGAGGCAGATCAACCAGGAAATCAGCTGGATGATTATGTCTCTAGGTTGAATGCAATTCTATCTCAGAAGGCTGAAGGCATCCTACAGCTACAAAACCGTTTAGCTCATTTCCAAAGGCGTCTAAAGGAACATAATGTTCTGGCTTCTTCTTCTGGATTCTAAAATTTGTTTGGATGTATAGAAGTCAGATTTATTGGGTATTGCGAATATTACGACCTTGATCAGCTAAGTGGTGGTTGGTTTAGCTGATGCAAAGTTTTGCTTATCTGGGAGCACGTTCTGGTGCTGTAGTTGCAGTTTGGAGGATTATTTCTAAGTCACCCTGCAAGTCTTGTACACTACTTCTGCCAGAGTTCAGGGACCAATGGTTTCCACTTTGGTACAGGGGATACAGTTTCCTGTTCTTTCGTGTCCCCCTCCCCCCCCCCCCCCCCCCCAACCAAACCCCCACCAAAGAGGGGGGAGGGGATGCAATCCATCATAATTCCTTGCTTCTTCGATCAACTCATAGAAAACCATGGATTAACATGGTACTCTGTCATGAGTTTGTAAAGATTTGCAGCTGTTTATTGTCTAGATAAAGCAAAAAAAAAAAATCTTGTTGAAATGAAGTAATTGATGTACAATTTTAAATTTATACTGATATATGAATATATCATTGATTCATCTCGTCATTTTCAGGTTTACGTGTCATGTTAGGTCTATATCAAATATTTGATGTTATTTGCCTATTTCCTTTTCCTTCTAAATTCAAATGGTAGATGTCGGTTTGTTTTATGTTTTGCATGCTAATATCTCGAATGCATATCAATCAAGATGCATGATGAAGTTGAGAAAAGAAAAAATGTGGCCACTATGACAAGCTACAGCCGAACGCTGCATCCATATAAGGCGTTGACAAGTTATACTCTCATTCAATTATTTTGACTCTACTTTTTAATTCTTTCTTTCTTTCTTTTTGTATACTATAGTAAAAGCTCTGATTTTCTCGTTCGCAATCTAACGGCCAGGATCACGTATAAAATCTCGTCGTCCATGAGGACTGTGCCCGCGTCAGTGGAGTCCTCACTCACGTGTTAGGATTTAGGATTTAGGATTTTTTCTAACTACAAACATATATTATTCTATAAATATTTATAAATTATTGATATGATATACTTTACCTTAACATATTTATCAACAAATGAGTAATACTACAGATACAAACTATTCTACAAATATTTTATAAACTGCTGATGTGATATACTCCACCTCAGCCTTTTAAAAACTAAAATACCACGTAAAAAATTAACAAAGTAAATTAAAAGCTGAGGTGGAGTATGACACATCAGTAGTTTGTAAAATAGTTTGTGTCAGTAGCATTATTCTCAACAAATTGCTTCAATATAGTTTTCGGCCCCGCATAAAAAGCTAAGGTGAAATATGCCACATCAGCAGTTTATAAAATATTTTTAGAATAATTTGTCTGTAACATTATTCTTCCCCTAAAATGACAACTAGGCTTACGATTCAGTCGGTTGAGATTTGATGATTCTCAATTTGACGGTCAATATTACCCTCAAACTCTGTCATTGAATTAAATTTCCAATAATACTATTTGCACCAATTGTACATAAAAAATTGTGCAACAAGAGTAAGACATATCAAAATATGTAAAACATTTAATTGTATGTCTTGCTCTCTATTTTCTCTTTTTTTATACAGTGTGTGCATAATTTTTTGTGTATAATTGGTGTTCCTAGCATTACTCTTAAATTTCACCAAGGATAAGAAAATTCCAGTTCCCAATCCAACGGTCAGGATCATCCATTAACCCTCCGAGAGACTGATTACCGTGCGTGTGGTTGTCAAAAGATTCGAGGGTATTTTTGTCATATCCCGTCAAGTTAGCTATTCCGTACATCCCAAGCAAGTAACGTGTAACAAACTTTCAGTTACAAGGGCATTGGCGTCTTTCCGGATTTATTTCCCGCCAATTCTAGATCCCGAATTGAAAACGTCCCGTCTTCACAGCTTTAGTATTCCCCCCTCCCCTGCAACTCATTCCTCAATTCTAGAGAGAGAGAGAGAGAGAGAAATATACTGAATTTGAATTTGATAATAGTAATAGAAGAGATCTAGTTGGGATATACTGAATGGATTTCACGAGAAAAATAAGCTTTCTGGTGTTTTTACTGTGTGTTCTGATCTCTCTGAAGAATCAGAATGCTGAAACCAATAAAGGCTCTTCTTCTTCTTCACCTTCGCCAATGTTGATGTCTATCAAAGTGGAGAACAAGTACGAAGAAGGCGCTGTTGACGATTCTCGATCGCTAGAATACGATTTCTATCACCAAACTTGTCCAAAAGCCGAGCACATCATGCGATCAACACTTCGTGATCTCTACCAAATTCGCTCTGATGTCGCTCCTGCTCTATTGAGACTTGTTTTCCATGATTGTTTTATTGAGGTAATTAATTTTCTCGTTGCTTCTTATATATATATGATCCTTTATTTAGTTATTTTTTGCTTTCTAATTCACAATCTCATTTGGCCAGCTGTTAGGGTCTCTCTCTGATTGTGATAGTATTTCCTGTCATATACATGGTTGCAGCTCTTTATGTGGAATAACTTTCTTGTTCTCTGATGTGATTTCAATATAAGTTTTTATTGTTCTGTTCATTTTTTTCATAATTTAATATGGATTTTATGTTTTCTTTCTTAGTATGATAGCTAGTATTTCAATTGTAGAGTTTCAACTAATTTTTGTAGGATTTGATTGTGATCCGAGTTTCTAACTCTATTTCCTCAATTTCTCTTTGTTTCGTAATATCTATCTGAGCGATTTTATTGAATTGTTGCTTGGGAATCTATGGCTCTGAAGTAATTATAGTTCTTCGATTTCTGCTTTTATCAAGCCCTATTAACGTGAAATTCTTTGTCCGCAATGGGTGGTTGGTGCTGTACTATAATCCTCTGATATGGATTAATTATAATCAATTTGGTTCAGGGATGTGATGCCTCAGTTCTATTGGATGCCTCTGGTGAAATTGACAGTGAGAAAGAGTCACCACCCAATCAATCCTTGAAGGGTTTTGATATAATTGATATCATCAAGTCACAACTTGAAAAAGAGTGCCCTGGAACAGTTTCCTGTGCTGATCTTCTTGTCTTAGCTGCCAGAGAAAGTGTTGTTCTGGTGAAAACTCTCTCTCCGTCTGTGGTCTCTCTCTCACACACACAACACAAGCAAACACACACTCATTCTCTCGGATCAATGGCTAATTGCCTCTTGTTTGTTTTGGACTCCAGGCTGGTGGCCCATTTTACCCTTTGCACACTGGCAGGAGAGATAGTATTCTTTCTTACCCAGACATTGCAACATACGAGCTTCCGAGTCCCCAAGATGATCTTTCTAGAGTCATTGCTTCGTTTTCATCCAGAGGATTTGATGAAAGGGAGACAGTTTCTCTATTAGGTACTTTGATTTTCTTCCTAGAAATCTTTGGTTTTCAGTTTATAATTGTACTAAATACTTCCCCTCTTACTTGAGTTTCTATCTTCCAACCGGTTTGGTCCTGCAGTTTATTTCTGTTATCAGCTTTTGTTTCCGATAAAAAAGTTTTGGACAAAATGATAAAATTAAAGTTCAATAATTCTGATTTCTATGATTGGAAGGCTTTAATTGGATTATTATCATTTAAGACCCATGAATGGGATTACAGCCTACTGGGGCTTATATTGGTTGAGGCTTGGTCTGTTTCTAATAAACAGAATCATCTGATGATTGATTTTGCCACTTGTATTTGAGACGACAGGGATATTATTTTCTAGATATTTGAATATATTAATTTGCATCCTTATTCTTGCCACTGAAACCGGAATCAGGGTGTTTGTATGAGCTGGTATTTTTTTACCTCTAAAACTTCCTCTTTTTTACTTGCAATCTAACTTGGTTAGATTTTCAGAAGATTACCAGTGCTGTAATCTTATAAATGGACTATAATTCGAGTTTTTCTTTTTTAATTTGACCAGGAGCCCACAGCACTGGAACAATTCACTGCAAGTTCTTTCTCAATCGGCTCAACAACTTTAGAGGGACTGATGAGCCAGACCCAACCATGGACATCGAATTCATGAACTTCCTGATGTCAAGATGCAATAGCAGCCACACCTCGGCATCATCACCATCATCAACACCACTATCACCATCACCGTTAGCATCGCTGACACTTTCACCTTCGCCATCTTCATTTTCACCTTTGAATATCTCAGCAGTTTCCTCAATCCAAGACACAGGAATGAAGATGGACTATGAGGGACCTGGTAGAGGTTTTGGCACTTTATACTATCGTCGTCTTCTGCAGGGTAAAGGACTACTCTATGTTGATCAGCAGCTAACAGCAGGGGAAGAAACTGAGACTTGGGTCAGGGCATACGCCTCAGATGCTAACTTGTTTCAAAAAGACTTCGCTTTGGCAATGATGAAGCTTTCAGATTATCGAGTATTGACTGGACCAATGGGGCAAGTTAGGCTGAATTGTCGCCAGGTTGTTTGATGCAGCTAGTGGGTTACTGGGATTCACATCTTGTTTGATCAACCACATTCTATCTGCTATTGTTGTTATGTGATGAATGTTTAGTTAGTTAGATGGCTCGCAGTCCTTGGGTTTAATTTGAGATGTTAGCTTACCAGCCTTACACGCAGACAATTATGAATGTATTTTTTCACCAATAGTGAGCATGATGATCTGTTTCTAAAAGTTTGTCTGCTGAATATATAAAATGCTTGAAAGAAACTTCCGAAAGAACTAAGAAAATCAGAAAGTTGATGGAAATTGTTGAGTTTTTCTCTTAATAAATACTACTAGGCATGCATGTGTTTACTCAGCAGCTGAAGCAGATTCTCTCAAAGATTCAAATTTTTACAGAACAATTATATCTAATAATATAATATAATCTGGTTGCCGGGATAAGCTATTATCTGCACAGTCAATGAGCAAGTAAAAAATTTCTTTACAACCTTCAAGCTGCTCTATAAACATAGCCATAATATGTAGTGAAGCTTTAATAGGATGAACCATTTACCTTTTAGAACCCCTAGTCCAATTGTTTCTCCTTGGGAAGTGGCATAACATTATTGTACAATATCAAACATGCAACACAACCATCAAGTCAAGACAGGTACGTACATGTCACTTGTTAATATTAGTATTTTCTTGCACAAAATAAATACCACTTACAGTTTGTTCTTTAGAGCAGTAGAGTTCAACTTTAAATCCATGTCACTTATTTGTGCACCAGACATCTTCCCAAGACTCTGCTTTAACCTGACTTAACGTAAACATTCTCTTACACACCGGTATACAGTTAAATAAATTTTTGGTTTCTGTTTTTTTAATCTCACTTACTCCAAAAATAATTGTTAGAGACTACCCCTTTGCTTCTTGAGTTTGAAAAACTGATGCAGTTGTCTGTGGACATCCCCGTAGTTATTCGTTGTGACGAGACAACCTTTAATCCACTGTGGGAGCTTGGTGGTTGGGTGCGGAAAGATTCTTTTGGAGGAACCACATGCATAGCGGGTGTCAACCAACAAGATTGCTGCATAATCATATCTGTGACGAATTGCTCTACCTAGAACATGAAGTCAAGGAAGAGAAAAGGATCAGAGAAACTTTGATGGAGCAAACATCTAGATATGCATAAATGGCACAAAGAGCAAAAGAAAAACAATTCAGTCCCAATGACAGGCCGCTTAAACACAAATAGGTTCGACCAAAGAGTAGCTACTGTAGGAAAAACTGGCTTTTATTAGATTGTCGAATTGATTAGCAGCATTTTTACTCAATATCTAACAAAACTGCACCATACAAATTAAAGTACATTGTCCGTGTTTTCAGCAATTTATGCAGCATGTTTGAGTCAAAATTTTATGCTGAGTCTGATATGCAGTGTGACTTGCCAGTTCAGGTGCACATTTGTAACAAAGTAATATGTGTGTGTGTGTGTGTATCCTAAGCGTATATAGGATCTTCTGCAGATGAGTAGGGTAATTAGCACACCAATTGATTGATTTACAGCTTTCATGCAAAGATTCTCATAGTACTCTCTTCCTCTGCGCTTGCAACTTCTTAGAATGTCAAACCCAGCTTCAACATCCCCACAGAAGCATTTAGTATCAACTGAAAATTTGGAGGTTTTATTTGAAGTTGCAACTCCAAGTCCTTCAATATGCTTCACCCTCTCTATGAGCTCAACATCAGATGGGCTTGGGTATGGCAGTCCAACCATAACTATGCATCGTCCCATTCCATCACTGAAATTAATACCTTCCGATATCTTTCCACCAACTACAGCAAGGAGAATTGCACCATTGTGAGGTACCAGATCATCTTTTAGATCCCCACTAGATAACACATCAATTGTCTCCTTGTACTCCTTAAGAACTAATTCCACATTTGTGTTTCTTCTAGGTTCTCTGAATATACGTTTCTTCTTCATAATCCTCGCAAGGATGCCGGAAGCTTTCCATGCATCATACACCTGTCCTTCATAATCAAATGAAGAAAAGAACACAACAATTCCTTCAGGGATCACTGTCACCAAATTACAAAGAAAAAGCCCAAGCTCCTCAACCTGTCACTTCAAGCCCATAAACATGCTTTAGTCAACCATCTATTTCTGGAGAAACTTTTGGAAAAACTAAAAGTGAATAACAATTACATTATAGAGTTAAAGTACAAACATTGCAGCCACATTGATTGAAACCATGCATGTTTTTGAAAATTACAGAATCTTAGTCATGGTACAGAAGTTGAAGTGTAGAAACCTCAAAATTTACAGAATACACGCAAATTCATTTGACAAAAATAATGTTACAATGTCACAGAAAATAAGGAAATAGTCAAGAAAATATCAAAGAATAAAACAAGTTACTCACCATAACAGATGAGCCTCTAGAGCTGTAGCTAAAATCAAAAGACTGGCCAGTGGGACCATGTGAAACAGCAATTGGTAAAATATTTTCAGAGGGGACTATGTGACCACATGAAAAGAAATGCAACTGATCTAGTGGTAACCATGGAAAAAGTCGCTCTCTTGTCTCCTCTACAGGTTGTAGAGTTCCACCAGCCAAGATGACAGCATGTGCTTGATCCACAATCTATTAAAAGCCCAAGCAATATTTTAGCACAAGGATTTGAATAACATCATGCAGGGAAATAGATTCAGGATGTTAGAATCTAAAATTTTGAGCAAACCTCAGAAAAGATCTTTTCCCCGGTGAGCATGACATATTTCAGATATCCTCCTCGTTGCACAGAGCATGTTGGTCTTGTCCTCGAAATTATCATCCTTCCATCACCATCATTATTTGTCAGTGACAGCAAGAAACCAACCAATGCTTGAAAGTCAGATAAAGTGCTTCCCTCTTCGCTAGTTTCCCCATCATCTTTGAGTGCTGAATTTTTTTGTGAGCTTGTTGCTTTATCTCCATAACCACTAACCTGAGACAAAGTGCATTGGGAAACTTGAGATAAAAGGAAATGAAAGATAGTTCTGAGTGGCAAGGGATACATAACAAAGTGTATGAACAATCACTTACCTTGTGAATAATATTGCTTCCTTTATATACTGTAACAATTTAACCAAGTTTATGTTGTCAATATTGAGAGAAAATAAGAATTCATTGATGGCCATGGAAGAATCTAATGCACTTGTTGAACCAAAAACTTCCTCCACACATGATGAATCAATGTAGCTTGATGAATTCTTGCATAAAGTTTGGAGAAAAGCTCGAGTGAGAACCATCAGAGTTTGGATATATCTTCGGTTGCCTGGTCCTAAGAGATTGCAAAATCGTTGGAAGTACCTCTCTAAGTAGGAATGCACATGCTCCAACTGAAAATGGAGAGTCAAATGTTTACAAACTTGCAATGAATTTAAAATCAATTTTTTGAGAAAGTCAAGGATCCATAACTCCAGATAAACTGTCACGAGCTTATTTTGATTTCAGTCCCGCTGATATATTTAAAAAGAACTCAAATTTTCTATTTTCTATTTAAGTCAGAGAATAAGCAACCCCTCCCCCCCCCCAAAAAAAAAAAAAACCCATAGAGAAAGGGAGTAGGAGTACTGAAAAATTCAGACATCAAAGTCAATAACTGGGAATGAAGAGAATTTAAAAATAATTTCTATTACACAGTAGGGTATAACAACAGTATAAATTCAACAACAAGAACAATTGACACGGTCAACTAGCTCCCAAGAAGCCATTATACAGAAGAAAATTAATTTAAATTATTTGTTTTTTTATTACCTGGAATAAAGTAATTTTTGAGTCATACATGCTGATGAGAGAATCAGCTAGATTATGAGCCTCGTCTATAATAATAATATTATTCTTCAAATCTAAACCAAGTGACTCTCGGGATGATTTTGATAGAAGAGACTGATAGGGAAGAATAATAAGATCAGCTGCAGGAACCACGCTTCGGGAGCCATAATATGGACAAGTTCCTAACTTGGTTCCAAGGTGAACAAGGTCTTCAATGTCCACTGGCTCCTGCTGAGTCACCTCTCTCCTGAATTCTTTTTGTTGCTTATGTTTTTTAAGCAATGGGCATCCACAAGAAGCCTTAGTCCGACGTACACTTCCACCAGCACCCAAATTCTGCAATCAACATATCAGCTTTGATTAAATTAAAAAACAAAAGGACATCATGTCCTAGGAAGGCAAAGTATTTTATGAAGCACTGAATGAGATTAGAATGCAATGTGCATTTACAAGTTTCTTGGGGAAATCAAAACCCAACAAATAAAGTAGAGAACCATTTGAAGCAGGCTAATGACATCACAATAACGATGGTACTTCGTTTCTGTTCAAAAGAATGTGTATTCTCTGTCAAATTTTAAATAACAGATTCGTAGTAAAGGAAACTGATATGATGACTGTGACATAGTGACCAGATCCTGAGCAAGAACAGTCATCTGAAGATAGGAGTCGATCAAATTAAATATGGTGGTTTAAGTACGGGTAAATGGATTAGCATGATTATGCCAATCACTATAAGATGCTTTCTAGCAATGGCAGGGTGTGGAATTTTAGAATACCAGAACATAATTAATAGCAAATTTCTTACTTGACCACCTTCTAGCAGTGGTATGCTATGGAGTAGATGAATACCAGAACATATTAAAGGGTCATATTTCTTAATTGAGTTAGTCAGGTGGATTTAGAACAGTATATCATTCATAATGTGTGATCTAACTAGTAAGAGCCTACTTTTCTTTATAGTCTGATGTACCATACAATAAGGCCAGAATAAGGCCAGATTGCACAGAATAAGGCCATACAACTCAATAGGACGACATATTTCATTAAATTAGTAAAACCAGATGAAGAAACAAAGTCATCTTTAATACCTTCATTTTCGAAACTTCATTTTTCTTGTTCTTTTGAAGCTCCAAACATCTCTCATTGATGCGAGCAGGATTCCCAAGCTTCAATACATCTGAAACAATGCCCCGAAATAATGATGTCCAATATGTGATAAAATTTCAAATTTGACAAATAGATTGGTATCCCCTAAAAATGACAACACGAGATAAAATTTCAATAATTTTAAATATTTATGTACCTTTATTTATACATAAGTTCTTCCTAGAACCCAAGTTGACAATCTTCAGTCCACTAGCAAACACAGTCTTCCTTAACTCCTTCACAAACTGTGATAACTGTGAATGTGTTCGACTACAAAAATAAATCTTTAAAGCAGCCTCCTCCTCTTCATCATCTACCTTATCTTCTTCATCCTCCTCATCACTGGATGAACTAATGGAAACTTTCCCGGCCTTCCTCTTTGATTGGCCAATTTCTTCCCCTTCACTCTCATATTCTTCAACCAAAAACTCCTCATCGCCGAACTCCACATCATCATTTTTTGCCTTCAAATTCTTCTTCCCTTGGCTGTGAATATTGGCTTGCTCTCCCATATGATTGAGTATCTCTCTAAAACTATCCACATTTCTGTTCTTATGAAGTTTGTTTGATCTAAACCCTAATTTTTTATTTTCCTTGGCTTTCTTCTCTGGTTCTTCATTTTCCTTGTTTGCCACAAAATTTCTCATCCAGTCAGGTTCATCATCTGACCCAGATGTTCGATTATGAGTCGAATCAACTGGAATTTCAAAATTTTGGAGTTTCTTCCTATCAGCAAGCCACTGCAGAGCACTGCAAATGATACTTAGGGTTTTCCCAGTCCCTGCAGTAACAAGATGATCAAGAACTGCTGCAATATAATTTAATAGGGCATTCTAGCTACTAATATTACTACAGTAAAAGGGTGTAGTAGAAATTAAAACATCACAGTTATAAAGATAGTTAGCACATAACATAAAATTGACCCAATTATCATAGAGTACAAATTGAGAACGCACATACAACATATAGATATTTTCTAATTAGGAAGCAAGAATAGAGAGAGAGAGAGAGAGAGAGAGAGAGAAAGATACCGGTGGGGCTTTCGAGCATGGAGATGCCTCCTTTGTCAAGAGAATTGTAGAGAGCGTTCATGAAATCAATTTGAATGGAGTAGGGTTTAAATGGGAATGCTGGGAATTTCGACTCACTTTCTTCTTCTTCTTCCATATTTGGATTCATCTTCTCTCTATTCCACATTGATATATCTGCTTTCTCTGTCCCTTATTTCAGTCACTTTTCAGTAGCATTAAAGCTTTCCCGCGCTTTTGAGACTCAACTTATGGTGCTTACGCGGGAGAAACATTTAAATTCTCTCTCTTAAGTAATAGTAACTCCACAAGGCATAAGGCCCAATTGGAAGTGGGCTGGACTCTGGAGTCCAATTTTTGTTTATTTCCGAGCCTACCCCCAGGCCCCAGCCACACTTTCTTGCTTGTTCAATGTTTTCTATCTAATAATTTGTGTAATTATTTCGATCTAACATCGCACTCTTAGGTTCAAAACCCTAATATTATCTCAATAATAAAGTACTAGATAAATTATTTTCATGTTCCAATTCAAACTATTTAGTTTTGATGCAAAGTACTATAACAATTATAAATTAACCATAAAATATTACTAATTTTCATATTTGTTATTTTAAAAACTTGAACAAAATCATATCAATTTTAAATTTTAGAATCTGAAAAATTAACTTCGAAAATTTAAAATAGAGAATATTAACATATTAATCATAATTATAAGGAAGGCAAAGAAAATTACCGTTGTCACTAAATTGTTTAATATCATATGGTTTTTCATTTGTAATCTGTCCATTTCATATTAAGATATTAAGAGTCCTACTTTTATGTTAAAACTATATACAAAATAAAGTTTCAAGCAGCTGAAATGAGGATTGTTATTATGGGTCAGAATCAGATGGAGTAACTCCCTTCTTTCCGCCGCCTCAAAAACTAAAAATCAGTAAAATAAAATAAAATAAAAATTATTCAAATATTAGGCACAGATAGTATTGCAATGGCAAAGCAGCACATCTTTTGAGTAAGATGTAAACGAGCCAAACAGTTCGGGCTCGATTTGAAAAAATACGAGCGAGACTCGAATTTGTTAATAATACGATTCAAATCTTAGCATTAAAAATAGTTCGAATAAAAATATGAGTAAAATCTGAATAACGTTATACTCAACTCGTTTAAGATTTAAACTACTCAAATTCTTGATTGTTATTCGATACATACTCGATTGATACATATTCGATTAAATGCTCGATATATTCTCTTATAATATATACAAATTTAAATCAAATTAGAATAATTAATTATTATTGTTTTGTTTTTAATTTTAATTTTAATTGTGATTTTATATTTGTAAAGTGTGATAATAAATATATTTTTTCATTTCTAAGTAAAATAACAAATTCAATTTATAATTATATGTATTATAAAACTAGTTATTATGTAAAGACTCGAATTCGAGCTTGAATTTGAAGCTCGCGAGTAGTTTAACCATAATTCGAGCTGAGTCGGATCGAATTCGAGTAGTAAATATTCGAGTCGAGTCGAATCTAAATAAAAATTTTCAAATACAATTCGAATAAGAGTACGAATTTATCATTTCGAGTCAAATTCGAGCAGTTCTTTGTTCGCTTCGATTCAACTCGTTTACACCCTTACCTTTGAGGTGTACTACGTATCTGTACCAATCAGAAAATTTACAACTTCCTTAAAAGCAAAACCTAAGTACAAAAAAATTTAAGGAAAAACACACACACACACTGGACTGTGGTACTAATGAGCCTGGCTCATTAATTCAAGTTACTTGTAACATTTCTCCTGTCTACTGCAATATCGATCGCAAATTCACAAAATCTGACCACTCTGGTCCATGTGAGCTTTTGCTTATCAATTCAAATTGCTAATAGCATTACTTTTGTGCTGTAATTTGAAGATCAAACATGCACCTTTAAAACAGATGCCATACGTAAAGAGTGACCGCTCTGAATCTCTCATGATTTGTTGCCACAGAAGAAGAAAATCCCATTATATCTGTTTTGAGTTCTCCAAATTCTTAATGCAATTGTCTGAAGACTTTATCCAGCTCCGGGAAAGCAGACAAGGGCAGCAGCTCAAGGAGGCCAAAGCTAGTTGCTTCAAACAAACAGATGACTGCCAGGTAAAAAGCCCATTATTAGATGAAATCCGTAAACAACAGCAAGAAAGCTAAACGCAGCAACAACTTTTTCCATTTAATTACATACTATTGACAGCAAGTCCCACTTGTAAAATTTGCAAATATTAAGGATACGTTTTTGTTCTATGTATACCCCTAAAAGCAACAGATTTTTAGTTTAAATTGTGGTGTGATAATGAAAAACGGACATTGTGTCATGTTATACTTCCTAATATGTGGACTCTTTTTGTGGAAAAAATAGTTGGCAAATTACACCCTTTTTGTAGACATAGGTGCGTGGAATGTTATAAAGGGAGAAGGGGGGTTATGACTGTTCAACCACTTACAAGACAAGATCACATGTATAAAGAAGACATCAGCCTGATCAATAAACCTTAGGATGACATGATCAGAGCTATCAAAAAATTTACAAATCAGCTTGTTTTTCAAAATGAAGATCACCTGTAGGAAGTAGTAGAGGTCTTTTGCACAATGATCATACTCCTTACTACCGACAAGACCTACAATGGTAGCTGGTGCATTATCTGCATCAATTTAAGCAGATTAATTTAATGTATACAAAATTAATCGCAGGAACTGTTAAATATCACATTACATTGTCATAATGATTATAACACAGAGCATGGATTGGACTGTCAAAGTACCAATCATTAGCTCATAAACAAATTGTTCAAGCCGTTGAGCTTCCTTTTCTTGCAGCTCATCCTGTCTACGAATATTATCTTCCTTGGGTGAAGATAGTGGTGCTGGAGGTTGCCCATGAGGGGAACTATATGGACTTGTAGAGGGGGTTGGTCTTTGTCGCTTTGGATGCTTTGTTAGAAATATTCCATCAGGCCAAAGAATCTGTGAATCACATGGAATCAGATTATATATTCCACAGATGCATTTGATTAAACAAGCATAACCTTTTCTATACAGGTAACTATACTTCTTAGTCTTATTATTTCTATGGATTTAGACAAACTGATTGGCATGCCAATTTTTTACCATAAGCTCTCAATGTATACCATAATATCAAGCCAGCTTTCAGCTTATTAAAGGCCAAGTGCATACTACTAAAGCATTAGCAAACTGATCTCAGGGTAAACCTTGCTTCAGAGTACGCCTACCTGCAAATACAAGTTCCAAAGTATTGGCCTTGAGGAATTTTAATCAGAGATTTCCTTTTTCTTTTGAAGGTCTTGAAAATTAAATATTACTACCAAGAATCCTCCAGTGGTTTTCTAAATTCTTTTGCAAATAAATAGCAAATGTAAACCATACCAAGAAGCAAAGGGAGTATGTGCTCAAATTGTATCAGAAAATAAAATAAGAGATTTACTTAAGTTTTGAAAATTTTAAACAAATCAGGAGAGCAAAAGTGCATCAAAGATCACCTGCTCAACCCGCCTGATACCTGAAGCAACCACTGATCCCCTACGCAGATTTTGGATTTTCTCAATGAGCCAAACATCAAAGGCGTCACCCATTCCCAGTTTCAAAACCTGCTTGGCCACCCAGAAAGCCTTTTGCCTAGAATGCAGCCAATGTTAGCAATAGGCTGAATAAAAAACAGCAAGTCTAAGTGGTTTATCTGTGTTCATACCTGATCCATCCCCCATCTTGAAGCTGGAAAAGAACATCAACCAAATCTAATATCGGTACACTTAAAGTTGGCAGTTCCCACTGTATTAGAGAAATAAGAATCATGAAACCTCACTCTGACCCAAAGCACAATAGATTTCAAAATAATCAAATGGTTGGCCGCATTGTACATCATATATATGTATATATATATATAAATATATATATATATATACCAAAAGATTTTAGTAATTATTCTGCAAAATGGGATACAGTAAAGAGAAAGAGGTGAATTGAGAACACGTATTATATAAGTCTTACATCACTAGTGAGTGTTGGATCAGTAACAGCATCGATAGGCAAATCAGATGCTGGATGTGAACCATAAATTTCACCTTCCTGGACAGTATTTGCCAACTTTCCGTTTGAATATGTTTTGTCTTGCACCACTTTATCGGAGTCATTACTTGAATCCTCCAATGCTTTTGCAAACGCTTTTGCAGGATTTTTTGGATGAGGGGGGGCTACACTTATTGTGTCCAACCTCGACAAATCAGTGACATGATTAACCCTTTTTTGAGACATAGATTCCTTCCTTTCAGAATTTTGAAGTTCTCTCTTAGAGGAAAGCGGATCCATTATAGACCCGGCGGAATTGCCTACCTCTTTATTATTTTTATGTGATTTATCACCTACGTCAATAATAAGAGAAAACGAAACATTAAAAGCAAACAGAAATCATAACGTAGATTTTAACAAAGCCCAGTAACATGATTCACCTGACAATGTTTCAATGATAGATATAGAATTTGAAAAACTATATGTCTGCATTAGACAAAAATAATAGTCAGAGAGTCCGATATTCTCCTTAAAAAGAACAGAAGAAATTACACTAAATATATATATATATATATATATAACCTGAGAATCAACACTAAGAAAGTCCCAAACTTCTATAGATCCTGATATGGCTGGGAGCTGCAGAAGCTTCTGAGGAACAATGCTATATAAGTCCATTAAAATATTCACAACAGAATAAATGAAAATATATGTCAATTCCACCAAAAAAGAGTATTGGAATATAAGTATACTTCGTTATATATTTCATTAATTATAAGTAACAGAACGTAATTATGTAGATGATAATATAACTAATCTCATCAGTTGACCCCAACAAAAGAGCAAAGTGAAATTACAAAAGCTCTCTGTCTTTAAGTTGGTCGTGCTAAATAGATTATGGAGTTCCTTGCAGCCACAGAAGAAGAAATACGGGAGATTCAATTAAATGACATGACAAAAAAATAAAGAATAATGATTACAACTCCAAATTTGTGTTGTGTGCTATATATTATTCCCTCTGTTCCACAATAAGATTCAAATTGCCAAAAATATTTGTGCCAAAAAAAGAGTCAATTTGTATAATAAATTTTCTGTATCCATAGTGGTTGTCCTCTTTCACCAATCTGCATCATCTGATTCTTTCCACAAATGCAGTTGATGTCCACCAGACCTATTTAAGTTCATAAAGTAAATATTTCCTTTCTTCCCTTCTTTTTCCAAATAATAAACTTATATGGCCTAAATAAAGTTTTTAAATGTACATACTACTGCATTCCATGATACTGCGGAATAGTGTAAAAAACAGGTGTTTTTAAGTTTTCCAATGGCCAAAAAATTATGCGACAAAGAGAAAACAAAGGAGAATAATCCTTCTCAAACAAAGAGAGCATATCCAATAATACATAAGTATGTGACCTTCAAATATTCGTCAAGCAATTTACTACGTTCTCGAATTACAGGCACTTCGAGACCTGCTGACAGAAAATTCTTGGGTGGCAAATGAAGTCTATACTCATGGAAATTCCTTAAGACGCCGATGAAGTTCCTCAAAATGACGAAACCTGTAAGCATCAATAGAGCACAGTTACAATGCCACAGCTTTTACATTGCAGAAATGATACCACAAACAAGACATGTAACAATAATTACTGAAAGGATGCAAGTAGAAGGAGAATGACAGAAACATAAAAGATAATTGAAGGACGTATCCAGAGAGTTTATGGCATATTTTTAGCACCTTCTTTTGATAGACCAACTACTGTTGTCTACATCTGTAACAGATATGGAATAAACAGCAAATGTGCTTGAGCCACTCTTCACAATATTAGCACCCAATACCTGCAAAAGGAAATGATCTCACATTCTTTATAAGTCCCCGTATATAAGAATGAGATCTAGAATGCTGGAAGGTATAGAAAGTAGTAAAGGAAAACATAATAGCTCACATCTTAATTTCAAAAAAGAATCTGCCAACAATGAATTAATTGGAGCATTAAAAGCTGAACTGTTGCTTTCAGTTATAGAAATAGAGGACACTGATGATGAAGCAGTTGCTCCACTGTTAACTCTACCCAACAACTCAGCCTCAGAATCACCACAAGAGTCCTCAGATTTAACATGTAGTTTAGAAGAGTTCAATATATCCTGACCATCCCCCAGTAAGAAGCTAGTTCTTTCAACCTCTTGCCAGACATCCACCTTCTGACTAATTGATCTAGACTTTCTTCTCCCAGACTGTGTTTTAATTAATCTTTGAGACTGAACACGCCCCTTACTTGTCTTCCTCTTTTTATGGCCCTCAGAAATTTCAAGAGGATGATGAATGTGAGAGACTGAATGATTTCTATTATTTTTACCATCCCAAACTTTAATGCTTGGAGTATCAAGACCTGTTACATTGCTACTTTCTTCATCTTCAGAAGTAAAAGAGCTGCTGCTCCCTGAATCTGCATTGTCCAAATGTAGACTGTCCTCATCATCTTCTTCATATGAAGCAACTTGAGGATGACCTGATTTTCTCCAATCATTATAGGGGAATAACCTGTCCCCAGCAGGACTGTCAGAACCTCCAATAAGAAAAGCATGGTTCCTATTGGGATTAACCTTGGCTGCATTTGTCTTCACTCTCTGCCTAGACAATGGAATTAGAATGATCCCCTGCTTTAGCAAAATCTACAGAAGTACTTTGTTGAACTGGCAATGTCGACCGATCGGCACCTTCTCTCTTTTTGTAGTTTCTTCCTTTAGTCCACATATTTTCAAAATTCTCTGGAGCCAGGACCTCTGTCTTCCTACGAGAAATCACATCTACCATGTCACCCCATTCTCCTCTGGAGTGGTGTCGTCGAATACATCTTCCATCACCGGTCTGAGAGTCAAACGCCAAAGAAAGTAACGGATCCTTTGAAAGAAGCTCTCCATTCACTTTGTCAGCCTCAGTATTATTCAAGGAAGAACTAGACTGATCCTTTTTAACCTGCATGAGTTCAACACCCTTCACAGAAGGATCTAGAGACCAATAATTATAAACAGATGATACTTTTGAAGATCCATTTGATTTAGATTGTGAAACCACATGTGCTGTTGCAGCTCCTTTATCAGCCTTTCGAAACGACATAGCCACGGATTCAATCCTTTCATTGATAAACCTAACACAACAGAAGAAGAAAATTATAAAGAACAACAGCATCTAACTAAACCACGGATGTAAGACCATGAAAATGATTACCTTGGGTTAGCTAAGTTTAACACCGGCCGCATTACTGTACATGAAAGAAGCTCCCTGACAATATAACGGAATAAAGAGCACTGCAGTTCCTCTGCCTTGAATGTGAAAGAAATGAGGCCATCCATAAGATTCTGCAGAACCTGTCGTATTACACACAAAAAAAGAAGAAAAAAAAAGTATCAGAACCACAGCAAGACCAGAAAACTAGCTTCACCAGGGTAGATCAAAGGATCGGCTGCCTAAATATTCTTTTGAGATCAACAAATGGAGTCTAGAACCTTGTGCTCTGCGTTGGCAGAAAATAGAGCAGGGTGCAATTTATTCTGGGCAGCTAGGACATATTTTAGTTCCACATCTCACTGTCCTATAGTAAACGATCCCAACTGTTGCTTCTGAATCTTTAAATGACAAGCACGAAAAAGTTCCAAGTGGGAGCAAAAAAGATTGATAATATCCCTGCAGCATCCAAGCAAACGATTTCCCAGTAGGTATACTATATAAAAATATCTCAATGTTAGGAAAAGGACCAGTGAATCTCTGGATTTAGAACCTTGTCAGTAGATCTATAAGGCTTATGTTTCTCACGCACCCAGCACACCATTTATGATATGCACCAGCTCTTCGGGACCTTGTCTGTCTGGTGTTATGCGACAGTACCAGAGATCCGTCACCCACTCGGAAACTAGATGTCTAGTAAACTGATCAATTGCATCCTCAACCACAGGGGAATTCACTTTCCTTCTCCAATCAGATTTTTTTATGAAACGTTTAGGAAAATCTTGATGTTTTGTTTGAGAATAAATATTTGCTGAGGATGGTTTGCTATTATATGCTGCAGCTTTCCTCCGCATGTCAATATCCAGTGAAAAATAGCGAACAATGATGATTAGGAAGGCGGCGGCAGGCAAGTTTACCAAAACTGAAGAGCTTGTTACTGACACAAGTATAAGACAACAAGTTGTAATGGTGAGGGGAAAACAGCACAATTATCAAATTCTGATCAGCTGCACATTCATAAACTTTCAAGTATTATGCACCAGCCTCAATAAAATAAATTTTTATTCCTCAATGCTGCAAAGCATAAAAAAGCAAAGAAGGTAAACACTTTCCCTAATAAGTTAACCAAAAGTCAGGAGATTGTTACTGGCACAAGTACAAGACTGCAAGCTTTCATGTCGAGTCCAAAGGAAGAAAAAATGAAAAAGTGTAAAATCTGATCAGGGACGAATAATTTTTAAATTTTCAAGAATTATTCACTCAGCTTCAATAAAATCAACATGTATTCCTTAATGCTACAACAAAAAGAACCACAAAGAAGGAATATAATTTTCTTTTAAAAAAGAAACATTTGAGCATGTTAGCAATACAATAAAAACTCGCTAGTGTGATTGTATATTTGTATTTCCAATTCTGTAATATATCACATACTCAACTATACAGAACCTGTAGCATCAAAAGGATAGCTACAAACTCTGGCAGGGGCGTGGATAGAAATTGATACATAACATACCACTTATTCTATAAAACTTAATAAAGATGAAGAAAAAGTAGTTGGGCTGAGGATTTTGTAGTTGTATGTAAGATTTATGCCAAGTCCCCTTCCCACCACCCAGGTTGATTAAAGATAATAGAGAGAAATATACTAAAAGATTTTGTCATAACAGGGAAAATATTTAGTTTAGTTGTAAGAAAAGGAGTAGCGCTAGACGAGAGGGAGAAGGCAGCAGATTAAGTGTACTTCTACAAATCAAGACATAAATACATATCTATATACTTACAAGTAAATGCATACACATTCATTGCAAGATATGACTGTAAAATGGGTTTATTAGTATCACTAGCAAGCTATAGATTTCAAACTACATTTGGTGTTAGATTTACTTTTATGTAGACCCCATAAAATAGCACCACCACGGGCAGAGACACCTGTTCTCTTAAAAACTGATACATGGACCCACAAGGAATCACATGGTCATCACGGTATGACAAGTCAACACTCAACATGTCCTACAAACAGAAAGAAGTTAAGAACAACTCATAAATCTCACGTGTGAAGACCTCTTAAGAACTCCTCAAATAAAGTTAAACTCCTTGTGAGCCAAATATGGAATGCCAAAGAAGGATAGGCTAGCTAGACATGTGACAAAGTAATGTCACAAAATGCACCGGGAATATTTAGCTGTGTGGTCTGGTTGAATAGAACATGAAGTCAACGGGGAGGACTGAGAATTTCCTCATTACAAGTTTACAACATGTTGCTCAAGCAACTTGGGAGAGGATGTTAACTTCATTTCTTTTTCTCCCTCTTACTTTGGCGTTACTATTTGTATAGAAAAGCTAATCATGTGCGGGGCCCAAAATAAATACAGAGGCAACAACCAAGGCACCAAAGCCTGCAAGGAAAAAGATAATAGGCCTTACCTACAGTTCTATATTCATTCCATTCTTTCTGCTTACCTCTTTCTTTCTTCAATTGGAGATAAGGTCATCCGAGATGCACTCGAGCTATTCATTGTCCTTTGGCTAGATAAAGAGGGAAGGTTCATTTAGCAACAAAAAAAAGAAGAGGGAAGGTTCTTCCTTTTCAACTATAATCCTAAATCAGCTCATAGCAAGTAAAAGCCTGGAGAAAATACATTTTTCAACGGAAGATGAACAAGCATTTCAAAGACCTTGATTATCATCTTCACATGCAAATATAGATGTGCCAATAAGAGATTAGGGTCAAGATCACTACACATTTTGTCACATCCTTTAATTTTTAACAGCCATCTCTAGGCCTCTGAAGAGTCTCACCATCCATTGCCATTCATTCTTCTGTAGAAGAACATAGTTTTTGTATGTATACTTAAAAGACAAAACTATCTTGAGTCCTTGACACTGCCCCGGATTAATGGCAAAAATATGAACTATACGACCCTGCGAAACATAACCAGTCATAAACCTCTGTACCATAATAAAAATCTGAACTGCTCACTATCCACCAACATAAATCTACCTCCGAATAAAGATATTAATTAATTTCTCCATTAATTTGAACACGACCATGCAGATACTCCACATATGCCAAAACCCCTACTTTCAACTTTGCAACAAAAAGACAAACTATATGGTTATAATAACTCAAAAGGCAACTATATCGGAATTAAAAATCTAAAGGTAACAAGTCAAAATTTTAACTTAACTGATACTACGACATATAAATGCACATATTAAAATTCAGATTCCATGAGAAAGTATAAGCATAACTATTACAAATTCTGCCCATAATATATTATTGAATCCAATTGAACAATAGTGCTAGCTACTCACTTCATTTCACATTTGACATTATTCTAGATACATACGTATGCACGCACTTGATATTTAACATTCCAACACCTATTAATAACACTAACTGACAGATTAGGACATAATCCACTAAAAAATATAGAAAACATAATTTACTAACTAATAGAGAGAGAGAAAACAATACTTACAAGACATGAGATAAGACAGACCAACAACACATATGATCAGAAAAACAATCCGCTTCTTGGCTTCCTCGACGAGGTCCCGAACCGTCACCGGTTGATTTTCGGTGCTCATGTCGGACCCTCGGATCAATCTTTCACACTAGAAAATTCATACAGCAATTCAATTGCTCAATCAAATCGCTTTTCCTCCCAAAACTACCGAATCACATCCATTTTAAGCAATCCGCTTTATTCAATAAATCTCTGACAAGTATACGAGCTACTATCAATGAATGCAACAACAAAAATTGTTGAACGGGATAGAATAATGAGTAAGTTATGAAATACGGATTATAATCTGTTCGACTGTTCGAGGAGGTTTAGAATTCGATCGCTCAGAATGCAGTTACCGTTAGGTTTTCTAACTGTGAAATCTGGCTCTCTCTTTCTCCAAATTCCACGCTCTGAGTTCTGGGTGAGAAAAAATCAACTGCCGGATACTGGTTTTTCACTTTACGGAGATACTACAAGGAATTGGAAGACAAAAAAGTTGTTGTCTCGCTCTTTGAATTTTCAGGGGAAGAATTTAGAATGTATTTTTACCCATTTCCCTCGACAAAAAAAAATTATATATATATTAACCCACTTTTGTAATTCGTGCTTTTGTCCTTCGCGATTTGGAAGAGCGTTACACGGCTTATAGGTACTAGTAATTAATTTAAAGTTAATTTCAGAGGTTTTGAAGTTTATAATTTATATGTTTTATTTAATTTTTAAAATTTAAAATTTTTATGATCAACAAAATTTAAAATAATTTTCATAATTTATATTAATTTTAAACAAATAATCTTATATTTAAAAAAGAATGAAGTATATGCTTAATCATTCTTCTTCTTTTTTGTGAGAACCTACATTACTATAAAAAAAAATATAATAAATATAGTGAATACAATCTTAGATATAGCTTCGAGAGTAAATAGTGATAACACAAATATTTTTCTTAATTTTGTTTCTAAGTTTGCTTAAAAACATGTTGGTATGTATAAGATACGGATGTCCAAAATTAATTTTTCACACTAATATTAGGGCAATTTAGAAATAAAATAGAAGTTTACTAAACACATTTTTCAATCTTTCACTTTCCTATGGTTTTGCTCATGAAAGTTTCTAAGAAAAATTGAATCTAATTTTCTTTATTTTTCCAGAGTTTTCTCAACAAAAAAAAAAAACTTACAAACAGGAATTTTCAGAGAAAATTGTAATTTTCTTTAACTTTCTTATCCTTTCCATTGTTTTTAACTTTATAAATAAGGTTCACCTTGTTTGTAAGTTTTGGGGGTAAAGAATGCTAAGAATTTAAAGTAAGAGATGACAGAATAGGAAATGAGAGTTTTCCCCCCTTAATTATGTTTGTAAGTTTACTTAAGAAAGTAGCATTATGTATAAGATATGGATGTCAAAATATATTTTCTTATGTTAATGTTAAGAGTCATTTAGAAATAAAAAATAAATTCAGTAATCTAATTTTTCAATCCCTAGCTTTTCTATGATTTTGCCCAGTAAAAATTGACTTTATTTAATAATCAGCCTCTTTTTTGAATTGTCTAAAGAAAATTAGATTTACTTTTTTAACAT